>CM056052.1:554907737-555292737 GCA_029574335.1 Rana kukunoris | reverse complement strand
ATGTGTCGCCATGTGTTGTCATGTATCGCCATGTGTCGTCATGTATCGCCATGTGTCGTCATGTGTCGCCATGTGTCGCCATGTGTCGCCATGTATCGCCATGTGTTGTCATGTGTTGTCATGTATCGCCATGTGTCGCCATGTGTTATCATGTGTTGTCATGTGTTGTCACGTATCGCCATGTGTCGCCATGTGTTGTCATGTGTCGTCATGTGTCGTCATATGTTGTCATGTATCGCCATGTGTCGTCATCTGTCGCCATGTGTCGTCATGTGTCGCCATGTGTTGTCATGTATCGCCATGTGTCGTCATGTGTTGTCATGTGTCGTCATGTATCGCCATGTGTCGTCATGTGTCGCCATGTGTTGTCATGTATCGCCATGTGTCGTCATGTGTCGCCATGTGTTGTCATGTGTCGCCATGTGTCGTCATGTGTCGCCATGTGTCGTCATGTGTCGCCATGTGTTGTCATGTATCGCCATGTGTCGTCATGTGTCGCCATGTGTCGCCATGTGTTGTCATGTGTTGTCATGTGTTGTCATGTATCGCCATGTGTCGTCATGTGTTGTGATGTGTCCCAATACTTTTGGAAATATAGCGTATTTATATATATATATATGTGCTTTGTATGCACCTAATGCCTTTCCAAACCCAGATACTAACTTGTAAACGTAGCAGGGTCATCATCACTGTGCTGTACTTAGCCTGTGCAGAGAACAGAGCTGTGGGAGGGACCCAGGGGGCTCCACCCACTACAGGCTGCCTGCAGAAAACTACAGGAGAGGAACAAGGAGGGAGGGCAGAGCTGTGGGAGGGGCCCAGCAGGCTCCACCCACCACAGGCTGGCTGCTGAAAACGACAGGAGGGGCGGAGACAAGACCAGCCCCCCTGCACAAAGAAAGAGAGCAGAGCCGTGGGAGGGGCCCAGCAGGCTCCACCCACTACAGAAAACTACAGGAGGGGCGGAGACAAGACCAGCCCCCCTGCACAAAGAAAGAGAGCAGAGCCGTGGGAGGGGCCCAGCAGGCTCCACCCACTACAGAAAACTACAGGAGGGGCGGAGACAAGACCAGTCCCCCTGCACAAGGGGAGAGAGCAGCAGTGGGCGGTCTTTAGTACAGGAAGTCTCACACTGGACAATATCTGCCGATCTCGGAGTTCACCTTTAATAATGTCGGAGAACAGAATTGCGTTCCTGACAGCCGGGGGGGCGCCGGGGGAGCGCTGTCTGATAATTGGGGGTCCTGTATGACAGACTCATCGGGCGATCGGCTGGGTGGATTGGATGCTGGGTATTGGCTGCATGCCGTCCGTGAAGATCGGCGATATTCCGGATAGTCAGCACCGCGGCGCACAGGACCGGCGGCAGAACTCTTCCCCATGGCGCCCCCTGACCCCGGGGTCCTGGGAGCCGCTCCACTCCGGAGACAAATGTCATCCAGATGGCTGCACTGAGCGTCCCCCAGTGTCCCCCCAGTGCCACCCCAGTGCATGCTGGGAACCTGACATCATGGAAAGTATTCAGCCGGCACCGCTGTCCATGCTGAAATCCCACCAATGCGGCTCCATGTTCTTCTCTTCCATGTATGGCAGTGCTGTGTCAGCGGGATCCCGACTTAACCCTTCACCGCCGCCTGCAGAAACATAGGAGCAAGTCTCGGATACAATGTAACACTGGAGCAGTCCTCAGATACAATGTAACACTGGAGCGGTCCTCAGCAGTCCTCAGTCCTCATACAATGTAACACTGGAGCGGTCCTCAGATACAATGTAACACGGGAGCGGTCCTCAGATACAATGTAACACAGGAGCGGTCCTCAGATACAATGTAACACAGGAGCGGTCCTCAGATACAATGTAACACAGGAGCGGTCCTCAGATACAATGTAACACTGGAGCGGTCCTCAGATACAATGTAACACAGGAGCGGTCCTCAGATACAATGTAACACTGGAGCAGTCCTCAGATACAATGTAACACAGGAGCGGTCCTCAGATACAATGTAACACTGGAGCGGTCCTCAGATACAATGTAACACTGGAGCAGTCCTCAGATACAATGTAACACTGGAGCGGTCCTCAGATACAATGTAACACTGGAGCGGTCCTCAGATACAATGTAACACAGGAGCGGTCCTCAGATACAATGTAACACGGGAGCAGTCCTCAGATACAATGTAACACTGGAGCGGTCCTCAGATACAATGTAACACGGGAGCAGTCCTCAGATACAATGTAACACTGGAGCGGTCCTCAGATACAATGTAACACAGGAGCGGTCCTCAGATACAATGTAACACAGGAGCGGTCCTCAGATACAATGTAACACTGGAGCGGTCCTCAGATACAATGTAACACGGGAGCAGTCCTCAGATACAATGTAACACTGGAGCGGTCCTCAGATACAATGTAACACAGGAGTAGTCCTCAGATACAATGTAACACTGGAGCGGTCCTCAGATACAATGTAACACTGGAGTGGTCCTCAGATACAATGTAACACTGGAGCAGTCCTCAGATACAATGTAACACTGGAGCGGTCCTCAGATACAATGTAACACGGGAGTAGTCCTCAGATACAATGTAACACTGGAGCGGTCCTCAGATACAATGTAACACGGGAGCAGTCCTCAGATACAATGTAACACTGGAGCAGTCCTCAGATACAATGTAACACGGGAGCGGTCCTCAGATACAATGTAACACAGGAGTGGTCCTCAGATACAATGTAACACTGGAGCGGTCCTCAGATACAATGTAACACTGGAGCGGTCCTCAGATACAATGTAACACAGGAGCAGTCCTCAGATACAATGTAACACTGGAGCGGTCCTCAGATACAATGTAACACAGGAGTAGTCCTCAGATACAATGTAACACAGGAGTGGTCCTCAGATACAATGTAACACTGGAGTAGTCCTCAGATACAATGTAACACAGGAGTGGTCCTCAGATACAATGTAACACTGGAGTAGTCCTCAGATACAATGTAACACAGGAGTGGTCCTCAGATACAATGTAACACAGGAGTAGTCCTCAGATACAATGTAACACGGGAGTAGTCCTCAGATACAATGTAACACAAGAGCGGTCCTCAGATACAATGTAACACTGGAGTAGTCCTCAGATACAATGTAACACAGGAGCGGTCCTCAGATACAATGTAACACAGGAGTGGTCCTCAGATACAATGTAACACAGGAGCAGTCCTCAGATACAATGTAACACAGGAGCTGTCCTCAGATACAATGTAACACAGGAGCGGTCCTCAGATACAATGTAACACAGGAGCGGTCCTCAGATACAATGTAACACTGGAGCGGTCCTCAGATACAATGTAACACTGGAGGAGTGGTCCTCAGATACAATGTAACACTGGAGCGGTCCTCAGATACAATGTAACACTGGAGCGGTCCTCAGATACAATGTAACACAGGAGTGGTCCTCAGATACAATGTAACACTGGAGCAGTCCTCAGATACAATGTAACACGGGAGTAGTCCTCAGATACAATGTAACACAGGAGCGGTCCTCAGATACAATGTAACACAGGAGTAGTCCTCAGATACAATGTAACACAGGAGCGGTCCTCAGATACAATGTAACACAGGAGCGGTCCTCAGATACAATGTAACACAGGAGTAGTCCTCAGATACAATGTAACACGGGAGTAGTCCTCAGATACAATGTAACACAGGAGTAGTCCTCAGATACAATGTAACACTGGAGTAGTCCTCAGATACAATGTAACACAGGAGCGGTCCTCAGATACAATGTAACACTGGAGTAGTCCTCAGATACAATGTAACACAGGAGCAGTCCTCAGATACAATGTAACACTGGAGTAGTCCTCAGATACAATGTAACACAGGAGCAGTCCTCAGATACAATGTAACACAAGAGCGGTCCTCAGATACAATGTAACACAGGAGTGGTCCTCAGATACAATGTAACACTGGAGTAGTCCTCAGATACAATGTAACACAGGAGCGGTCCTCAGATACAATGTAACACAGGAGTAGTCCTCAGATACAATGTAACACTGGAGGGTTGGGGTGCAGGGGTTAGGTTAATGTTTCTAGGCAGGGATAATGGATTGGCAAATTGGGCTTTCGGGTTGAGTGTGAGGGGTGGTTAGGTTGAGGGTTGGGGTGCAGGAGTCAGGTTAATGTTTCGGGGGAGGGATAATGAATTGGCAGGTAGGGTTTTTCGGTTTGGGTCGAGGATTAGGTTGCAGGGGTTAGGCCAAGGTTTCCAGGCAGGGATAATGGTACGGTAAGCAGGGGCGGACTGACCATTGAGTCACTCGGGCACTGCCCGAGGGCCCCATGCCACTAGGGGGCCCCATAATCTTCTATTGCCCGGGGGCCCCATGAGTTGTCAGTCCGCCCCTGACGGTAAGTTGGGTTTTTGGGTTTGGGTTGAGTGTGGGGGGTGGTCAGGTTAATGATTGGGGTGCAGGGGTCAGGTTAATGATTGGGGTGCAGGGATAATAAATTAGCAGGTAGGGTTTTTGGGTTTAGGTTCAATGTGAAGGAGGGTTGGGGTGTAGGGGTTAGGTTAATGTTTCGGGGGGCAGGGGTAATGGATTGGCAAGTTTGGTTTGGGTTGAGTGTGAGGGGTGGTTAGGTTGAGGGTTGGGGTGCAGGGGTTATGTTAATGATTGGGGGGCAGGTATAATAGATGAGCAGGTAAGGTTTAGGTTCAATGTGAAGGAGGGTTGGGGTGCAGGGGTTAGGTCAATGAATGGGGGGGCAGGCGTAATGGATTGGCAGGTGGGCATTTTTTGGAGAGAAGGGAGTCACCGCTCCAGGTGGGACTACTGTGTGATCACAGGTTGATTCAGGATACCGAGGGTGCTGGCGGTGCACTGAGCAAGTTTGAAAGTAGATGAATGGATAGCCGCACTCCAAAACCCGGTAAGGTGGTCTTTATTAAATGAACAGCAGGTACAACATGAGGTCACAGCAGCAAAAACAAGGAAACAGCCGACGCGTTTCGCACTGGATCAGTGCTTATTCATAGGTATTTTTGGGGATTTAGGTTGAGTGTGAGGGGTGGTTAAGTTGAGGATTAGGGTGCAGGGGTTGGATGGAGGGTCAGGATTTGGGGTTTCGTTGAAGATTGGGAAGTTTAATGAAGTTTCTGGTTAATGTAAGTGACTTGGTTTTGGGTTCTCGGGTGTCGGGTCTCATGTTTTAGGGTTTTGGGTTTTCGGGTCTTGGGTCTCAGGTCTCGGGTTTTCTGGTCTCAGGTCTCGGGATTTCGGGTCTCGGTTCTCAGGTCTCGGGTTTTCGGGGTCTCTGGGTTTTGGGTCTTGGGTTTTCGGGTCTCCGGTCTCAGGTCTCGGGTCTCGAGTCTCCGGTCTCGGGTCTCTCGGGTTTTCGGGTCTCAGGTCTCGGGTTTTCGGTCTCGGGTCTCGGGTTTTCGGGTCTCGGGTTTCGGGTCTCCGGTGTCGGGTTTTAGGGTCTCGGGTTCGGGTTCGGTTCTCGTTTTCGGGGTCGGGTTTTGGGTCTTGGATTTTCGGGTTCCGGTTCGGTCTCGTCTCGGTCTCCTGTTTTGGGTCTCGGGTTTTCGGGTCTCGGGTCTCCAGGTTTCCGGTCTCGGGTCTCAGGTCTCGGGTCTCGGGTTTTAGGGTCTCGGGTCTGGGGTTTTCGGGTCTGGGGTTTTCGGGTCTGGGGTTTTCGGGTCTTGGGTTTCGGGTCTCGGGTTTTCGGGTCTCGGGTTTTCGGGTCTTGGGTTTCGGGTCTCGGGTCTCGGGTTTTCGGGTCTCGGGTCTCGGGTTTTCGGGTCTCGGGTTTCGGGTCTCCGGTCTCGGGTTTTAGGGTCTCGGGTCTCGGGTTCGGGTCTTCTCAGGTTTTCGGTTTTTTTCGGGTCTCGGGGTTTTGGGTCGGATTTTCGGGTCTCCGGTCTCAGGGGGTCTCGAGTCTCCTGTTTTGGTCTCGGGTTTTCGGGTCTCAGGTCTCGGGTCTCTCGGGTCTCCAGGTCGGTCTCGTCTCGGTCTCGTCTCGGGTTTTAGGGTCGGGTCTCGGGTTTTCGGGTCTGGGGTTTTAGGTCTCGTCTCGGTTTCCGGTCTCGGTCTCGTTTTCGGGTCTCGGGTTTTCGGGTCTCGGGTTTCGGGCCTCCGGTCTCCGGTCTCGGGTTTTAGGGTCTCGGGTTTTCAGGTCTCGGGTTTTCGGGTCTTGGGTTTTCGGGGTCTCAGGGTTTTCGGGTCTCGGGTCTCGAGTTCGGGTCTCGGGTTTTCGGGTCTCGGGTTTTCGGGTCTCAGGTCTCGGGTCTCTCGGGTTTCGGGTCTCCGGTCTCGGTCTCGGGTCTCAGGTCTCGGGTCTCGGGTTTTAGGGTCTGGGGTTTTCGGGTCTGGGGTTTTCGGGTCTGGGGTTTTCGGGTCTTGGGTTTCGGGTCTCGGGTTTCGGGCCTCCGGTCTCCGGTCTCGGGTTTTAGGGTCTCGGGTCTCGGGTTTTCAGGGTTTTCGGGTCTTGGGTTTTCGGGTTTTCGGGTCTCGGGTTTTTCTCGGTTTCGGGTCTCGGGTTTTTGGGTCTCGGGTTTTCGGGTCTCAGTCTCGGGTTTTCGGGTCTCGGGTGGGTTTCGGGTCTCGGGTCTCGGGTCGGGTCTCGGGTTTTTAGGGTCGGGTCTCGGGTTTTCGGGTCTCGAGTTTTCGGGTCTCGAGGTCTCGGGTTTTCGGGTCTTGGGTTTCAGGTCTCCGGTCTCGGGTCTCCGGTCTCGGGTTTTCGGGTCTCAGGTCTCGGGTTTTAGGGTCTCGGGTCTCGGGTTTCAGGTCTCGGGTCTCAGGTCTTGGGTCTCGGGTTTTCGGGTCTCGGGTCTCCAGTCTCGGGTCTCCAGTCTCGGGTCTCCAGTCTCGGGTCTCCGGTCTCGGGTCTCCGGTCTCGGGTCTCCGGTCTCGGGTCTCCGGTCTCGGGTCTCAGGTTTTCGGGTCTCGGGTATGACTCTTTCCATACTAAACTATCATATGCCAATTTGGCAAGACAACCCGTACCCGTACCTAGATTCCTAAAATGAACCCACCAGATTACCGCACCCCAAAGATCTAGAGAAAGGTGCGATTGTAGGGCAGAGAACCTCTTTCCCGACTCCTTGAACAAACGGCATTGAGCCCAAAATGTGCGGCTCGGGTTCTCCAATGTCTCTGTTTGCCCTCCAGCCCTACTGAGCATGTGCAGCTGCTTATGGAGAGTCTATTGGCTTTTCAATGACCACCTCAAGTTCACAAAGAGAGGGTTCCATCTGGAATATCATCCAACGCGGATCCATCACCCTCTGGGTGAAATATTGTAGACGGGTCACTGGTGCCATGTTGTGTCTGGTTACCAGCTGGTCCAGGAACATCTCCCGTCCATCCAGACTCACCCATCCATCCAGACTCGTCCCGTAGGGCAACGCAGATCTGTCACTCATGTGTTCTCCTTCCTAACCCTACATGTAAAGTGAAGCACCTGGAAGCCATTGACCGCCTTCCAAACAGACGTGACCGGTGATGAATTCTCCATGGTGGGCGTAGCCGGACATGTTCAATGTAATTTATCACTTCGGGAATCAGTGAGGACCTCCAACAGGCACCTCCGTCCTTCTTCTCCGGGGGAGGGGGGTGCGTTGTCTGCTGAGCTGGATAGTCTGGTGATGGTGGTAGGGGGGGGGGGGGGCACCAATCTCAGGAATGCCATATGCTTGGCAATAAAACTGGAGTTTTAGTCTAGCCCAGTGGTCTCCAAACTGCGGCCCGGGGGCCAGATGTGGCCCTTTGCTTGCTTTTATCAGGCCCTTGGGGCACTACGTCATCCACTGATACCAACAATGATACCATCCACTGATACCAACAATGATACCATCCAATGATACCAACAATGATACCATCCAATGATACCATCCACTGATACCAACAATTCCTCCAACTGACATCAATGATGGGGCACAACTCCTCCCACCAACACCAACAAAGGAGCACAATCTCCAAGGCTCTGGACAGATTGG
Organism: Rana kukunoris; assembly: GCA_029574335.1. NCBI lineage: Eukaryota > Metazoa > Chordata > Amphibia > Anura > Ranidae > Rana > Rana kukunoris. The sequence continues at coordinate 555,284,752 of CM056052.1, read as the reverse complement.
GGTAAAGGAGTTCCAGAGGAGGGGAGAGGCTCTGGTCAGATTAGAGTAGGGAGGTTTTTTTTATTATTTCAACCACTTGCCACCTGCCAATGACATATTGACGTTGGCAAAGTGGTTTCAATATCCTGACTGGACGTCGTATGACGTCCTCAGGATATTGAGCCGCTGCACGCCCCCGGGGGCACGCATCGCGGTGATCGTTGTTGCAGGGTGTCAGTCTGACAACCTGCAACACCGATCTTGGTATAGAGTCTCTTACTGAGCCTCTTTACCACGTGATCAGCCATGTCCAATCACAGCTGATCACGATGTAAACATCGGCTGCTCCTCTGACAGGGGGGGGTTTGTGTTGATCGATTATCAGCGCAGCCCCCCCCCCCCCCGAGGATGCCCACTGGACCACCAGGGATGCCCACTGGACCACCAGGGAGGAAAAACAAAGTTATGCCCCCCTAGACCACCAGGGAACACAACTAATGGATGCCAATCAGTGCCCACAATGGGCATCACTGATTGTCAGGCATTGTTTGGCACTGATTGGCATCCATTAGTACAACACATGTTAGTGCCACCTATCAGTGCCCATCTATGGCCATCTGTGCCACCCATCCGTGCCGCCCATCAGTGCCCATCCGTGCCGCCCATCAGTGCCGCCACATCAGTGCCACCTCATCGGTGCCCATCAGTGCCGCCTTATCAGTGCCCGTCAGTGCTGTACCATCAGTGCCCATCAGTGAAGGAGAAAATGTACTTATTTACAATGTGTAATTGTCATTCAAAGTGCAACAGCGCTGAAAATTGGTCTGGGCGGGAAAGTGTATAAGTGCCCCCCGGTATGGAAGTGGTTAAAAAAAAATCCCCCCATTTTTTTTATAATAAAAAAAAAAAAAAGCAAAAAATAATACAGAAAAAATATCCCCCCATTTTTTTTATAATTAAAAAAATCACCCAAATGTTTTATTACAAAAAAAAAGCAAAAAATAATGCAGGAAAAAAAATCCCAAAAGATTCCCTTTAGGAAGCCTCCCTGGCGATCTTGGCGGCGTCTCCGCGTCTCTCTGTGACGAGATGATCTGCCGTTATCGGAGATATCTGGGAATCATTTCCACACTTTGTCCGGCGCGGTCGCGGCTTAGCGGTGGTGAAAGGACTGACAGATTAGAGAAACTTTATTAGGCCCGTGGAAGGCGTGAGAGCGCTGGGAATAGAAGAAGTTCACACGAGGCGACGCGCAGCGGCACTTCCGCTCCTCCGAATGAAACTTAAAGGGACACTCCACCTTCATAGAATAGAGATTGATATTGTAGCGAACGTTTCCTTCAGTGTTGTATCCAGAGGATAAGAGAGGCTCTGGACAGATTAGAGTAGGGAGTTCCAGAGGAGGGGAGAGGCTCTGGACAGATTGGAGTAGGGAGTTCCAGGGGAGGGGAGAGGCTCTGGACAGATTGGAGTAGGGAGTTCCAGAGGGAGGGGAGAGGCTCTGGACAGATTGGAGTAGGGAGTTCCAGAGGGAGGGGAGAGGCTCTGGACAGATTGGAGTAGGGAGTCCCAGAGGATGGGAGAGGCTCTTGACAGATTGGAGTTCCAGAGGATGGGAGAGGCTCTGGACAGATAGAAGTAGGGAGTTCCAAAGGGTGGCAGAGGCTCTGGTCACATTGGAGTAGAGAGTTCCAGAGGAGGGGAGAGGCTCTGGTCAGATTGGAGTAGAGAGTTCCAGAGATTGGTAGAGGCTCTGGACAGATTGGAGTAGGGAGTTCCAGAGGAGGGGAGAGGCTCTGGACAGATTGGAGTAGGGAGTTTCAGAAGATGGGAGAGGCCCTGGTCAGATTGGAGTAGGGAGTTCCAGAGGATGGGAGAGGCTCTGGACAGATTGGAGTAGGGTGTTCCAGAGGATAGGAGAGGCTCTGGACAGATTGGAGTAGGGAGTTCCAGAGGAGGGGAGAGGCTCTGGACAGATTGGAGTAGGGAGTTCCAGGGAGGGGAGAGGCTCTGGACAGATTGGAGTAGGGAGTTCCAGAGGGAGGGGAGAGGCTCTGGACAGATTGGAGTAGGGAGTTCCAGAGGGAGGGGAGAGGCTCTGGACAGATTGGAGTAGGGAGTCCCAGAGGATGGGAGAGGCTCTGGACAGATTGGAGTTCCAGAGGATGGGAGAGGCTCTGGACAGATAGAAGTAGGGAGTTCCAAAGGGTGGCAGAGGCTCTGGTCACATTGGAGTAGAGAGTTCCAGAGGAGGGGAGAGGCTCTGGTCAGATTGGAGTAGAGAGTTCCAGAGATTGGTAGAGGCTCTGGACAGATTGGAGTAGGGAGTTCCAGAGGAGGGGAGAGGCTCTGGACAGATTGGAGTAGGGAGTTCCAGAAGATGGGAGAGGCCCTGGTCAGATTGGAGTAGGGAGTTCCAGAGGATGGGAGAGGCTCTGGACAGATTGGAGTAGGGTGTTCCAGAGGATAGGAGAGGCTCTGGACAGATTGGAGTAGGGAGTTCCAGAGGAGGGGAGAGGCTCTGGACAGATTGGAGTAGGAAGTTCCAGGGGAGGGGAGAGGCTCTGGACAGATTGGAGTAGGGAGTTCCAGAGGGAGGGGAGAGGCTCTGGACAGATTGGAGTAGGGAGTTCCAGAGGGAGGGGAGAGGCTCTGGACAGATTGGAGTAGGGAGTCCCAGAGGATGGGAGAGGCTCTGGACAGATTGGAGTTCCAGAGGATGGGAGAGGCTCTGGACAGATAGAAGTAGGGAGTTCCAAAGGGTGGCAGAGGCTCTGGTCACATTGGAGTAGAGAGTTCCAGAGGAGGGGAGAGGCTCTGGTCAGATTGGAGTAGAGAGTTCCAGAGATTGGTAGAGGCTCTGGACAGATTGGAGTAGGGAGTTCCAGAGGAGGGGAGAGGCTCTGGACAGATTGGAGTAGGGAGTTCCAGAAGATGGGAGAGGCCCTGGTCAGATTGGAGTAGGGAGTTCCAGAGGATGGGAGAGGCTCTGGACAGATTGGAGTAGGGTGTTCCAGAGGATAGGAGAGGCTCTGGACAGATTGGAGTAGGGAGTTCCAGAGGAGGGGAGAGGCTCTGCACAGATTGGAGTAGGGAGTTTCAGAGAAGGGGAGAGGCTCTGATTAGATTGGGGAAGGGAGTTGCAGATGAGGGGAGAGGCTCTGGTCAGATTGGAGTAGGGAGTTCCAGAGGTTGGTAGAGGCTCTGGACAGATTGGAGTAGGGAGTTCCAGAGGATGGGAGAGTCTCTGGTCAGATTGGAGTAGGGAGTTCCAGAGGATGGGAGAGGCTCTGGTCAGATTAGAGTAGGGAGTTCCAGAGGATGGGAGAGGCTCTGGTCAGATTGGAGTAGGGAGTTCCAGAGGTTGGGAGAGGCTCTGGTCCGATTGGAGTAGGGAGTTCCAGAGGATGGGAGAGGCTCTGGTCAGATTGGAGTAGGGAGTTCCAGAGGATGGGAGAGGCTCTGGTCAGATTAGAGTAGGGAGTTCCAGAGGATGGGAGAGGCTCTGGTCAGATTGGAGTAGGGAGTTCCAGAGGTTGGGAGAGGCTCTGGTCCGATTGGAGTAGGGAGTTCCAGAGGATGGGAGAGGCTCTGGTCAGATTGGAGTAGGGAGTTCCGGAAGGTGGGGGAGAGGCTCTGGTCAGATTGGAGTAGGGAGTAGGATGGGAGAGGCTCTGGACAGAAAAGTTGTTGTCTTCTTTTACCCCCCCCCCCCCGGTCCCTATTACTGCCCCCCAATTCATGGAGGGGTGAGTACAGACAGGACAGAGGGAGTGAGGCGGGGGGGGGGGGGTCAGGCGGAGGACGAGGATCCCCCAGGAAGGACTATCGGTGGTCCCCACAGTCACATTACACACGACCAGTTGAAGTGGCCCCGGGGTGTTTAGAGCACATCCCCCTCCCCCATTAATGACAGATGGGTGGGGGGAGAAGGTCATCCGGGGGGGGGTAAGGACAAGGTCATGTGTGGGAAGGTCAGAGGAGGGAACTGGTTTACAGGGACGGTTCGGAGTCCCTCCAGTTTAGTCCTGGAAGAGTCCCTGGTGTGCAATCCTCCATTATAGATCCTTCATCTTCATCATCCAATGATGGGGTGATAGTGGGGGAGGGGACTCTGATATTTTTATCTATCTATCTATCTATCTATCTATCTATCTATCTATCTCTCTCTCTGTCTGTCTGTCTGTCTATCTATCTATCTATCTCTCTCTCTGTCTGTCTGTCTGTCTATCTCTATCGGATTCCCGAGTCCACAATACACGGTGTTGTTTCTCAAGTCCTGATGAAGGCGGCGCAGCCCTCGAAACGTGTTGGCTTGATAATTTATTAACCACTTAAGACCCGGACCAATACGCTGGCAAATGACCCAAGGGGTTTTTGCGATTCGGCACTGCGTCGCTTTAACAGACAATTGCGCGGTCGTGCGACGTGGCTCCCAAACAAAATTTGCGTCCTTTTTTTCCCACAAATAGAGCTTTATTTTGGTGGTATTTGATCACCTCTGCGGTTTTTATTTTTTGCGCTATAAACAAAAATAGAGCGACAATTTAAAAAAAAATGCAATATTTTTTACTTTTTGCTATAATAAATATCCCCCAAAAATATATAAAAAAACATTTTTTTCCCTCAGTTTAGGCCGATACGTATTCTTCTACATATTTTTGGTAAAAAAAATCGCAATAAGCGTTTATCGGTTGGTTTTCGCAAAATTTATAGCGTTTACAAAATAAGGGATAGTTTTATTGCATTTTTATTAATTTTTTTTTTTTTACTACTAATAGCGGCGATCAGCGATTTTTTTTGTGACTGCGACAATATGGCGGACACTTCGGACAATTTTGACACATTTTTGAGACAATTGTCATTTTCACAGCAAAAAATGCATTTAAATTGCATTGTTTACTGTGGAAATGACAGTTGCAGTTTGGGAGTTAACCACAGGTGGCGCTGTAGGGAATGTGTGCCCTAATGTGTGTGTTTACTACTGTAGGGGGGTGTGGCTGTAGGTGTGACGTCATCGATCGCGTCCCCCTATTACAGGGATGACGCGATCGATGCTCCGGCCACAGAGAAGCACGGGGAAGCCGTGTGTACACACGGCTCTCCCCGTTCTTCCGCTCCAGGGACGGATCGCCGCACTGCAGCGGCGATCGGGTCTGCGAATCCCGCGGTCCCGGTCCTGGAGCTTCGGACCGGGTCGCGGGCGCGCGCCCGCGGGGGCGCGCGCCCGCGACCCACGGCTGGGTACTAAAACCAACGTATATATACGTTGATGTGCCCAGCCGTGCCATTCTGCCGACGTAAATGTGCAGTAGGCGGTCCTTAAGTGGTTAATGTATCATTGAAATAACTTGAATATTCCAGTTTGGCACTTCAGTTCCTAACCCGTCACCCCGGAAGCTGCAGAGCGGAATTATCAATCCATTGGGCCAGATTCTCATAGATTAGCGCAGGCGTAGCGTAAGCCATTTACACTACGCCGCCGCAACGTAACAGAGCAAGTGCCGTATTCTCCAAGCACTTACTCCGTAGTTTGCCGAGGCGTAGAGTAAATGGCCCAGCGTAAGCCCGCGTAATTCAAAGGGGGCGGCTTGTATTTAAATTAAGCGCGCCCCCGCGTCGATCGAACTGCGCATGCGCCGGCCGGGGAAAAAGCCCAGTGCGCATGCTCCAGCTCGCGTCGGAAAGCGTAGTTGAAACCGACGTCAAAACTACGTGATCGTCACTACGCAACGCCCTATTCGCGAACGACTTAGTAAAACGATGTAACCGACGGAAAAAGCCGACGCTGACCCAACGCCATACTTAACATGGCATCCGACGGCACCCGACGGCACCCGACAGTACTGCGTAAGGTTACCCCTCATATTAGCAGGGGTAACCTTACGCGGACGAAAACGACGTAAGCGACGACGGGACGGCGTAAAAGCGTTCGGGAATCGGAGTAGTAGCCTCATTTGCATAGGCAAATGAGAAAACAACGTAAAGACCACCTAGTGGCCGGAGTTGTCATTACACCTACGATCTGCAAGTGAAATGGTATTACACTTGTCGGATCTTCACCCGTATCTATGCCTAGGAATCACTTGCATAGATACCCGGGAAAAAAACGGCGATACGACGGGGTATCTGAGATACTGCGTCGTAGCGCCTCTGAGAATCTGGCCCTTAGTGATTATGTCCTCTGGTTAGCAGGGATGGACTGGCCATTGGGTCTACAGGGAGTTTCCCGGTGGGCCGATGACTCAGTGGGCCGGCTTCAGTGACAGCGGGCCGCCGCCCCCCTCCGCTCCTCTGTCTCTCCCTTCGCAGCACTCACCTCCTCTCCCTCCCTGCAGCGCTCACCTGGGGGAACAGAGAAGCAGGGGGGCGACAGAGGAGCATGAAGGAGGGGACAGACAGCTGACTCAACAGCTATGGCCTGGGAGTTTCTCACTTCTGCCTAATCTTGTCCCATAAGGGGGGGGGGGGCACCGAACTGAGTCTTTGCCCCTGGGCAGAGCTTTTTTTCTCAGAAAATAGGTGCAGGAACTCAGCCACGACCCCGTTCAGATTTCACAAACAGTAGAAGGGTCTTAAATGGGCATTAAATACCAGGATTGCATTACATACAGTGTGCAGAGTTCAGGGGGTTACACACAGAGTGCAGAGCTGTCACTTGTAAACACAGAAACCTGACTTCTGTGTTTACAAGTGATTGTGGTGAGCAGGCACCAAAGGGTCTGAGCCAGAGGTGGTGGAACTCAGTTCCCCCAAGTTCCCCCAGAAAAAAAGCCCTGCCCCTGGGTGAAATAATGTCTAACTTCCCCACTGGTACTGCCTATAAGAGTACCAGTACCAGCCGTTCTACTCTAATATAGTAGAATGGCTAGTGGCTAGTGAAGGGGGAGAGGGGGCTTGGGTGGGGGGGGGGGGGGGTGCGGGAGTAGTCCGGCCGCCATGGTTAAGACCTGTCAAAGTGGGCCAGTCTGGATGATGTCCAGGGCCAAATTTTTGTCCCAGTCCAACCCTGCTGGTTAGGAGGAATGTACAATATTATGGTCCCTTGTTATTTGTCTCGGTTATGAACACTCGGGAGATGGTGAGAGCAGGACTGCGGCCTCCTGTCACATGATTCCAGCGGCAGTGCTGGACCCGGGAACCCGGCTGTACTTTAATAATGTGACTTGTGACTCGGATCTGGAAGGAAATAAAAGATAAAAATGTATCCGGCTGCAGATTTAATATAAAGAATGTTACAATGATACGATTTTTATTTCCGGGCGTTGTTTCTATTTTTATCCTCCAATCATCGCGGAAAATTCTCTCTAAGAAATGCGGACGACTTTCTGACTTTCTGATTCCAATTTTCTAAACTATTTCCGACTGACTCCTCCGCTTGTACAGCGCCACAGACCATGTCCCCGCCATGATCATTATTAGTTATTGTGATCATTGATGTCTTTTTGTGATTGGAAATAGAGAGAAGCGTAGGACAAGTGTCGGGTGTATGGGGGGGCCCGGGGGGGGTGTTGTGTGTATTGGGGGGTGTCGGGTGTATGGAAGGGGGGGGGTGCACATATGTTGATGTTTATTAATAGAATTGTCCTCCATGGAGCTCGCAGTGCTGGGGGACGGAGGAATGTGCAGCATGCTGGGGGGGGGGGGGGGGGGGGGGAGAGGGGGGGCGGTGACATCGTCCGACAATTGTCTCTCCGCTCACACTCAGCGCTGAAAACCAATGGGGACAAAATGCTTCTATAGAAAGATCCGGGGAGGGTGAGGGGTCACCGGGGGACCGGAGGATGGACTGACCCACCGAGACCATCCATGGAGGAGAGAATATACCCTGCCCCCCCCAGAGAAGGTCTGTCCATCTGTATCTAGATTTATCTCTTATAGATATCTACTTCTCTGTCTGTAGAGGATCTCTATCTATATCTGTTTTTATATCTCTATATCTCTGTCTATATCTGTATCCATATCCTATATATCTTTATCTGTATCTTTATGTATATCTTTATCTATCTGTATCTATATCTATATCTTTATCTGTATCTATATTTGTATCTATATCTGTATTTTTATCTATATATGTATCTATATCTGTATCTGTATCTATATCTTTATCTATATATGTATCTATACCTGTATGTTTATCTATATCTGTATCTATATCTGTATCTGTATCTTTATCTATATCTGTATCTATATTTGTATCTGTATCTTTATCTATATCTGTATCTATATCTGTATCTATATATGTATCTGTATCTATATCTTTATCTATATCTGTATTTTTATCTTTATCTGAAACGGTATCTGTATCTTTATATCTGTATCTGTATCTATATCTTTATCTGTATCTATATCTGTATCTTTATCTATATATGTATCTATATCTGTATCTGTATCTATATCTTTATCTATATCTGTATCTATATCTATATTTATATCTATATCTGTATCTATATCTGTATCTTTATCTATATATGTATCTATACCTGTATCTTTATCTATATCTGTATCTACATCTTTATCTATATCTGTATCTTTATCTATATATGTATCTATATCTGTATCTGTATCTATATCTTTATCTATATCTGTATCTATATCTGTATTTTTATCTATATCTTTATCTATATCTGAAACGGTATCTGTATCTTTATATCTGTATCTGTATCTATATCTTTATCTGTATCTATATCTGTATCTTTATCTATATATGTATCTATATCTGTATCTGTATCTATATCTTTATCTATATCTGTATCTACATCTTTATCTATATCTTTATTTATATCTATATCTGTATCTATATCTGTATCTTTATCTATATCTGTATCTATATCTGTATCTATATCTGTATCTATATCTGTATCTATATCTATATCTGTATCTATATCTGTATCTATATCTATATCTGTATCTATATCTGTATCTATATCTGTATCTATATCTGTATCTATATCTATATCTGTATCTGTATCTTTATCTGTATCTTTATCTGTATCTGTATCGGTATCTATATCTGTATATGTAGCTATATCTTTATCTGTGTATCTATATCTATATATGTATCTGTAGTACCTATATCCTATATCTGTATCTAGATCTTTCTCTATAACTGTATTTATATCTTTATCTATATATTTATCTATATCTATTTCTGTATCTTTATCTGTATTGTATTGAATACAATGATAATAAAGAATCCAATCTCTCTCTCTTTCTCTCTCTCTCTCTCTCTTTCTCTCTCTCTCTCTCTCTCTCTCTCTCTCTCTCTCTCTCTCTCTCTCCCTCTATCTCTCTTTCTCTCTCTCTCTCTCTCTCTCTCTCTCTCTCCCTCTCTCTCTATCTCTTTATATCTATCGTGTAGTAGAATAGGATAATACAATGACTCGCATTTTCTGCGATCGGTGTCGGATCCATCTATCGATCTGTACGGTTCTCTCCGCACTGACAGGTCCTCTTAGTGACATTCACCTGCACAGCCGCCATCCAATCAGATTTGTGGCCCGGATCCCCTCGGTGGGTTGTGTTGCTCGGTATGAAGGGGGTGACACATGTTGTTGGAAATGATTTGTATTGGAGATTCGGTGACATATTTCGGGGGTTGTATATCAGCGGATGTCCCCTCTGTGTATCTCCTTCCATGGGGAGCTGAAGAAGTCCCTGCAGTGAGGGATAGGGATCGGGGCCCAGCAATCACAGCATGTGAGGGCTCATGATCGGGTTATGGTGCATTGTGTGCAATGGCCGGTTTGTGTCTGCAATAGACAGGCATGTCACAGGAACATTTTACAGAACTTTTTTTTACAGAACACAGACAAAGCATGCGCTGAGGACTTTATGTTTCACCTGGGGGCGGGGAGCGTGGCATTCACCAAACTTTCCCTACAAGTGACTCATCCTCTGTCATTTAAAATTCACGCACCAGAAAGATTCACCTGCAGTGAATGTTTGGGGGATGTTGTTGCCTTCACTAGGACCGTCCTTCCTGTATTAAGGACCGCTCACTGCTGATCTCTCTCCTAGTGCAGGGTGACTGGTCTTGTCTCCGCCCCCTCCTGTAGTTTTCTGTAGTGGGTGGAGCCTGCTGGGTCACTGTACCAAACACAGCCTCTGTGCCCATCAAACGCAGCCACTGTGTCATCAAACGCAGCCACTGTGCCCATCAAACACAGCCACTGTGCCATCAAACACAGCCACTGTGCCCATCAACAGCAGCCACTGTGCCATCAAACACAGCCACTGTGCCATCAAACACAGCCACTGTGCCCATCAACAGCAGCCACTGTGCCATCAAACACAGCCACTGTGCCATCAAACACAGCCACTGTACCCATCAACAGCAGCCACTGTGCCATCAAACACAGCCACTGTGCCCATCAACAGCAGCCACTGTGCCATCAAACACAGCCACTGTGCCCATCAACAGCAGCTACTGTGCCATCAAACACAGCCACTGTGCCATCAAACACAGCCACTGTGCCCATCAACAGCAGCTACTGTGCCATCAAACACAGCCACTGTGCCATCAAACACAGCCACTGTGCCATCGAACGCAGCCACTGTGCCCATCAACAGCAGCCACTGTGCCATCAAACGCAGCCACTGTGCCATCAAACACAGCCACTGTGCCCATCAACAGCAGCTACTGTGCCATCAAACACAGCCACTGTGCCATCAAACACAGCCACTGTGCCATCGAACGCAGCCACTGTGCCCATCAACAGCAGCCACTGTGCCATCAAACGCAGCCACTGTGCCATCAAACACAGCCACTGTGCCCATCAACAGCAGCCACTGTGCCATCAAACGCAGCCACTGTGCCATCAAACGCAGCCACTGTGCCATCAAACGCAGCCACTGTGCCCATCAAAATCAGCCACTGTGTCCATCAACAGCAGCCACTGTGCCATCAAACGCAGCCACTGTGCGATCAAACACAGCCACTGTGCCCATCAACAGCAGCCACTGTGCCATCAAACGCAGCCACTGTGCCATCAAACGCAGCCACTGTGCCCATCAAACGCAGCCACTGTGCCCATCAAACGCAGCCACTGTGTTCATCAACAACAGCCACTGTGCCATCAAACGCAGCCACTGTGCCATCAAACGCAGCCACTGTGCCCATCAAACACAGCCACTGTGCCCATCAACAGCAGCCACTGTGCCCATCAACAGCAGCCACTGTGCCCATCAAATGCAGCCACTGTGCCCATCAAATGCAGCCACTGTACCAAATGCAGCCACTGTGCCATCAAATGCAGCCACTGTGCCCATCAAACGCAGCCACTGTGCCCATCAAACGCAGCCACTGTACCCTTCAAACGCAGCCACTGTGCCCCAAATGCAGCCACTGTGCCCATAAAACGCTGCCACTGTACCAAACGCAGCCACTGTGCCATCAATTGCTGCCACTGTGCCATCAAAAGCAGCCACTGTGCCATCAAACGTAGCCACTGTGCCATCAATTACCGCCACTGTGCCATCAAACATAGCCACTGTGTCATCAATTGGAGCCGCTGTTCCAATCAAATGCAGCCACTGTGCCCATCAATTGAAGCCACTGTGCCTATCAAACGCAGCCACTGTGCCCATCAATTATCGCCACTGTGCCATCAAACGCAGCTACTATACCCACTATAGCCATTAAACACTGCCACTGTGCCCCAAATGCTGCCACTGTGCCCCCCGCCCACCGTCTGGCCGGCACTTACCCTGTGTCCTCTGTGTTATCCTCAATGTCTTCTCCAATCACAGCGCCTGTTGTTTCAGCCAATCAGGTGACTGGTAACATAGACCCGAGCATCTGATTGTCAGAGAGGCGGTTCAGTGTTGGGAAAGCGAAAAATTAATTAGCTTTCCTAACACACAGCTGAGTGAACTGCTAGCGCAAAGCATGGCGCTCGCTGTTCACCTTTTTTTTACACATATTAGAGCCTATGGCTCTAATCAGGTGATTAAAAAAAACACCCCTATGCCTGGCGCCCGAAAAAGGGGTCGGAGACCTGAATAGGGGGTGTCAGCGGCGGCCATAGATAGATTTATTCAATGAATTAATCTATTGGTGATAGAGAGGTGGCAGGAGAGGGAGGGCAGCGCCCGTGCGCCCCTTATGGATGCAGCGCCACTGTATTTACATATTTTTTTCCCCTTTAATCTGTGCTGGGGGCGGGGGGGGGGGGCTTTGGTTGGGGGGGGGGGGGGTTGTTACATACACATCTTGCATTGTTCCATATCTATATCTCCTGTAAAGGAAATGTTAGAAGAGACATTTGTATTTGTTGATTTCAGCTGGCTGAAAACCCTCTGTGTCTCTTCCATCATTGGCGGAGTGGCCCTTTAATTTCAGGCTCTCGGTAGGCAGCCGGGGCCGGCTCTGCCCACGCTGCCTCAGTAATCCGGCCCAGGGACAATTTGCTGCGGCTGCAGAAAGTTTGACGGCGGACAGAGCTGGCCTCAGACTAGAGAAGAAGGGCCTTTTGTTATCTGTGAATCTGTATCCCCCGGCCAGCTTGGGGTCCTGGTACTGACAGAACACCTCGCCCCCGGAGCCGCTCATCATAGGTGACGGCTGAGTCCAAGGGAATGAGGGGCTTCTATAATGAGGACCTGTCAGTAACTGGAATAAATTCCCGCCATTTCCTGGCATGTGGTCCTGATAGGAGAGCGGTGGCCACTCCTTATTCCAACAACCACCAGTCCCCTGCTCAAGCTAGCGTCCACAGATCACCTTGTGATCCACAAAACCCAGGGCCCCAAACAGTAGCCCTATTTTGCCCGGGCCCATGGCCGCCATCAGGAATTATGGGGCCCCTTACACAGCTTTAGGCATGGGCCCCCTGGAGCAGAGAACCGGGGGAGGGGGGGCTGCCGCCTCAAATTGAGAAGCAGGGGGCTGCCGCAAATTGAGAAGCGGGGGAGGGTGCTGCCGCCGCGAATTGAGGTTGGGGGGCTTTGGGTGCTGACGAAAAAAAAAAAAGGGGGGTTGCCCTGGGGACCTATGGCCCCCTTACAAAATATAAAAAAATGTTTTATATAACAAAAAAGGGGGGGCCCTTTAATAAATAAAATAAAAAAAAAATATATATTTTTTTAAAAAAACAATAAAAAAAGGGCCTTGGGGACCTCTGGGCCCTTTAATAAAAACAAAAACATGTAAAAAAGGGGGGCCCCTTACAAAAAAATAATAATTAAAAAAATAATAATAAAAAAAATTATGTGCTGATAATCAGATGTGCCAATCAGTGCCCAGCAGTGTCCCAATATTAAAATCTGCCAGTGCCCACCACAATGCCAATCGGTGCCCACCTCAGTTCCCCACACAGTGCCAATCAGTGCTCACCACAGTGCCAATCAGTGCCCAGCTGTCAGTAATTTATTAGTACCTCATCATCAGTGCTGTCCATCAGTGCCGCCTGTCAGTGCCAATCACAGCCGCCTGTCAGTGCCACCTATCAGTGCCCTTCAGTACCGCCTATTGGTGCCCAACAGTGCTGCATATCAGTGCCTCCTCATCAGTGCCCATCAATTCTACATATCAGTGCCTCCTCATCAGTGGCACTTTATCAGTGCTGCCTCATCAATGCCCATCAGTGCCACTTTATCAGTGCCAACTCATCAGTGCTGCCTCATCAGTGCCAATCAGTGCCACTTTATCAGTGCCAACTCATCAGTGCTGCCTCATCAGTGCCCATCAGTGAAGGACAAAACAACATTTTATGATGGAAACAAAGGAAAACTTTAATTTTTTCCAAATGTTTGCCCTTTTTTAGTTGGTTTAGCAAAAAATAAAAGCCCCAGAGGTGATCAAATACCACCAATAGAAAGCTCTATTTGTGGGAAGAAAATTATAAAAATGTAGCATGTGTACAGTGTAGCACGACGGCTCAATTGTCATTCAAAGTGTGGCATCGCTGAAAGCTGAAAATTGTCCTGGGCAGGAAGGGGGTGAAAGTGCCCGGTATTGAAGTGGTTAAGAGGGGAAATTCTTCCGGTCCTTAAGTAGTTACACTTTGACTAAAAAACAACAACCTGGAAGCTGATTGTTTGGTATGCAGAGCTGCACCAGATTTTCAACCCTCCAATGTTAGTAAATCACCCCCAATGGGCGGAAATAAGAAAAAAAAAAATTGAAACCGGAGTCGCACTTTAAGGTTCCCGGCGGGTCCGTTGTGAAGACCCTTTGGGGAGAGTTGGAGTTCCTCCAGTCGGTTTGGTGTGACGCTCTGTATTTACAGATGGCAGATTGGTCAGCGGCACGGAATTTCATCGCTCAGGAAACGATCGCTCTCTTACATTCGTCATTCTCAATGTAAACACGAGGTCAGAGTCGCAGGAGGAAGTCGGAGCGGGGACAGTGCGGCTCAGCCGGGGGGGGGGGGGGAGTTTATGTTTGCAAATCCCTATAAGTAAAACAGTATATAAGGCCGGTGGGACATACGTAAACTCTGCTTCCCGATTTGGCGACTGGCTGCGATTACATCCGTGACGCCGGAATATTTAGAATTTGAGTTAAATGTCTGTATGCGGTGATTGCGCTTCTGTACGTTCTGTAGCGTCACCTTCTTCCTCTACTTACTACATGACACAAAGTAACTCACCTTCTTCTTCTACTTATTACATGACACAAAGTAACTCACCTTCTTCCTCTACTTACTACATGACACAAAGTAACTCACCTTCTTCCTCTACTTACTACATGACACAAAGTAACTCACCTTCTTCCTCTACTTACTACATGACACAAAGTAACTCACCTTCTTCCTCTACTTACTACATGACACAAAGTAACTCACCTTCTTCCTCTACTTACTACATGACACAAAGTAACTCACCTTCTTCCTCTACTTACTACATGACACAAAGTAACTCACCTTCTTCCTCTACTTACTACATGACACAAAGTAACTCACCTTCTTCCTCTACTTACTACATGACACAAAGTAACTCACCTTCTTCCTCTACTTACTACATGACACAAAGTAACTCACCTTCTTCCTCTACTTACTACATGACACAAAGTAACTCACCTTCTTCCTCTACTTAATACATGACACAAAGTAGCTCACCTTCTTCCTCTACTTACTACATGACACAAAGTAACTCACCTTCTTCTTCTACTTATTACATGACACAAAGTAACTCACCTTCTTCCTCTACTTACTACATGACACAAAGTAATTCACCTTCTTCCTCTACTTACTACATGACACAAAGTAACTCACCTTCTTCCTCTACTTACTACATGACACAAAGTAACTCACCTTCTTCCTCTACTTACTACATGACACAAAGTAACTCACCTTCTTCCTCTACTTACTACATGACACAAAGTAACTCACCTTCTTCCTCTACTTACTACATGACACAAAGTAACTCACCTTCTTCCTCTACTTACTACATGACACAAAGTAACTCACCTTCTTCCTCTACTTACTACATGACACAAAGTAGCTCACCTTCTTCCTCTACTTACTACATGACACAAAGTAACTCACCTTCTTCCTCTACTTACTACATGACACAAAGTAGCTCACCTTCTTCCTCTACTTACTACATGACACAAAGTAACTCACCTTCTTCCTCTACTTACTACATGACACAAAGTAATTCACCTTCTTCCTCTACTTACTACATGACACAAAGTAACTCACCTTCTTCCTCTACTTACTACATGACACAAAGTAACTCACCTTCTTCCTCTACTTACTACATGACACAAAGTAACTCACCTTCTTCCTCTACTTACTACATGACACAAAGTAACTCACCTTCTTCCTCTACTTACTACATGACACAAAGTAACTCACCTTCTTCCTCTACTTACTACATGACACAAAGTAACTCACCTTCTTCCTCTACTTACTACATGACACAAAGTAACTCACCTTCTTCCTCTACTTACTACATGACACAAAGTAACTCACCTTCTTCCTCTACTTACTACATGACACAAAGTAACTCACCTTCTTCCTCTACTTACTACATGACACAAAGTAACTCACCTTCTTCCTCTACTTACTACATGACACAAAGTAACTCACCTTCTTCCTCTACTTACTACATGACACAAAGTAACTCACCTTCTTCCTCTACTTAATACATGACACAAAGTAGCTCACCTTCTTCCTCTACTTACACTTACTACATGACACAAAGTAACTCACCTTCTTCCTCTACTTAATACATGACACAAAGTAACTCACCTTCTTCCTCTACTTACTACATGACACAAAGTAACTCACCTTCTTCCTCTACTTACTACATGACACAAAGTAACTCACCTTCTTCCTCTACTTACTACATGACACAAAGTAACTCACCTTCTTCCTCTACTTACTACATGCACAAAGTAACTCACGGAGCGTACAGGCCGGTGGGACATACGTAAACTCTGCTTCCCGATTTGGCGACGGCTGCGATTACATCCGTGACGCCGGATATTTAGAATTTGAGTTAAATGTCTGGCTATTACATCCGCGGTGATTGCGCTTCTGTACGTTCTGTATATTTAGAATTTGAGTTAAATGTCTCACCTTCTTCCTCTACTTACTACATCACACAAAGTAACTCTCAGGCGGTGTACACACGACCGAGGTTCTCGCTGGAAACCAGCGAGAACCTCGCTGGAAGCTGCATTCCAGCGAGGACCTCGGCCGTGTGCATGCTTAGAAACTTGTCCGCTGGAAATCTATCCGTCGGACATGTCTGATGATTAGTAAGCCCAACCATCGGACCAAAATCCCACGCATGCGTCGAATTGATTTGACGCATGCGTGGAAGCATTGAACTTCCTTTTTCCAGCATGTCGTTGTGTTCTACGTCACCGCGTTCTGGCCTGACTGGATTTTTGTCCGATGGTGTGTACGCACATCAGACCAAAATATCCCTTCAGACATGTCCGCTGGAAACGGTCCATCGGACATGTTTCCTCGGACATGTCTGATCGTGTGTACGCGGCCTCAGTATTCAAATATTCCTTAGTGTTCAGGTTTGTTTTTAGGGACAGTTCACATCACATGCAGCCCAGTGCGTTTCTTTTTCTGCATCAAAAACGCATAGAAAGTCGGTTATATGTTTTTTCAATGGCATGGTTCACACCAATGTGATCAGTTCCAGAAAAAAAGTAGAACATGCTTCCTTCTCCTTCCTTCTTTCCTTCCTTTCTTCTCTTTCCTTGCTTCGTTCCTTCCTTTCTCCTCTTTCCTTCCTTCCTTCCTTCTCTTTCCTTCCTTCCTTCTCTTTCCTTCCTTCCTTTAGGCCCCTTTCACATTAGCGGACCGTTCGTCCTCTCATTACAAGTCCGTTTACGGACTTGTAATGGGCCCCTATGGGAGCGGATCTGTTAGCGGATGATGCATCCGCTAACGTCCGCAAGATCCGCATCCGTTTTTTCGGACGGAAGAATGTCCTATTTTTCTTCCGTCCGGTGGAACGGATCGGATGCAAACGGACAGACGGTCCGTTTCCATCCGATTCCCCATAGGGGAGAGCGTAGGAGAGACAGGGCGGTCCCTGCATAGTGTCCGGGGACCGCCCTGTCCGCCCGACAGCTCAGCGGAGACCCCCCGCTGAGCCGACAGACACACGGAGCGGACCGAAAAACGGACCGCTCCGCGTGAAAGAGGCCTTATCCTCTTTCCTTCCATCCTTCTCTTTCCTTCCTTCCTTCCTTCCTTCCTTCCTTCTTTTTTATTCCTTCCTTCCTTCTTTTTCTTTCCTTCCTTTATTTCTTCATTCCTTCTCTTTCCTTCCTTCCTTCCTTCCTTCCTTCCTTCCTTCCTTCCTTCCTTCCTTCCTTCCTTCCTTCCTTCCTTCCTTCCTTCCTTCCTTCCTTCCCTCTCTTTCCTTCCTTCCTTGCTTCATTTCTTCCTTCCTTCTCTTTCCTTTCTTCTCTTTTCTTCCTTCCTTCCTTCCTTCCTTCCTTCCTTCCTTCCTTCCTTCCTTCCTTCTCTTTCCTTCCTTCCTTGCTTCATTTCTTCCTTCCTCCTCTTTCCTTCCCTCCTTCCTTTCTTCGCCTTCCTTCCTTCCTTCCTTCCTTCCTTCCTTCCTCATCTTTCCTTCCTTCTCTTCCTTTCCTTCCTTCCTTCCCTTTTCTTCTTTCCTTATTCCTCTTTTCTTCCTTCCTTCTCTTTCTTTCCCTCCTTAATTCTCTTTCTTTCCTTCCTTCCTTTCCTCTCTTTACTTCTTTCCTTCTTCCTTCCTTCCTTCCTTCCTTCCTTCCTTCCTTCCTTCCTTCCTTCCTTCCTTCCTTCCTTCCTTCCTTCCTTCCTTCCTTCCTTCTCTTTCCTTCCTTCCTTTCTTCACTTTTCCTTGTACAGAACTTCAGTATATGTCAGAGCTATATAAATGTATACTGTGGTGAGGATATTAGCGTGTAAGCTCTTCTGGTACAGAGACTGATGTGATTGGCTCAGTGTTCTCTGTACAGCACTGCGGTATATGTCAGAGCTATATACATGTATACTAATAATAATAATAATAGTGTGTGACTGTAATGTTATATTAGATCGCAAGCTCCTCTGGTGCAATTATGACTGTGGTAGGACATTAGAGTGTAATCTCTTCTCGTACAGAGACTGTATTCTCTATACTGCACTGTGGTATATGTCAGAGCTATACAAATGTGTAATAATACTCTGTGACTGTGGAGGGACATTAGAGTGTAAGCTCTTTTGGTACAGAGACTGATGTGACTGGCTCACTGTTCTTTGTACAGCACTGTGGTATATGTCAGAGCTATATACATGTATAATAATAATAATAATAGTGCGTGACTGTAATGGGATATTAGATCGCAAGCTCCTCTGGTGCAATTATGACTGTGGTAGGACATTAGAGTGTAAGCTCTTTTGGTACAGAGACTGAAGTGACTGGCTGTGTATTCTCTATACTGCACTGTGGTATATGTCAGAGCTATACAAATGTGTAATAATAGTGTGTGACTGTGGAGGGATATTAGAGTGTAAGCTCTTCTGGTGTAGAGACTGATGTGACTGGCTCACTGTTCATTGTAGAGCACTCCGGTATATGTCAGAGCTATATTAATGTATAATAATAGTGTGTGACTGTGGGAACATTAGAGTGTAAGCTCCTCTGGTACAGAGACTGATGCGACTGGCTCAGTGTTCTCTGTACAGCACTGCGGTATATGTCAGAGCTATATAAATGTATAATAATAATAGTATGTGACTGTGGGGGGGGGGGGGGCATTAGAGTGTAAGCTCCTCTGGTGCAGAGACTGATGTGACTGGCTCAGTGTTCTCTGTACATCACTGCGGTATATGTCAGAGCTATATACATGTATAATAATAATAATAGTGTGTGACTGTGGGAACATTAGAGCGTAAGCTCCTCTGGTGCAGACTTGGGGCCTTCGAATTCTATTTGTCTTTTTTTGGAGACAAGGTTCGGCTCTCACATATTCATTCCCTTCCAGAACAGCTATGGCAGCCGCCCCTGGAAAATGCCAGCCGGGCCGTAGCTGCCCCTGAATGGCAGCCTGATTCTCCACGTTTATAGCAAACAGTAACACCCAGTGTCCCCGGCGCTCGGGCTGGGTCTGTTTTCGGGGGTGACGCACGGCCTCATTGATGCTTGCCAGCGTATTTTTTTCCAGCCAGGCTCTTTTGTTGACATAGGCGGGTAGAGTTGCACAGCTCGCTTTTCATAATGAAGAGGCTTTGGCTGGAAAGCTGGCACGGCGGCGGTGGCAGAAGCTGAGCCCGGCCAAGGTTTCTGCGGAGATTCTCCGCCGTAGACAAACCCCCTCCGACGTCTCGGGATCTCCAGGCCTCGGGAAATCATTTGCGTTCCTTATCTTCCAGCCGAACCCGGCGCTGTTGGAATCGCTGCCAGCAACGCAAACCCGGGGGGCCGCTGCTCTGGCTTATGACGGGCCCCGCCACCTGGGGCCCAGGCCCTTCCCGAGGATTTCCCACATCACGCTCAAATTCCATTCTAAATTCTCATGGATTTTCAGAGTACGGATGTTATGCGGCCTTCCTCTTATCTTCGGGCAGACGGATCAAGGAAAGCCGCGCCGATCCTTTTATATTAAATATATAGGCCTAGATTCACAAAGCGATGCAAATGTTGTTATAATTTCGATGAGCGTCGCTAGTCGAAATCCTCAAACCATGTGCGTGCTAAATTTCGACTCGTGTTAGTACGCCTTCAGATCTACGCTGCCTGAAAATACTGGGCGGACTTCACCTTCATGGTATGCTAATGAGCTTTTGCCTGGAATCGCTCTTCAAACGCAATCTCTTAGGCACCTTTAGATCTACTATACGAATATTAGACAGCCCATCTCCGTCGTTCCCGCGTCGAATTTCAACCGATTTCTTTTATTATTTTTAACGTAAGTCGTCTAGGAATGTTCGTAAACGCCGCTTTGACGTCACGACGTGATTTCGCGCATGCACGGCGGGAAATTCCTGAACAGAGCATTTATTTATTAATTTATTTCACGCCCCCTTTATTTCGATTGCGCGGCGGATATTAGCGTTACCTGAATAGAGTATAGACGGCAGCGTAGCGTATTATTACGCAGCGGAAGATATCTATTGAATATACAGTAGATGTGTATTCAGACTATTATAACCAGGTATTAGAAGATCTATCTCACCCAGCGCTGGGCATTTCACAGAATTATTTATTTATTATTTATTTATTTATTGCATAATTACAGATAACGAGGTAACTGAATTTACAGTAATATACATAGCTACATCTCACCCAACTCTGAACAATCAACTAATTAATTAATTTATTCTTTTTTTTTTTATTATTATTATTATTATTATTATTATTATTTATTTTTTGATTTATTTTGCTGCGCTTCATACGTTTTTCCAGGCACATTTTGTGGTGCTTTTTTGCATTTTTAAACCCTATTTTTTTTTAATACGTTTTGCATGCAGTTTTCATGCATTTTACCTTTTTTTTTTTTTTTTGTTTTGTTTTTTCTATTTAAACACACTGGGCCAGATTCTCATAGATTTGCGCTGGAGTAGCGTAAGCCATTTACACTACGCCGCCCTGCAACTTAACAGAGAAAGTGCCGTATTCTCCAAGCACTTGCTCCGTAGTTTGCGGAGGCGTAGTGTAAATGGCCCAGCGTAAGGCCGCGTAATTCAAAGGGGGCGGCTTGTATTTAAATTAAGCGCGCCCCCGCGTCGATCGAACTGTGCATGCGCCGGCCGGGGAAAAAGCCCAGTGCGCATGCTCCAGCTCACGTCGGAAAGCGTCGTTGAAACCGACGTCAAAACGACGTGATTGGCATTTCCGCAATGCTCTATTCGCGAACGAGTTAGTAAAACGACGTAACCGACGGAAAAAGCCGACGCTGACGCGACGCCATACTTAACATGGCACCCGACGGCATCCGACGGTACTTCGTAAGGTTACTTAGCAGGGGTAACCTTACGCGTACAAAAACGACGTAAGCGACGACGGGGCGGCGTAAAAGCGTTTGGGAATCGGAGTAGTAGCCTCATTTGCATAGGCAAATGAGAAAACAAAGTAAAGGCCACCTAGTGGCCAGAGTTGTCATTACATCTACGATCCGCAAGTGTAATTGTATTACACTTGTCGGATCTTCACCGGTATCTATGCCTAAGTGATTCTAGGAATCACTCGCATAGATACCCGAGGGAAAAAAACGGCGATACGACGGGGTATCTCAGAGCCCACTGGGCCGGATTCACAAAGCACTTACGCCGACGTAACTCACCTTTTCCCGGCGTAGCATTTGGTCACAAACCAAGATACGCCTAAAAATAGGCCATCCTACCCCAACGTATCTTACTTAAGCCGGCGTGGCGTGGGCGCAAATATGGTCTGGACGTATGTTGCTTCTCCCATTGATTAGGCATTCAAATATGCAAATGAGGGAAATACGGCGATTCACAAACGTAATTGCCCCCGGTGCATGATATACGCGGTTTGCGTAAGTTTTACGTCCGGCGTAAACTTATTCCCCATAGATGAGGCGCAACCCATGCAAAGGTATGGATCAGGGAACACAAGCCTACGTTATGTACGTCTGTGAATATGGGCCGATGTGGGTCTGACTGAGCGTAGGTTACGTTCACAGTGTACACAGTGATCCGGCGTATCTTAGGCAATTGTTCCAACGTGGTTGTGCGCATGCGCACTGGGATATGTCCACATCTCGACGCATGCGCAGTTCGTTTTAAGTACTTGTCTGGCGCCCGGCCCATCATTTGCATGGGGTCACGCTTCATTAGCATGGATCACACCCACTTCCAGCCCACTTCCACCTACTTCCACTTAAGCCAGCCTGCGCCTTCGAAATGTACGCTACGCCAGCGCAGAGTTGGGAGCAATAGCTTGCTGAATTCAGTGCATGCCTCTCCGCGCTGCGCCGGCGTAGCGTGAAAGAGATATGCTGCAGTGGCATAAATGTGTGCCGATGTCTGTGAATCCGAGCTACTGTATATAGCCGCTTGCTGAGAAGTGGGCTGGGAAGCCAGCCGCTGGGTCCTTATCAACCTAATGAGTCATCACCTGTCAGCGGGGCTCATAAAATCGGGGAATGTAAAAAAAAGAATAGCAAAAAAAAAAAATTTGAATAATATGGGGTCCCTCCCGAGGCAATTTCTTTTTTTTAAATGGGGTGCCCCCACAAGTCCATACCAGACCCTTATCTGAGCATGCAGATTGACAGGTCCTGAACCATACCAGCCAAAGGGCCTCTTCCCGTCAACCCTGCAATGTGGTTGTGACGGTCTGCAAGTAGGGGGCTTATAGGAATCTGAAAGCCCCCTTTAAGAAAGGGGGTCCCCGGATACCGCCCCCCCCATGTGAATGAGTATGGGGCACCCCTACCCATTCACCAAAAAAAAAAAAGTAGTGTAGTGTTACAAAAAACAAGAGACAGTTTTTGACATGTCCTTTATTAAAAATGAAGAATGTTCCCCATCGTAGCTCCAACATGTCTACTCTCTCCGGTGGTTTCTTCTTCCTCCGCTGTCTTCTTCCTCCGCTGTCTTCTCCCTCCAATGGTTTCTTCTCTTTCCGCTGTCTTCTCTCTCCGCTGTCTTCTCCCTCCGATGTTTTTTTCTCCCTCCACTGTCTTCTCCCTCCGGTGGTTCCTTCTCAGTCCGTTGTCTTCTCCGTCCGCTGTCTTCTCTGTCCGCTGTCTTCTCCCTCCGCTGTCTTCTCCCTCCGCTGTCTTTTCCCTCCGCTGTCTTCTTCCTCCGATGGTTTCTTCTCCCTCTGCTGTCTTCTCCCTCCGGTGTTTTCTTTTGCCTCTGCTCTCTTCTCCCTCCGATGGTTTCTTCTCCCTCCGGTGGTTTTTTTCTCCCTCCGATGGTTTCTTCTCCCTCCGGTGGTTTCTTCTCCCTCTGCTGTCTTCTCCCTCTGGTGGTTTCTACTCTCTCTGCTGTTTTCTTCCTCCGGTGGTTTCTTCTCTCTCCGCTGTCTTCTCCCTCCTCTGTCTTCTCCCTCCAGTGGTTTCTTCTCTTTCCGCTGTCTTCTCTCTCTACTGTCTTCTCTCTCTGCTGTCTTCTCTCTCCGGTGGTTTCTTCTCTCTCTGCTGTCTTCTCTCTCCGGTGGTTTCTTCTCTCTCCGCTGTCTTCTCTCTCCGGTGGTTTCTTCTCTCTCTGCTGTCTTCTCTCTCCGGTGGTTTCTTCTCTCTCCGCTGTCTTCTCTCTCCGGTGGTTTCTTCTCTCTCTGCTGTCTTCTCTCTCTGGTGGTTTCTTCTCTCTCTGCTGTCTTCTCTCTCCGGTGGTCTCTTCTCTCTCTGCTGTCTTCTCTCTCCGGTGGTTTCTTCTCTCTGCTGTCTTCTCCCTCCGGTGGTTTCTTCTCTCTCTGCTGTCTTCTCCCTCCGGTGGTTTCTTCTCACTCCGCTGTCTTCTCTCTCTGCTGTCTTCTCTCTTCGGTGGTTTCTTCTCTCTCTGCTGTCTTCTCCCTCCGGTGGTTTCTTCTCACTCCGCTGTCTTCTCTCTCTGCTGTCTTCTCTCTCCGGTGGTTTCTTCTCTCTCTGCTGTCTTCTTCCTCGGGTGGTTTCTTCTCACTCCGCTGTCTTCTCTGTCCGCTATCTTCTCCCTTTGCTGTCTTCTCCCTCCGATGGTTTCTTCTCTCTCCGCTGTAACTTCTCCCTCCACTGGTTATAATAATAAATAAATAATAAATAAAAGCAGATGAAAAAGCTGAAAAACATAGCAACATGATGAAACGGATGATAATTTTCTCTGTATTTGCTAATTACAAAACCCACTGAAGTTCTTAAAGGCTTTAAAAATGCTGCACAGAAACGCTCAAAAACGCGTGCAGAAACACATGACAAAGTGCAAGAGAAAACACAAAAAATGCAATGCTCTGGTGTGAATACAACCTTAAGCAGTTAAATTTGAATACAATTCATTTTAAAACGTGATATGCGGTTTTAAAAGCGAGTATCAGTTTTTTGTTTTAAAGCACATCCGTGTGAAAGTAGCCATAGTAACTGATGAGTGGATCGCTCACACAACTGGAATGGGGGTGGGGGGGGTTATATTTTTACGCTTGGTTGGTTGGTGGGCGACTTATCCCGGGGCGACACTTTAAAGCATTTGAGGAACGGTTGGCATTTCCATCGCCGAGATCCTGAACCGCCGGCATAGTCGTCTGTGAACGCGGCTCAGAGCTTTTCTTTTAAATATAAGTCAGCGTCTTATGGATCCCCCCTGACACCTCCAGAAAGAGCCTGAATATGGAAATGTATGGGTGGATTGATGCTCCTCTTCCTCCATGGAAAGGGCCCCATTTATAAACAGGGACATGCTGGGCTGGCTCCAGGCTGCGGCCTCCCGCCATTGTGCGGCCCGTTGGCTCTATGCGCCACGTAGACCGCAAATCATTTTTATTTCCTTTATACTCCGGGTGAGAGCCCGACCCATTAAATCATTTGCCTCATTGTGACATAAAGAGTGTCTCTGGGGTGACACAAATGGCTATCGTTCTACCGCCGACTTTCCCAGGATGCCCCGAGGGTGAACCTTTTGTTCATAAGATACCGGAGTGATGATTTGTTGCTGAGCTGGGTGAGGGTTCGCCATTGCATGCATGCAGTGTGCGTTATAACAGTTACGTTGAGGTTTATTTTCAGATACATTGTACACTCACTGGCCACTTTATTACGTCCACCTTGCTAGTATTGCGTTGGATGGATCCCATTCGGAACTGCCTTCATTCTTGATGGCATGGATACAAGGTGTTGGAAACATTCCTCAGAGATTTTTCTCCATGGTGACATGATAACATCATTTAGTTGATGCAGATTTGTCGGCTGCACATCTATGATGCCAATCTTGTGTTCCACCACATCCCAAAGGTGCTCTCTTGGATGAGATGTGGTGAGTGTGGAGGCCATTGGAGTACAGGGACCTCATTGTCCAGTGATGAGATGCTTGGAGATGTGTGAAAAGGTTCTCATGGTTGGCATGGAGTGTGTACTGCACATGCACGGCCAATCGTTTGCTTTTAATAGATAGAAGGTAGCTGCCCCTCCTGCCCATGCTTTGTCGCATCCCTGGTCTATACTTACTTACTTTTACCATTCAGAATTCAGATTAAGGTTGGTAGTCAGGTTGGAGGTCAGGTTGGGAGTCAGCTTGAGGATCGGGGTCAGGTTGAAGGTTGAGCATCAGGTTAAGCATTGGGGGTCAGGTGGAAGGTAGGGGGCTAGGTTGAGGGTCAGGGTCAGGTTGGGGGTAAGGTTGAGGGTTGTGGTAAGATTTAGGGTTGGGGTCAGGTTGAGGGTCGGGGTTAGGTTGGGGACAAGGTTGAAGGTTTGGGGTCAGGTTGAGGATTAGTGTCACATGGAAGGTTGGGGTCAGGTTGAGGGTTGTAGGTCAGGTTGAGGGCTAGGGTCAGGTTGGGGGTTGGGGAGCAGTTTGAAGGTTGGGGATCAGGATAAGGGTCAGGTTGAGGGTTAAGTTGGGGGTCAGGTTGAGGGTCGGGGGCAGATTGAAGGTTTGGGGTCAGGTTGAGGGCCAGGGTCAGGTTGGAGGTTGGGGGTTGGGCATCAGGTTGAATATTGGGGGTTATTTTGAAGTTTAGGGTTATGAAATAGGTTGCAAGCTTGGGTTAGGTTATATATTACCATTAAGGATAAGGTTAAGGGTTCAAATAAAGGGTAAGGTTGGGGGTCAGCATTAGAGATTGGGTTTAGGGTTAGCAATTTGGTTGAGGGTTGGAGTTAGGGATTATTTTGAAGTTAAGGGTTATGAAGTAGGCTAAGAGCTTGCAGGAGAAAGTTGATCTCCCCCTGAGGCTTCTGCTTCTGGGCCTGGGCTGGAAAAGTCCGATGGAGCCTACACACGGTCGGAATTTCAGACCAAAACCTCATACATCAAACTTTTCTTGTCGAAAATTCCAACCGTGTGTACGCGGTATTAGGTTTAGAATTAGGAATGTGGTTCAGAGTCAGAGTTCTAGGAATTAGGTTTGATGGTTAGGGTTAGCAATAAGGTTGGGGGTTGGAGGATTATTTTAAAGTTTATGGTTTAAGAAATGGGTTGGAAGTTTGGGTTAGGTTAAGGGTTAGAGTTAAGAATAAGGCTGAGGATAAAAATTAGGGGTAAGGTTGAGGGTCATATTTCAGGATTAGGTTGAGGGTTGGGATTATTTTGAAGTTTAGGGTTATGAAATAGGTTGTGAGCTTGGGTTAGGTTATATATTACGGTTAGGGATAAAGTTGAGGGTTCAAATTAGGGGTAAGGTTGGGGGACATCATTATAGGATTAGGTTGAGGGTTAGCAATTTGGTTAATGGTTGGAGTTAGGGATTATTTTGAAGTTTAGGGTTATAAAGAAGGTTGAGAGCTTGGGTTAGGTTATGGGTTAGAGTTAAGGATAGGGTTGAAGGTCCAAATTAGGGGTAAAGTTGGGTTGGGGTCAAAGTTAGAGGTTAGGTTGAGGGTTAGAGTTAAGGATAAGGTTGAGGATAAAAATTAGGGTTGAGGTTGAGGCTCACAGTTCAGGATTAGGTTGAGGGTTGGGATTATTTTGAAGTTTAGGGTTATGAAATAGGTTGTGAGCTTGGTTTAGGTCATATATTAGCGTTAAGGATAAAGTAGAGGGTTCAAATTAGGGGTAAGGTTGGGGGACAGCATTATAGATTAGGTTTAGGGTTAGCAATTTGGTTGAGGGTTGAAGTTATGGATTATTTTGAAGTTTAGGGTTATGAAGAAGGTTGGGAGCTTGGGTTAGGTTATGGGTTAGAGTTAAGGATAAGGTTGAGGATCATAATTAGGGGTACGGTTGAGGGTCAGATTTAGGGGTTAGGTTGAGGGTTAGGGTTAGCAATTAGGTTGAGGGTTGCAGTCAGGGATTATTTTGATGCTTAGGTTTATGAAATAGGCTGAGAGCTTGGGTTAGGTTATGGGTTAGAGTTAAGGATAAGGTTGAGGGTCCAAATTAGGGGTATGGTTGGGTTGGGTCAGAGTTAGAGGTTAAGTTGAGGGTTACATTTAGGAATAAGGTTGAGAATTTGTTTTAGGGATTAAGTTTGATGGTTAGAGTGAGCAATTGGGTTGAGGGTTAGGGATTAGATTGAGGGCTAGTGTTTAGTTTGAGATTTTGTGTTGGGGGGGATCAGGTTAAACTTTATAGTTAAGGTTGAGGGTTAGGTTGAAGGTTGGGTAGAGGGTTAAGACCTTTAGGGTACGATTAGCAATGAGTCAAAATGTTATCTGTGCTAAAAACATTAGTGTCTTATAAATATAGAACACATGGATCTATGCTACAGGAGGACAAAGCTGGGGGACTGGTTATTTTTTTTGGCATAGTTCCCGAATATGCCAACATGGAGTTTGTGCCGTGTGGGTAGACCCTTCGTTTTCGGTAGAAGTTGTAAACGGATCACCTCATTTTCGGCTTTGGATGGACTTGGCCTTTAATCACCTGCACTGACAGCGAGTGTAGCGATGTGAGCCTGATTGCTTCCAAGTAACGGCGTTGGAAGTTGAAACCGCGGCGTATCATGCTACATGCAGGTGTCTGCACACATGTACCAGTAAATCACCGTGTCCTACAAGCCGTTAGCAATCACTGTACCGTACAGGAACCTGTCTGGCTGTATGAATTCATTTCCTGATGTCAGGTTGACCACAGTGACCCCGGGTCTCCTTGCCATGGGCCGGGGTGGGAAGGGGGGGATGAGGCCAATGAAGTGCATCTTGCAGGAGAAAGTTGATCTCCCCCTGGGGCCTCTGCTTCTGGGCCCGGCCTGATAAATGGTTTTCCTTG
Organism: Rana kukunoris; assembly: GCA_029574335.1. Lineage (NCBI taxonomy): Eukaryota > Metazoa > Chordata > Amphibia > Anura > Ranidae > Rana > Rana kukunoris. The sequence goes on along the minus strand of CM056052.1, from coordinate 555,256,520 downwards.
TTCAAATATTTGGAAACCTGATCAAGGAGAAAATGTCTCAGGCACTTGTTCTCCTTCTTAAGACGCAGATAAAAAGGTTCACTGAAAAATAAACATTGCGTGACATAGGCGTGTGCCCCGGCTCCCTTCCGTGAACGCCATGTTTGTTTCCATGCTCTGGAGCGTATAGACCTCCTCTCCTCTCTCAGACATGTGTAGAACTCATGTGAAGCAAATTCATTTCCCAAATGTACAGATTCCAAGGCCAGACAACAATCCGCGTCTTCAAACCCGAATTCCTTCCAGGCCCGAAGACTCAGGACAGGCCCGGGCTTCAGTGATATTCCCAAATCAGCTTTAGTACATTCCTGCATGAGAAATAACACACGCAACTGAGCGTTGGTGGGTCACGGGATAATGGCTTCAAGAACACCTGTCACGAAGCTTCATGTAACCGCATAAGAATTGTAAAATTATTATTATTACTAATTTACAGAGCAGCCGTCAGAAATTTTTGGGCCCCTTACACAGCTTTAGGCCTGTGAGCTTTTGGTCGGAAATTCTGACCGTGTGTAGGCTCCATCGGACTTTTCCTGTCGGAATTTCCAACCACAAAAATTTGAGAGCTTTACTAACACTGAACCGCCTCTCAGCCAGTCAGGTGCCCGGGTCTGTTACCTGTCACCTGATTGGCTGAAACGACAGGCGCTGTGATTGGACGCCGCTTATCAAGCGTCCAATCGTAACAGAGGACGGGAAGAGAGGACAGGAGAAGACATCGGGGAGCGTGGAGGACATGCCGTGACGTGCTGCCCCACCAAGACAGGTAAGTCCTGGACGTGCAGGGGATGCACAGTGGCAGAATTTAATGGGTACAGTAGCAGCACTTGATGAGCGCACTGGCAGCAATTGGTGGGCACAGTAGCAGCAGTTGATGGGCGCACTGGCAGCAATTGGTGGGCACAGTAGCAGCAGTTGATGGGCACACTGGTGGCAGTTGACGGGCACAGTAGCGGCAGTTGATGGGCACAGTAGTGGCAATTGATGAGCACACAGGCAGCAATTGATGGGCACAGTAGCGGCAATTGATGGGCACAGTAGCGGCAATTAATGGGCACAGTGTCAGCAATTGATGGGTATAGTAACTGCGTTTGATGGCACAGTGGCAATAATTGATGGGCACAGTAGCAGCAATTGATGGGCACAGTAGCGGCAATTGATGGGTATAGTAGCTGCGTTTGATGGCACAGTGGTGATAATTGATGGGCACAGTGGCTGCGTTTGATAGGCACAGTGGCTTCAATTGATGGGCACAGTGGCTGCATTTGATGGGAACAGCGGCTCCAATTGGCACAGTGGCTACGTTTGATGGCACAGTGGCTGCTTTTGATGGCACAGTGGCAGCAATTGATGGCACAGTGGATGCGTTTGATGGGCACAGTGGCTGCGTTTGATGGGCACAGTGGCTGCGTTTGATGGGCACAGTGGCTGCATTCGATGGACACAGTGGCTGCGTTTGATGGGCACAGTGGCTGCATTTGATGGGCACAGTGGCTGCATTTGATGGGCACAGTGGCTGCGTTTGATGGGCACAGTGGCTGCATTTGATGGGCACAGTGGCTGCATTTGATGGGCCCAGTGGCTGCAATTGATGGGCACAGTGTCAGCAATTGATGTGTACAGTAGCTGCACTTGATGGCACGTTGGTGGGAATTAATGGCACAGTGGCTGCGTTTGTTGGACACAGTGGCTGCGTTTGTTGGGCACAGTGGCTGCGTTTGATGGCACAGTGGCGGTTAATTGATGGGCACAGTAGCTACATTTGATGGTCACAGTGGCGACAATTGATGCTTTTTTTTTCCAGTTTGTTTGCCACCCCCAAAAATCCGAGCACCAGCCGCCACTGGTGAATATAGTCCTGTGTATGGGATATTTCACCTACAGCCACCTCCCTTGTGCCTGGCGTCCTGTGTGTCCTCCTACATCTGCCCACTCTTCTCTGTCACCACATGTAGAGCTCGTTACCGGAAATAAAGACTTTGCTCTAAGTTTGGAGATTCTCAGCTTGTTATGTCATGTCCGGCTGTTAGTCTCCGAAGAAAACAGCGGGTATTGAGTTCTTGCCTGTTGAAATGTTGTGGGCCCCCATGGAGGGTGCAGACTGCTATTTTTATGTCACGCAAGGAAACATTGGAGGGAATCTGTTGAGGTGCACTGGCAGATCATTCAAAATCAAGAGGCTTAATTTGATTTACACATTATCTCATGGGGTTTGAAACCTGGCCTGTACCAGGTCTGCTGTCTCTGACCATCTCTTTTACCAGGTCTGCTGTCTCTGACCATCTCTTTTACCAGGTCTGCTGTCTCTGAGCATCTCCTGTAGTATGGCTGCAGTCTCTGACCATCTCTTTTACCAGGTCTGCCATCTCTGACCATCTCTTGTACCAGGTCTGCCATCTCTGACCATCTCTTGTACCAGGTCTGCCATCTCTTACCATCTCCTTTAACATGCCTATAGTCTCTGACCATCTTTTGTACCATGTCTATAGTCTCTGACTATCTCCTGTACCATGCCTATAGTCTCTGACCATCTCTTGTACCATGCCTATAGTCTCTGACCATCTCTTGTACCATGCCTATAGTCTCTGACCATCTCTTGTACCATGTCTATAGTCTCTGACCATCTCCTGTACCATGCCTATAGTCTCTGACCATCTCTTGTACCATGCCTATAGTCTCTGACCATCTCTTGTACCATGCCTATAGTCTTTGACCATTTTTTGTACCATGTCTATAGTCTCTGACCATTTCTTGTACCATGCCTATAGTCTCTGACCATCTCCTGTACCATGTCTATAGTCTCTGACCATCTCCTGTACCATGTCTATAGTCTCTGACCATCTCCTGTACCATGCCTATAGTCTCTGACCATCTCCTGTACCATGTCTATAGTCTCTGACCATCTCCTGTACCATGCCTATAGTCTCTGACCATCTCCTGCACCATGCCTATAGTCTCTGACCATCTCCTGTGGTATGGCTGCAGTCTCTGACTGTTTTCTGTAGTAGGTCTTCAATCTCTAGCAATCTTCTATGCCAGGGGTCTCAAAACTTTCTAAACAAAGGACCAGTTTACTGTTTTTCATACATTGGGAGGGACGGCCTGTCAGTATTAATGGAACATGTCCTGAAGTCAATGGTAAGTAACAATGCCTCATCATTGGTGTCACTGGAAGGAATAGTGTCTTATGACTGGTATCAATGGGAGGAATGGTGACCTATCATTGGTATCAGTGGGAGTAATGGTGGCCCATCATTGGTATAGGTGGGAGGAATAGTGCCCCATCATTGGTGTCAGTGGGGTGAATGGTGCCTCATCATTGGTATCAGTGAGAGAAATGGTGCCCCATTCTTGGTGTCAGGGAAGGAATAGTGTCCCATCATTGGTGTCAGTGGAAGAAAGAGTGCCCCATTATTGGTGTCAGTGGGAGGAATAGTGTCCCATCATTGGTGTCAGTGCAATGAATGGTGCCCCATCATTGGTACCAGTGGGGAGAATAGTGACCCATCATTGGTATCAGTGGGAGGAATAATGCCCCATTCTTGGTGTCAGGGGAAGGAATAGTGTCCCATTCTTGGTGTCAGTTGAAGAAAGAGTGCCCCATCAATGGTGTCAATAGAAGGAATATTGTCCCATCACTGGTGTCAGTGGGAGGAATCGTGCCCCCTTGTTGGTGTCACTGGGAGTAATAGTGCCCCAGGGGCTGGATATAGGCAGGCAAAGGGTCACATCTGGTTCCTGGGTCATAGTTTAAAGACTACTGTCCTATATCATGTCTGCAGTCTCTGATCATCTCCTGTATTATGTCTGCAGTCTCTGACTCATCTCTTGTATCATGTCTGCAGTCTCTGATCATCTCTTGTATCATGTCTGCAGTCTCTGATCATCTCCTGTATCATGTCTGCAGTCTCTGACTCAACGCTTGTATCATGTCTGCAGTCTCTGATCATCTCTTGTATCATGTCTGCAGTCTCTGACTCATCTCTTGTATCATGTCTGCAGTCTATGACTCATCTCTTGTATCATGTCTGCAGTCTATGACTCATCTCTTGTATCATGTCTGCAGTCTCTGATCATCTCCTGTATCATGTCTGCAGTCTCTGACTCATCTCTTGTATCATGTCTGCAGTCTCTGATCATCTCTTGTATCATGTCTGCAGTCTCTAACTCATCTCTTGTATCATGTCTGCAGTCTCTGACCATCTCCTGTATCATGTCTGCAGTCTCTGACCATCTCCTGTATCATGTCTGCAGTCTCTGATCATCTCTTGTATCATGTCTGCATTCTCTGATCATCTCTTGTATCATGTCTGCAGTCTCTGACCATCTCTTGTACTATGTCTGCAGTCTCTGACCATCTCCTGTATCATGTCTGCAGTCTCTGACCATCTCCTGTATCATGTCTGCAGTCTCTGATCATCTCTTGTATCATGTCTGCAGTCTCTGATCATCTCCTGTATCATGTTTGCAGTCTCTGATCATCTCTTGTATCATGTCTGCAGTCTCTGACCATCTCTTGTACTATGTCTGCAGTCTCTGACCATCTTTTGTATCATGTCTGCAGTCTGTGACCATCTCCTGTATCATGTCTGCAGTCTCTAACCATCTCTTGTATCATGTCTGATCATTTCTAGTATCATGTCTGCAGTGTCTGATCATCTCTTGTATCATGTCTGATCATCTCTTGTATCATGTCTGCAGTCTCTGACTCATCTCTTGTATCATGTCTGCAGTCTCTGATCATCTCTTGTATCATGTCTGCAGTCTCTGACTCATCTCTTGTATCAGGTCTGCAGTCTCTGACTCATCTCTGGTATCATGTCTGCAGTCTCTGACTCATCTCTTGTATCATGTCTGCAGTCTCTGACTCATCTCTTGTATCATGTCTGCAGTCTCTGATTATCTCCTGTATCATGTCAGACATGATACAGGAGATGGTCAGAGATGGACTGAAAATCATGTCTGCAGTCTCTGATCATCTCTTGTATCATGTCTGCAGTCTCTGATCATCTCTTGTATCATGTCTGCAGTCTCTGATCATCTCTTGTATCATGTCTGCAGTCTCTGATCATCTCTTGTATCATGTCTGCAGTCTCTGATCATCTCTTGTATCATGTCTGCAGTCTCTGATCATCTCTTGTATCATGTCTGCAGTCTCTGATCATCTCTTGTATCATGTCTGCAGTCTCTAACCATCTCTTGTATCATGTCTGCAGTCTCTGATCATCTCTTGTATCATGTCTGCAGTCTCTGACTCATCTCTTGTATCATGTCTGCAGTCTCTGACTCATCTCTTGTATCATGTCTGCAGTCTCTGATTATCTCCTGTATCATGTCAGACATGATACAGGAGATGGTCAGAGATGGACTGAAAATCATGTCTGCAGTCTCTGATCATCTCTTGTATCATGTCTGCAGTCTGTGACCATCTCTTGTATCATGTCTGCAGTCTCTGATCATCTCTTGTATCATGTCTGCAGTCTCTGACTCATCTCTTGTATCAGGTCTGCAGTCTCTGACTCATCTCTTGTATCATGTCTGCAGCCTCTGACTCATCTCTTGTATCATGTCTGCAGTCTCTGACTCATCTCTTGTATCATATCTGCAGTCTCTGATTATCTCCTGTATCATGTCAGACATGATACAGGAGATGGTCAGAGATGGACTGAAAATCATGTCTGCAGTCTCTGATCATCTCTTGTATCATGTCTGCAGTCTCTGATCATCTCTTGTATCATGTCTGCAGTCTCTGATCATCTCTTGTATCATGTCTGCAGTCTCTGATCATCTCTTGTATCATGTCTGCAGTCTCTAACCATCTCTTGTATCATGCCTGCAGTCTGTGACCATCTCTTGTATCATGTCTGCAGTCTCTGACCATCTCTTGTGAAACTTTGTCAGTCTCTGACCATCCACTGTAGTACGTTAGCAGTCTCTTGACAGTCTTCTGTAGCATTGTATATGAACCGATTGGTCCTTTGGTGATGACAGGAGACACAGAAGGCCCCTCCTGATTCTGGAAAGTTGACATGTGACTGGCTAATCATTTGTAATCCATTTGAACATTCCCTCTTTGCACATCACACACATTCTGCAACTTCAAATCAGGCTGACAGAAGCCGGCGCTGGTTGTATAGAAAGGCGAGAAGATCCTGAAACGGCGCCACGTTTTCTTGCACTGGAAGAGAAAACAGGCAGCACACAGAGTTCAGGCGTGTGTCAGAAATAATTATACCCCCAAGAAAAACGTGGTCCTGGTTATGGAGCACAGGGGACGCTGATAGAAGCAACAACTGACTACACAGAGATGTGAAATCCTGGAGCCGGCCCGGGACGTGATTCCGTCTCGAAAAATAGATTTCCCCCCCCCCCCCCTCCAGATTCCTGGTCAGGCTCCCGGTGAAGTCTCTGACACTCCATGGCGGTAATTCGCCGGGTGAGATCTCTCAGCATTACATAACTCCAGATGCATAAAACGCAAAACATAAATCCTTCAAGGTCCCACCGAAGGCGTGAAGGCACAGCGAGCGCCGCGGCCGGCGTATCCGATGACCGAAACGCAGACGGCGCACCCCTGCCGCGCGGTGATAAAACGCCACATAAACTCCTTTATAATAAATTCCTCTTGGCCCCGTAAATGCCATCCTCCCGGCATCTGTCTCTCTACAGAACGCCATAATATCCCAATCATGGCGGAATTTTGGCGGCCGCCCGCGCGAAGGGCCCGCCCCCCCTGCGCATATCCCGGAGATCGCTCTAAATTCCACTTTTTTGGGAGCCCGGGGACCACACAGGAACTCAATATCCTCCGGCGGGCCGCGGTCCGTAAATCTTTTTTATACGGCGGGATAGAGAGGCGGCAGATCCCGAGTCTTCATATGTTTATATTTACTGCGAGGATTCCGAGGACAATTTCCTTTTCCTCCGATAAAATCTCCTTCGTGTGTCACTTGATGCCAAAAAAGCAGACGGCACCAATAGCCGGGACTGACCTTTACCGAGCCTGAAGTTTGCCGTGTAACGCCGGGCACAATCAAAAATGAGTCACGTGTCATCTTCTGGGATCTTGGTGGGCTTTGTGTGTTTCTTCCCGATCTGTGAAAAAATCCAGTGTGAGACTTCCTGTAATAAAGACCGCCCACTGCTGCTCTCTCTACTTGTGCAGGGAGCCTGGTCTGGTCTCCGCCCCCTCCTGTAGTTTCCAGCAGGCAACCTGTAGTGGTTGAAGACTGCTGGGCCCCTCCCACAGCTCTGATTTCTCTCTGTCATGAATTTGCAGTAAGACCTTCATGCCCTGACTGTCTGCTTACCTTTGTATCAGCCTTAGGGACTGCAGTCTCACACCTGCATGGGTAAGTAATCTTCCCGCAGCGTGGCTCCACCCTATCCTCTCCAGGATACACTATTGAACACTGTGCTCTCCAAGCCTGCCTCCATCAATGGGCCTTCCCCCTCCACCTCCACCAATGAGCCTTCCCTTCCCCCTCCATCAATGAGCCTTCCCTCTCCCACCTCTATCAACGAGCCTTCCCACCTCCATCAATGGGACTCCCCGTTCCCACATCAACCAATGAGCCTTCCCCCCACCTCTATCAACGAGCCTTCCCTCCCCACCTCCATCAATGAGCTTCCCTCCTACCTCCATCAATGAGCCTTCCCTCCCCACCTCCATCATTGAGCCTTCCCTCCCCTCCCCACCATCATCAATGAGCCTTCTCTCCCCACCTCCATCAATGAGCCTTCCCTCCCCACCTCCATCAATGAGCCTTCCCTTCCCCACCTCCATCAATGAGCCTTCCCTCCCCACCTCCATCAATGAGCTTCCCTCCTACCTCCATCAATGAGCCTTCCCTCCCCACCTCCATCATTGAGCCTTCCCTCCCCTCCCCACCATCATCAATGAGCCTTCTCTCCCCACCTCCATCAATGAGCCTTCCCTCCCCACCTCCATCAATGAGCCTTCCCTTCCCCACCTCCATCAATGAGCCTTCCCTCCCCACCTCCATCAATGAGCCTTCCCTTCCCCACCTCCATCAATGAGCCTTCCCTCCCCACCATCATCAATGAGCCTTCTCTCCCCACCTCCATCAATGAGCCTTCCCTCCCCACCTCCATCAATGAGCCTTCCCTCCCCCACCTCCATCAATGATCCAATCCCCTCCACACATCCATCAACGAGCCTTTCCTCCCCACCTCCATCAATGAGCCCTCCCCACCTCCATCAATGAGCCTTCCTTCCCCACCTCCATCAATGAGCCTTTCCTCCCCCCACCTCCATCAATGAGCCTTCCCTCCCCCACCTCCATCAATGATCCAATCCCCTCCACACATCCATCAACGAGCCTTTCCTCCCCACCTCCATCAATGAGCCCTCCCCACCTCCATCAATGAGCCTTCCTTCCCCACCTCCATCAATGAGCCTTTCCTCCCCCCACTTCCATCAATGAGCCTTCCCTCCCCAACACTATCAATGAGCCCTCCCCACCTCCATCAATGAGCCTTCCCTCCCCAACTCTATCAATGAGCCCTCCCCACATCCATCAATGAGCCTTCCCTCCCCCCACCTCCATCAATGAGCCTTCCCTCCCCGATCTCCATCAACGAGCCTCCCCCCACCTCCATCAACAAGCCTTCCCTCTCCACCTCCAATAATGAGCCCCCCCCACATCAATTAATGAGCCTTCCCACCCCACCTCCATTAATGAGCCTTCCCTCTCCACCTCCATCAATGATCATTCCCTCCCCACCTCCATCAATGATCTGTCCCTCTCCACCTCCATCAATGAGCCTTCCCTCCCCACCTCCATCAATGAGCCTTCACTTCCAACCTCCACCAATGAGCCTTCCCTCCCCCCTCCATCAATGAGCCTTCCCTCCCCACCTCCATCAATGAGCCTTCACTCCCCACCTTCATCAATGAGCCTTCCCTTCCCCACCTCCATCAATGAGTCTTCCATCCCCACCTCCATCATCGAGCCTTCCCTCCCCACCTCCATCAATGAGCCTTCCCTCCACGTCCATCAATGAGCCTTCCCTCCCCACCTCCATCAATGAGCCTTCCCTCCACCTCCATCAATGAGCCTTCCCTCCCCACCTCCATCAATGAGCCTTCCCTCCCCCACCTCCATCAATGAGCCTTCCCTCCCCACCTCCATCAATGAGCCATTCCCTCCACCTCCATCAATGAGTCTTCCCTCCACACCTCCATCAATGAGCCTCCCCCACCTCCATCAATGAGCCTTCCCTCCCCCACCTCCATCAATGAGCCAATCCCCTCCACACCTCCATCAACGAGCCTTCCCTCTCCACCTCCATCAATGAGCCTTTTCTCCCCACTTCCATCAATGAGCCTTTCCTCCCCACCTCCATCAATGAGCCTTCCCTCCCCACCTCCATCAATGAGCCTTCCCTCCTCACTTCCATCAACGAGCCATTCCCTCCCCACCTCTGTCAATGAGCCTTCCCTCCCCAATCTCCATCAACGAGCCTCCCCCCACCTCCATCAATGAGCCTTCCCTCCCCCATCTCCATCAATGAGCCTTCCCTCCACCTCCATCAATGAGCTTTCCCTCCCCACCTCCATCAATGAGCCTTCCCTCCCCATCTCCATCAATGAGCCTTTTCTCCCCACTTCCATCAATGAGCCTTTCCTCCCCACCTCCATCAATGAGCCTTCCCTCCCCACCTCCATCAATGAGCCTTCCCTCCTCACTTCCATCAACGAGCCATTCCCTCCCCACCTCTGTCAATGAGCCTTCCCTCCCCAATCTCCATCAACGAGCCTCCCCCCACCTCCATCAATGAGCCTTCCCTCCCCCATCTCCATCAATGAGCCTTCCCTCCACCTCCATCAATGAGCTTTCCCTCCCCACCTCCATCAATGAGCCTTCCCTCCCCCATCTCCATCAACGAGCCTTCCCTCCCCCATCTCCATCAACGAGCCTCCCCCACCTCCATCAATGAGCCTTCCCTCCCCCATCTCCATCAATGAGCTTTCCCTCCCCACCTCCATATTTGAGCCTTCCCTCCCCCATCTCCATCAACGAGCCTCCCCCCACCTCCATCAATGAGCCTTCCCTCCCCCACCTCCATCAATGAGCCTTCCCTCCCCACCTCCATCAACGAGCCTTCCCTCCCCAACTTCATCAATGAGCCTTCCCTCCCCACCTCCATCAATGAGCCTTCCCTCCCCCATCTCCATCAACGAGCCTCCCCCCACCTCCATCAATGAGCCTTCCCTCCCCACCTCCATCAACGAGCCTTCCCTCCCCAACTTCATCAATGAGCCTTCCCTCCCCACCTCCATCAATGAGCCTTCCCTCCCCCATCTCCATCAACGAGCCTCCCCCCACCTCCATCAATGAGCCTTCCCTCCCCACCTCCATCAATGAGCCTTCCCTCCCCCCTCCATCAATGAGCCTTCCCTCCCCACCTCCATCAATGAGCCTTCCCTCCCCACCTCCATCAATGAGCCTTCCCTCCCCACCTCCATCAATGAGCCTTCCCTCCCCACCTCCATCATCGAGCCTTCCCTCCTCACCTCCATCATCGAGCCTTCCCTCCACGTCCATCAATGAGCCTTCCCTCCCCACCTCCATCAATGAGCCTTCCCTCCACCTCCATCAATGAGCCTTCCCTCCCCACCTCCATCAATGAGCCTTCCCTCCCCCACCTCCATCAGTGAGCCTTCCCTCCCCACCTCCATCAATGAGCCATTCCCTCCACCTACATCAATGAGTCTTCCCTCCACACCTCCATCAATGAGCCTTCCCTCCTCACTTCCATCAACGAGCCATTCGCTTCCCACCTCTGTCAATGAGCCTTCCCTCCCCAATCTCCATCAACGAGCCTCCCCCCACCTCCATCAATGAGCCTTCCCTCCCCCATCTCCATCAATGAGCCTTCCCTCCACCTCCATTAATGAGCTTTCCCTCCCCACTTCCATCAATGAGCCTTTCCTCCCCACCTCCATCAATGAGCCTTCCCTCCCCACCTCCATCAATGAGCCTTCCCTCCTCACTTCCATCAACGAGCCATTCCCTCCCCACCTCTGTCAATGAGCCTTCCCTCCCCAATCTCCATCAACGAGCCTCCCCCCACCTCCATCAATGAGCCTTCCCTCCCCCATCTCCATCAATGAGCCTTCCCTCCACCTCCATCAATGAGCTTTCCCTCCCCACCTCCATCAATGAGCCTTCCCTCCCCCATCTCCATCAACGAGCCTTCCCTCCCCCATCTCCATCAACGAGCCTCCCCCACCTCCATCAATGAGCCTTCCCTCCCCCATCTCCATCAATGAGCTTTCCCTCCCCACCTCCATCAATGAGCCTTCCCTCCCCCATCTCCATCAACGAGCCTCCCCCCACCTCCATCAATGAGCCTTCCCTCCCCCACCTCCATCAATGAGCCTTCCCTCCCCACCTCCATCAACGAGCCTTCCCTCCCCAACTTCATCAATGAGCCTTCCCTCCCCACCTCCATCAATGAGCCTTCCCTCCCCCATCTCCATCAACGAGCCTCCCCCCACCTCCATCAATGAGCCTTCCCTCCCCACCTCCATCAACGAGCCTTCCCTCCCCAACTTCATCAATGAGCCTTCCCTCCCCACCTCCATCAATGAGCCTTCCCTCCCCCATCTCCATCAACGAGCCTCCCCCCACCTCCATCAATGAGCCTTCCCTCCCCACCTCCATCAATGAGCCTTCCCTCCCCCCTCCATCAATGAGCCTTCCCTCCCCACCTCCATCAATGAGCCTTCCCTCCCCACCTCCATCAATGAGCCTTCCCTCCCCACCTCCATCAATGAGCCTTCCCTCCCCACCTCCATCATCGAGCCTTCCCTCCTCACCTCCATCATCGAGCCTTCCCTCCACGTCCATCAATGAGCCTTCCCTCCCCACCTCCATCAATGAGCCTTCCCTCCACCTCCATCAATGAGCCTTCCCTCCCCACCTCCATCAATGAGCCTTCCCTCCCCCACCTCCATCAGTGAGCCTTCCCTCCCCACCTCCATCAATGAGCCATTCCCTCCACCTACATCAATGAGTCTTCCCTCCACACCTCCATCAATGAGCCTTCCCTCCTCACTTCCATCAACGAGCCATTCGCTTCCCACCTCTGTCAATGAGCCTTCCCTCCCCAATCTCCATCAACGAGCCTCCCCCCACCTCCATCAATGAGCCTTCCCTCCCCCATCTCCATCAATGAGCCTTCCCTCCACCTGCATCAATGAGCTTTCCCTCCCCACCTCCATCAATGAGCCTTCCCTCCCCCATCTCCATCAACGAGCCTCCCCCACCTCCATCAATGAGCCTTCCCTCCCCCACCTCCATCAAAGAGCCTTCCGTCCCCACCTCCATCAATGAGCCTTCCCTCCCCACCTCCATCAATGAGCCTCGGTTTGCAATGTAGAGCAGAGGGGACAGTGACAGGGACCAGGACCGAACAGGCAGAGATGTTACCGTCATTGGATTGCCATCTTGGAAGGAGATGTAGTCTTTAGGTTGGAGTGTCTCTTTAATTTGGTTGCATCCAGTTCGCAGCGTCTGACCGCCTCCCCTCCGGACGTTATTTCCCATGAACAGTATTGGCGGAGGTCGCGCATTATTGAAATAGATTGGCTGGGACGTTGTGAGAATAGAAGCGGAATGGATGACTGTTCTTGGAGGAGATACGCGGCCTTACCTCATGTAAACGCGGCCGCCGTTCCCCGGGGAGCGTGACGTAGTGTGGGAGAGCGCGGCCTTCTCTTATTCTGCGCACTCAGGACTTCAATTCTCATTCTTTTCTTCTGTGCGGCGCAGCTGATTCCAATTATGTCCGACGGCTGACTTTACTCCATTTAAAGGCGTCTGCCTTCTTTTTATAGATTTCACTTTTCTCACATTTTTTATTGAGGCGAGATATTATTAGAGAGCAATGGGATGGTACTTTGTGGGGTGATTACAATGGTCAGAGCCGGGGGTCCCCAAACTACGTCCCGGGGGGTCACGTGCGGCCCACTACAAGATTTTATCTGGTCCTCAGCTCTTGAGCATTGTCTTGTTCTGATGTGGACCCCAATGTGTATGGAGGCATAGAATGGGGACCCTGATGTAACGGGGGACTCTGATGGACAACCTGATGTAAGGGGGACTCTGATGTTGTCTCTGATGGGGAACCCAATGTAAGGAGAATTCTGATGTTGACTCTTACGGGGAACCTTATGTAAGGAGGACTCTGATGTTGACTCTGATGAGGAACCTTATGTAAGGAGGACTCTGATGTTGACTCTTATGAGGAACCTTATGTAAGGGGGACTCTGATGTGGAACTTAATGTAAGGGGGCTGGACCTAATGTAAAAGGGGACTTCAATGGTAAACCTGACGTAAGGGGGACCCTAATGTAGGGAGCAACTCTGACGGGAAACCCTTTGTAAGGGAAGGATTCTGGTGGGAACCCTGATGTAAGGGTATTCTGATGGGGTACCTGATGTAAGGGGGACTCCGATAGTAACCCTGATGTAAGGGAAGATCTTTGATGGAAGATCTTATGTTAGAGGGGCTCTAATGGGGAACTTGATGTAAGGAGGGACTCTGATGGGAACTCTGATGTAAGGAGGGACTCTGATGGGAACTCTGATGTAAGGGGGGACTCTGATGGGGAAACGTGATGTAAGGGAAGATCTTTGATGGGAGATCTTATGTTAGGGGGGCTCTAATGGGGAACTTGATGTAAGGAGGGACTCTGATGGGAACTCTGATGTAAGGGGGGACTCTGATGGGGACCCTGATGTAAGGGGGGACTCTGATGGGGAAACGTGATGTAAGGGAAGATCTTTGATGGGAGATCTTATGTTAGGGGGGCTCTAATGGGGAACTTGATGTAAGGAGGGACTCTGATGGGAACTCTGATGTAAGGGGGGACTCTGATGGGGACCCTGATGTAAGGGGGGACTCTGATGGGGAAACGTGATGTAAGGGAAGATCTTTGATGGGAGATCTTATGTTAGAGGGGCTCTAATGGGGAACTTGATGTAAGGAGGGACTCTGATGGGAACTCTGATGTAAGGGGGGACTCTGATGGGGACCCTGATGTAAGGGGGGACTCTGATGGGGAAACGTGATGTAAGGGAAGATCTTTGATGGGAGATCTTATGTTAGGGAGGCTCTAATGGGGAACTTGATGTAAGGAGGGACTCTGATGGGAACTCTGATGTAAGGGGGGACTCTGATGGGGAACCTGACTTACAAATCATTATTTTCCACCCTGTGTATATATATATATATATAAAAATACAGAAACTTTTTGAAGACCCCCAGTAGTGAGAAGTGCGGAGAGCTCTGGTCTTGAAGCATTCTCTCTGACTCTCTCTCTCTCTCTCCCTCTCTCTGACTCTCTCTCTCTCTCTCTCCCTCCCTCTCTCTCTCTCCCTCTCTCCCTCCCTCCCTCTCTCTCACCCTCTCTCCCTCTTTCTCTCTCTCTCCCTCTCTCTCTCTCTCTGACTCTCTCTCTCTCTCTCTCTCCCTCTCTCTCTCTCCTTCTCTCCCTCCCTCCCTCTCTCCCTCTTTCTCTCTCTCTCTTTCCCTCTCTCTCTCTCCCTCTCTCTCTCTCTCCCTCTCTCCCTCCCTCCCTCTCACCCTGTCTCCCTCTTTCTCTCTCTCTCTTTCTCTCTCTCTCTTTCCCTCTCTCTCTCTCTCTGTGACTTGCATCACTAATCTCAGCACTGGGGACTCTCCTGGAGGAGAATAAGCAGACAGACTGAGCTCTCATTGGTTCGGAGTTTCCAGTGGTGGGCGGAGTTGGCGAGGAGTTCACAAGCCCCTCTGTTCCTGGAGTATGCGAGGAATGGAATGGAAACCGCCCTTTAAGAGACCCTGGAAATGTCAGCCATGAATCTGAGAGCAGCTGGGGAAATGTCACCCCGTCCTGTGCGCCGCACTGCCCAACCAGACTCCTTGTTTGCATGCAGCAGCGCGCTGACGCATGGCGGGAAATGTGGCGCGCTGAGTTGTCATTTTTTTGAGTAGCACCTTAATGCACAGTAATCTGCATTTCAGTGCAGTACAATGCATAGATGAGAACCATTGCACTTCCATTGTGCATTGCTCTGAGAAGCCTGGGACCATGGTACATGTAGTCAGGATAGAATGCAGGAGGAGCTCAGGAAACATCTGTTCCCCCAGATCTCCTCCACCATGTATAATCCAAATTTTTGTCCCAGTCCAGCTCTGCCGGTGCTTAATATTTGGGGGGGGGCGGCAAACAAACCTGCCCCCTCACTCGCACCACCTGCGACCGTACCGAGAACAGCCACACCTGCCCGCGTAAGTGGCCTTACCTTCGGCTGCGCTTCGCTCCAGCTTGTCATGGTAGGTGCTGGACCGTTGCTTCTCCTCCCAGCCGAACAGGAAGTGGGTCCCGAGACCCGTTTGGTCTGGGAGTCTTAAGACTCCGGGCCAATCGGGTCTCAGGACCTGCTTCCTGATTGGCCGGCAGGATAAGTAGGAAGACATTAGCGAATATTAATGTCACACAATTGGATGAGCTCAGGGGGCAGTGTTCTGCGCCCCCAGCCCGCCCTTTATTTAAGCCAATTACAGCTACAGGCTCTAATCATGTGCTTCAAAAAAAAAAAAATCTCTATTGAAATCCATGCGTCCGGTGCCCTGCATGGAGATTAGGGGCCGAGCGTAGGAGGGCGGAGCCCCTAATGGAGCTGCCACTACTGGTTGTAACCCCTGTCCAGTTTTTCTTCTTTTTATTTTTTGCCATGTGTCCCATTTGGGGAGATTTCCTTTCACTTCCTGTCCCATAGCCACCCCAGGAAGTGAGAGGAAATATCTCCGAAGATTTCCCCTCTCTTCCTGTTCTGGTGACAACACAAAATGTGAGAATTTGTCCCTGTGTAGCCGACTCCCCACTACGATAATAGAGGGAGTCTATTGTTTTATCACAGAGGGATGAATTGCGGCTCTGGAGTGAATATTGATAAGTATTGATTATTATTGATGATTATTGGTGGATGATTTTAATATTTAGTTCAGACGACTGGAAATTAGACATGTACAATTCCTTTAGTTCCAAATTCGTTTTTTTTTTAACGAATTTGGACAGATTAGTTAATTCTGAAATCTCCGAATTTCCAATTTTTCCAATTTCCAAATTTTCGGATTTTCGGATTTCCGAAACTTAGAATTTTCGAGCGGCAAAATTCCTGAAATTAGGAGATTCTAAAAATTCTGAAATTCCAAAATCGGAAAGTTAGAATTTTCACATTTCCGAATTGCGAATTTTCGATTTTCCGAATTTTCTCATTTCCCGAATTCCAGAATTTACGGTAAAAAAAAAGTAAAAAAACGAATGAAACGAAAACAAACACATTTTTCGGCAGTGCACATGTCTACTGGAAATGTTCCGCACGCTCTCTGTACATTTATATCGTTAGTATAAAGTATAGCTGGGCCCTGATTGGAAGAGGGACTCGTCTGGATACAAAATAACAGAATTGTTGAACAGATACAAAGTATCAGTCGCTGAGCTGTGCAGTCATTGGATAGAAAGTCGCTGAGCTGTGCAGTCATTGGATAGAAAGTCGCTGAGCTGTGCAGTCATTGGATAGAAAGTCGCAGTCGCTGAGCTGTGCAGTCATTGGATAGAAAGTATCAGTCGCTGAGCTGTGCAGTCATTGGATAGAAAGTCGCAGTCGCTGAGCTGTGCACTCATTGGATAGAAAGTCGCAGTCGCTGAGCTGTGCACTCATTGGATAGAAAGTCGCAGTCGCTGAGCTGTGCAGTCATTGGATAGAAAGTATCAGTCGCTGAGCTGTGCAGTCATTGGATAGAAAGTCGCAGTCGCTGAGCTGTGCACTCATTGGATAGAAAGTCGCAGTCGCTGAGCTGTGCACTCATTGGATAGAAAGTCACAGTCGCTGAGCTGTGCAGTCATTGGATAGAAAGTATCAGTCGCTGAGCTGTGCAGTCATTGGATAAAAAGTATCAGTCGCTGAGCTGTGCAGTCATTGGATAAAAAGTATCAGTCGCTGAGCTGTGCAGACATTGGATAGAAAGTCACAGTCGCTGAGCTGTGCAGTCATTGGATAGAAAGTCGCTGAGCTGTGCAGTCATTGGATAGAAAGTCGCAGTCGCTGAGCTGTGCAGTCATCGCTGTGATGGAGATCACATGAAGACGGATCATCTGATCAGACAGTGGAATGGAGTGAATGCAATTCTGAGCGTTCGCTGAGCCATCATCGCTGTCATTATTCGCCTTCTCCAGCGACTCCCCGCCGAGCGGCGTGTCACGCAATGCAACGCTTCACCTCCCTTCTACTATGGCTGACGCGTCCTACATCCCCAACGGCCCTTAGTTCACGCCGGTCAAAGCAATAAATATATAGGACCAAATTCAGGAATGGCGAGCGGCTCTTTGCGGCGGCTTAACTTTTCCTATTTACGTTACGCCGCCGCAACTTTACGCGCGAGTGCTGTATTTACAAAGCACTTGCGTGTAAAGTTGCGGCGGCGTATCGTAAATTGGGCCGCCTAATTCAAATTTGGCGGGTAGGGGGCGTATGCTGTTTAAATTAGGCGCGTCCCCGCGCCGAACGTACTTGCGCATGCGTCGACCATTGAAAAAATCCCAGTGCGCGTGCTCCGAATTATGACGGTGTTTATTCGACGTGAACGTAATCGACGTAAATCCCCATTCACGGACGAGTTACGCAAACGACGTAACATTTTTCGAATTTCCGGCGGTCACGACGTCCATGCTTAACATAGGACGCGCCTGCTTTTTGGTGCTTTGTCTTTACGCCGGGAAAACCCCTTACGGAAACGGCGTAAAGTGACTGCGTCGGGCCTGCGTACGTTCGTGAATTGGCGTATCTCGCTGATTTACATATTCTCGGCGTAAATCGGCGGGAACGCCCCTGGCGGCCATTTTAAAATTGCAGTTAAGATCCGACGGCGTAATACAATTACGCCACTCGTATCTTCAATGCAAACCGCCGTATCTTGTTTTCTGAATACAGGAAACAGATACGCCGGCGCAAAGTCAGAGTTATGCCGGTGACGTGTCATATTCGGCTCCCCCGTCTCAGAATGCTCCGGAAGTGCTGGGCGGCCAACTGCGCATGCGCCATGCGTTCCAAACACATATGCGATGCGTTCCAATGGCTTTACGACACTGCACACCAGCGAAGCCATCATTCAGAGCGACGTGGACTTAGGGGAAAGTGGCCAGTCGGCCTCACGTCCTCGCTTCGCTCGGACGGCTCGCTGCGCTCGCTCGGCCTCCTGGCTCTTTTTTTAACATCCTCCAATCCACGGGGATGTTAAGGAAAGAGCCTGGATACCGAACGGCGGCTTCGCTGGTGTGCACTGTCGTAAATGCTTTGGAACGCATCACAGATGCGTTTGGAACGCATCGCGCATGCGCAGTTGGCCGCCCAGCACTTCCGGAGCATTCTGAGACGGGGAGCAGAAAATGACAACACACCGGCCCATCACTGATACGCCGGCATAACTCTACCTGACTCTGCCCCATACAGTACATCTAATAAAATATATACACTTGTATACCCCGCTTTTTTACTTTTACCTACAGGTGGGCCTATAATAAGACTTACCTGTAGGTATAAAGAATATCTCCTAAACCTGGACGGTTTAGGAGATATTCCCCCCGCAATGCGCCGCTGATTGCATGCGCGGGAGTGACGTCATCCCCGCTCCAGCCAATCACAGCGCTGGAGCGGCGATACCCGGAAGACGCGCCGGAGCAAGATGACATCTCGCTCGGCGTGGACCAGATAAGTTCTGTTCTCCCCGTTTTAAGGTAAGTATTTCATAATGAGCTAGTATGCGGTGGATACTAGCTCATTATGGCTTTTACTTTACAGGTGTAAAAAAAAAATAAAAAAAATAACAGGGTATACAACCGCTTTAAAGGGTCACTAAAGGAAAAATAAATGGCTGAAATGACTGCTTACAGGGTATAGAGACATAAAAGTTAACTGATTCCTTTTAAAAATGATTAAAAATCGATAAAAATCAATCATATAATGTGCCTGCAGTTTCACTTTCGTTTTAAATTGGTTTTTAGAATGAATCTGATTTGGTTCTGGGAAGTTTTAGACACACAGTAATCACAGCTTGGACCACCGTGGACCCCTTCAAGCCGATATAGATCGGCAGAATGGCACCGCCCGGTCCGAAGCTCCGTGACCGCGCCCGCGGGACCCGCGGACCCGATCGCCGCCGGTGTCCCGCGATTGGTCACCAGAGCTGAAGAACGGGGAGAGGTGAGTGTAAACACGGCTTCTGCGTTCTTCATTGTGGCAGTGACACTGATCGTCTGTTCCCTGATATAGGGAAAGACGATCACTGACGTCACACGTCCAGCCCCGCCCCCCTACAGTTAGAAACACATATGAGGTCACACTTAACCCCTTCAGTGCCCCTAGTGGTTAACTCCCAAACTGCAATTGTAATTTTTACAGTAATCGGTGCACTTTTATAGCACTTTTTGCTGTGAAAATTAAACGGTCCCAAAAATGTGTCAAAATTGTCCGATGTGTCCGCCATAATGTCGCAGTCATGAAAAAAATCGCTGATAGCCCCCATTAGTAGTAAAAAAAAAAAAGTTATTAATAAAAATGCCATAAAACTATCCCCTGTTTTGTAAACGCTCTAAATTTTGCGCAAACCCACCAATATACGGTTATTGCGATTTTTTTTTAAACAAAAATATGTAGAAGAATACGTATCGGCCTAAACTGAGGGAAAAAAAAGTTTTTTTCTTATATCTTTTTTTGGGGGATATTTATTATAGAATAAAGTAAAAAATATTGCATTTTTTTCAAAATTGTGGCTCTATTTTTGTTTATAGCGCAAAAAAATAAAAACCGCAGAGGTGATCAAATACCACCAAAAGAAATCTCTATTTGTGGGGAAAAAAGGACGCCAATTTTGTTTGGGAGCCACGTCGCACGACCGCGCAATTGTCAGTTAAAGCGAGACAGTGCCGAATCGCAAAAAGGGGCCAGGTCCTTAACCTGCATAATGGTCCGGGTCTTAAGTGGTTAACGTGTGCATACATAAAACCTGGGTAGACAAGGGGTTAAGCTGATATTACAGACGGTCCCTTCATGTTTATTGCACTGGAAGTTCCGTCTCTGATGAGGGCATGTCACTTCTAATGGAACGCCGGGTTGTGTTGTTTCTTATGACAGCGTACTGTCTGTGACTCATAAAGCTCAGATTTTTGCTCTTGGATGAACTAACGTTGTGTCACTTTCCATCTTCCTGTAGATGATGATCAGCAGATAGCGGTGTACAGGATGACCATGGCTCCCCGGAAAAGGAATCGTCATGCTCTGGGATTCCTCTGCTGTTTCGGGGGCAGCGAACACCCCGAAATCAACCTCAAGGACAACAACCCGCTTCAGTTTGTGGAGTTTGCGGGGCCCATGCCGTCCGCCGATGAGCTCAACGCCCGATTCTCCGAGCTGGTGGTAAGTGAACTGCCTTCATCTTACTTGGATCATATAGAGTCCCTAGAACTATGGAGTGACTGCCGCCTGCCCTCCATCGGTGACTCCTCCTTATAATGTACTTTATAAGTGACTGCCGCCTGCCCTCCATCAGGGACAGTGACACCATTGTATAATGTACTTTATAAGTGACTGCCGCATGCCCTTCATCAGGGACTCCCCCTAATAATGGTCTTTATAAGTGGCTGCTGCCTGCCCTTAATCAGAGACTCCTCCTAATAATGGTCTTTATAAATGACTGCCGCCTGCCCTCCATCAGTGACTCCTCCTTATCATATTCTTTATAACTGACTGCCACCTGCCCTCCATCAGTGACAGTGACGCCATTGTATAATGTTCTTTAGAAGTGGCTGCTGCCTGCCCTCCTTCAGTGATTGTGACTCCTTCTCATAATAATGTTCTTTGTAAATGGCTGCTGCCTGCCCTCCATCAGTGACAGTGACACCAGTGTATATAGTTCTTTACCGTATAAATTACTGCCGCCTGCCCTCCATCAGTGATGGTGACTGCTCCTTATAATGTTCTGTATAAGCGACTGCCACCTGCCCTCCATCAGTGACAGTGACACCATTGTATAAAGTTCTTTAGAAGTGGCTGCTGCCTGCCCTCCATCATTGACAGTGACTCCTCCTAATAATGTTCTTTATAAGTGACTGCCGCCTGCCCTCCATCAGTGACTCCTCCTAATAATGGTCTTTATAAGTGACTGCCGCCTGCCCTCCATCAGTGACTCCTCCTAATAATGGTCTTTATAAGTGACTGCCGCCTGCCCTCGATTGGTGACATTGACTCCGCCTTATAATGTTCTTTATAAGTGACTGCTGCCTGCCCTCCATCGGTGATGGTGACTCCCCCTAATAATGTTATTTAGAAGTGACTGCCGCCTGCCCTCCATCAGTGACGGTGACACCAGCGTATAATGTTCTTTACCGTATAAATGACTGCCGCCTGCCCTCCATCAGTGATGGTGACTCCTCCTTATAATGTTCTTTATAAGTGACTGCCACCTGCCCCCCATCAGTGACAGTGACACCATTGTATAAAGTTCTTTAGAAGTGGCTGCCGCCTGCCCTCCATCGTTGACAGTGACTTCACCTAATAATGGTCTTTATAAGTGACTGCCGCCGGCCCTCCATTAGTGACTCCTCCTTATCATATTCTTTATAAGTGACTGCCGCCTGCCCTCCATCAGGGACAGTGACACCATTGTATAATGTACTTTATAAGTGACTGCCGCATGCCCTTCATCAGGGACTCCCCCTAATAATGGTCTTTATAAGTGGCTGCTGCCTGCCCTTAATCAGAGACTCCTCCTAATAATGGTCTTTATAAATGACTGCCGCCTGCCCTCCATCAGTGACTCCTCCTTATCATATTCTTTATAACTGACTGCCACCTGCCCTCCATCAGTGACAGTGACGCCATTGTATAATGTTCTTTAGAAGTGGCTGCTGCCTGCCCTCCTTCAGTGATTGTGACTCCTTCTCATAATAATGTTCTTTGTAAATGGCTGCTGCCTGCCCTCCATCAGTGACAGTGACACCAGTGTATATAGTTCTTTACCGTATAAATTACTGCCGCCTGCCCTCCATCAGTGATGGTGACTGCTCCTTATAATGTTCTGTATAAGCGACTGCCACCTGCCCTCCATCAGTGACAGTGACACCATTGTATAAAGTTCTTTAGAAGTGGCTGCTGCCTGCCCTCCATCATTGACAGTGACTCCTCCTAATAATGTTCTTTATAAGTGACTGCCGCCTGCCCTCCATCAGTGACTCCTCCTAATAATGGTCTTTATAAGTGACTGCCGCCTGCCCTCCATCAGTGACTCCTCCTAATAATGGTCTTTATAAGTGACTGCCGCCTGCCCTCGATTGGTGACATTGACTCCGCCTTATAATGTTCTTTATAAGTGACTGCTGCCTGCCCTCCATCGGTGATGGTGACTCCCCCTAATAATGTTATTTAGAAGTGACTGCCGCCTGCCCTCCATCAGTGACGGTGACACCAGCGTATAATGTTCTTTACCGTATAAATGACTGCCGCCTGCCCTCCATCAGTGATGGTGACTCCTCCTTATAATGTTCTTTATAAGTGACTGCCACCTGCCCCCCATCAGTGACAGTGACACCATTGTATAAAGTTCTTTAGAAGTGGCTGCCGCCGGCCCTCCATTAGTGACTCCTCCTTATCATATTCTTTATAAGTGACTGCCGCCTGCCCTCCATCGGTGATGGTGACTCCCCCTAATAATTTTATTTATAAGTGACTTCTGCCTGCCCTCCATCAGTGACTCCTCCTAATAATGATATTTGGAAGTGACTGAAGTGACTGCCGCCTGCCCTCCATCAGTGACGCCTCCTTATAATTTTGTTTATAAGTGACTGCCACCTGCCCTCCATCAGTGACAGTGACACCATTGTATAATGTTCTTTGTAAGTGGCTGCTGCCTGCCCTCCATCAGTGACAGTGACACCAGTGTATAATGTTCTTTACAGTATAAATGACTGCTACCTGCCCTCCATCAGAGACTCCTTCTAATAATGGTCTTTATATATGACTGCCGCCTGCCCTCCATCAGTGATGGTGACTCCTCCTTATAATGTTCTTTATAGTGACTGCTGCCTGCCCTCCATTAGTGACTCCTCCTTATCATATTCTTTATAAGTGACTGCCGCCTGCCCTCCATCGGTGATGGTGACTCCCCCTAATAATTTTATTTATAAGTGACTTCTGCCTGCCCTCCATCAGTGACTCCTCCTAATAATGATATTTGGAAGTGACTGAAGTGACTGCCGCCTGCCCTCCATCAGTGACGCCTCCTTATAATTTTGTTTATAAGTGACTGCCACCTGCCCTCCATCAGTGACAGTGACACCATTGTATAATGTTCTTTGTAAGTGGCTGCTGCCTGCCCTCCATCAGTGACAGTGACACCAGTGTATAATGTTCTTTACAGTATAAATGACTGCTACCTGCCCTCCATCAGAGACTCCTTCTAATAATGGTCTTTATATATGACTGCCGCCTGCCCTCCATCAGTGATGGTGACTCCTCCTTATAATGTTCTTTATAGTGACTGCTGCCTGCCCTCCATTAGTGACTCCTCCTAGTGATGTTCTTTATAAGTGACTGCCGCCTGCCCTCCATCAGTGACTCCTCCTTATAATGTTCTTTATAGTGACTGCTGCCTGCCCCCCATCAGTGACTCCTCCTTATAATGTTCTTTATAAGTGACTGCCGCCTGCCCTCCATCAGTGACTCCTCCTTATAATGTTCTTTATAAGTGACTGCCGCCTGTACTCCATCAGTGACTCCTTATAATGTTCTTTATAAGTGACTGCCGCCTGCCCTCCATCAGTGACTCCTCCTTATAATGTTCTTTATAAGTGACTGCCGCCTGCCCTCCATCAGTGACTCCTTATAATGTTCTTTATAAGTGACTGCCGCCTGCCCTCCATCAGTGACTCCTTATAATGTTCTTTATAAGTGACTGCCGCCTGCCCTCCATCAGTGACTCCTCCTTATAATGTTCTTTATAAATTACTGCTGCCTGCCCTCCATTAGTGACTCCTCCTTATCCTGCTTTTTATAAGTGACTGCCGCCTGCCCTCCATCAGTGACTCCTCCTAGTGATGTTCTTTATAAGTGACTGCCGCCTGCCCTCCATCAGTGACTCCTCCTTATAATGTTCTTTATAAGTGACTGTCGCCTGCCCTCCATCAGTGACTCCTCCTTATAATGTTCTTTATAAGTGACTGCCGCCTGCCCTCCATCAGTGACTCCTCCTAGTGATGTTCTTTATAAGTGACTGCCGCCTGCCCTCCATCAGTGACTCCTCCTAGTGATGTTCTTTATAAGTGACTGCCGCCTGCCCTCCATCAGTGACTCCTCCTTATAATGTTCTTTATAAATTACTGCTGCCTGCCCTCCATTAGTGACTCCTCCTTATCCTGCTTTTTATAAGTGACTGCCGCCTGCCCTCCATCGGTGACTCCTCCTTATAATGTTCTTTATACAGTAAGTGACTTGCCGCCTGCCCTCCATCGGTGACAGTGACCTCTCATTATAAGAAATAGGCTCCCCTAAGGCAGCACAGACTAACGCACGCCTCGGTGCATGTTAACGCAAAACAATGGATCACTTCAGTGTGAATGGCCCCTTAATGCTTGCTGTACTGAGAGAAACATAGGCCGCCATAATTAAGCTTCTTCTGAAAATGTTGGTCGCCTGGCTGTCTCTCTCTGAAGTTAGTAATGGCGGCGATCAGTGATTTTTATCGTGACTGCGACATTATGGGGGACACATCGGACAAGCGGTTAAATAAGATTGTAGTCACTGAGTTCCCGTCTAGATTGATGGTCCTGTCTCCGGTTTTGCGTTGGGGGAACGGGTTCTACATCGGGGGGGGGAGGGGGCGCTGTAAATAACACGGCTGTGGTTGGTGCGGAGGATCTGTGCCTGCCACCAGCTTATAATGCCATCCTTGTTTGTCTGCCCGGGCGGCGGTGCCAGTATAGAGATGAGCTTTCATACTCATCCATCAGGGAACGGCGCTGCTCCCGGGCCGCAGACTTCATACTCCAGCAGGAGATAATTAACCCAACCGTGACCTGAACTAAAGCATTGCAGCGTGATGATCGCCTTATGGGACTCCCCATTAAAGTGAACCTGTCAAACTCGGGGGGGGGGGGGGGGTAACATAAACACCTGACAGTGGAACTTCTGTTGGCCTTCCAGAATATGACTGACTTAGGGGTCACCACACACATTACATTCTGACCATATACTGTGTACTCACAGCGCTTCACTTTTTCCACATTTTCTTATGTCCAAAATGGATTACATTTATTATTTTCTTCAAGCTACAAGCTCGGCACTCCTATTTTTGGGCAGTTTCTCCTATTCTTCTTTGCAGGACCTCTCAAGCTCCATCAGGTTGGATGGGGAGCGTTGGTGCACAGCCATTTTCAGATCTCTCCAGAGATGTCCAATCGGGTTCAAGTCTGGGCTCTGACTGGGCCACTCAAGGACATTTACAGAGTTGCCACTCCTTTGTTCTCTTGGCTGTGTGCTTAAGGTCGTTATCCTGTTGGAAGATGAACCTTCAACCCAGTCTGAGGTCCAGTGCGCTCTGGAGAAGGTTTTCATCAAGGATGTCTCTGTACATTGCTGCATTCATCTTTCCCTCGATCCTGACTAGTCTCCCAGTTCCTGCCGCTGAAAAACATCCCCACAGCATGATGCTGTCCCCACCATGCTTCACAGTAGGGATGTATTGGCCAGGTGATGGGTGGTGCCTGGTCTCCTCCAGACAGGACGCTTGCCGTTCAGGCCAAACAGTTCAATCTTTGTTTCATCAGACCAGAGAATTTTGTATCTCATGGTCTGAGAGTCCTTCAAGTGCCTTTTGGCAAACTCCATGTGGGCTGTCATGTGCCTTTTACTGAGGAGTGGCTTTCCCTCTGGCCACTCCCCCATACAGGCCTGATTGGTGGAGTGCTGCAGAGATGGTTGTTCTTCTGGAAGGTTCTCCTCTCTACAAAGAGAAACACTGGAGCTCTGTCAGAGTCACCATCGGGTTCTTGGTCA
Source organism: Rana kukunoris (assembly GCA_029574335.1). Taxonomy (NCBI): domain Eukaryota; kingdom Metazoa; phylum Chordata; class Amphibia; order Anura; family Ranidae; genus Rana; species Rana kukunoris. The sequence goes on along the minus strand of CM056052.1, from coordinate 555,230,358 downwards.
CCTCTCTGACTAAGCCCCCCCCCCCCCCCCCGATCGTTCAGTTTGGCCGGGTGGCCCGCTCTAGGAAGAGTCCTGATGGTTGCAAACTTCTTAATGTCCAATCAACTGAATTTACCACAGGGGGACTCCAATCAAGTTGTAGAAACAACTCAAGGATGATCAGTGGAAACAGGAGGCACCTGAGCTAAATTCTGAGTGTCATGGGAGGAGCCTGTGATACTTATGCACATGGGAGGAGCCTGTGATACTTATGCACATGGGAGGAGCCTGTGATACTTATGCACATGGGAGGAGCCTGTGATACTTATGCACATGGGAGGAGCCTGTGATACTTATGCACATGGGAGGAGCCTGTGATACTTATGTACATGGGAGGAGTCTGTGATAATTATGTACATGGGAGGAGTCTGTGATACTTATGTACATGGGGGGAGCCTGTGATACTTATGTACATGGTAGGAGCCTGTGATACTTGTATACATGGGGAGGAGTCTCTGATACTTATGTACATGGGAGGAGTCTGTGATACTTATGTACATGGGAGGAGTCTGTGATACTTATGTACATGGGAGGAGCCTGTGATACTTATGTACATGGGAGGAGCCTGCGATACTTATGTACATGGGAGGAGTCTGTGATACTTATGTACATGGGAGGAGCCTGTGACACTTATGTACATGGAAGGAGCCTGTGATACGTATGTACATAGGAGGAGCCTGTGATACTTATGCACATGGGAGGAGCCTGTGATACTTTTGTACATGGGAGGAGTCTGTGATAATTATGTACATAGGAGGAGCCTGTGATACTTATGTACATGGGAGAAGCCTGTGATACTTGTGTACATGGGGAGGAGTCTCTGATACTTATGTACATTGGAGGAGCCTGTGATACTTATGTACATGGGAGGAGCCTGTGATACTTATGTACATGGGAGGAGCCTGCGAAACTTATGTACATGGGAGGAGCCTGCGATACTTATGTACATGGGAGGAGCTCGTGTTACTTATGTACATGGAAGGAGCCTGCGATACTTATGTACATGGAAGGAGCCTGTGATACTTATGTACATGGGAGGGGCCTGCGATACTTATGTACATGGGGGGAGCCTGTGATACTTATGTACATGGGAGGAGCCTGTGATACTTATGTACATGGGAGGAGCCTGCGAAACTTATGTACATGGGAGGAGCCTGCGATACTTATGTACATGGGAGGAGCTCGTGTTACTTATGTACATGGAAGGAGCCTGCGATACTTATGTACATGGAAGGAGCCTGTGATACTTATGTACATGGGAGGGGCCTGCGATACTTATGTACATGGGAGGAGCCTGTGATACTTATGTACATGGGAGGAGCCTGCGATACTTATGTACATGGGGGGAGCCTGTGATACTTATGTACATGGGAGGGGCCTGCGATACTTATGTACATGGGAGGAGCCTGTGATACTTATGTACATGGGAGGAGCCTGTGATACTTATGTACATTGGAGGAGCCTGTGATACTTATGTACATGGGAGGAGCCTGTGATACTTATGTACATGGGAGGAGCCTGTGATACTTATGTACATGGGAGGAGCCTGTGATACTTATGTACATGGGAGGAGCCTGTGATACTTATGTACATGGGAGGAGCCTATGATACTTATGTACATGGGAGGAGCCTGTGATACTTATGTACATTGGAGGAGCCTGTGATACTTATGTACATGGAAGGAGTCTGTGATACTTATGTACATGGGAGGAGCCTGTGATACTTATGTACATGGGAGGAGCCTGTGATAATTATGTACATGGGAGGTGCCTGTGATACTTATGTACATGGAAGGAGTCTGTGATACTTATGTACATGGGAGGAGCCTGTGATACTTATGTACATGGGAGGAGCCTGTGATACTTATGTACATTGGAGGAGCCTGTGATACTTATGTACATGGAAGGAGTCTGTGATAATTATGTAGATGGGAGGAGCCTGTGATACTTATGTACATGGGAGGAGCCTGTAATTCTTATGTACATGTTTTTTTTTTTTTTTTTGTAAGAAAAAAGATTTCAAGCAAACTTCTATCACTTTGTCATTATGGGGGATTGTTTGTAGAGTTTTGAGGAAAATAATGAATTAAATCCATTTTGGAATGAGGCTGTAACATAACAAAGTGTGGAAAAAGTGAAGGGCTGTGGATACTTTTCCTCCAGACTAAATAATAGACACTGATTTGGGTAATTTTTTACAAAGAAATGCAGCAGAATACATTTTGGCCTAAATTTATAAAGAAAGATTATTTATTTGCAACATTTTATAACATTTTTAGCGCAGCGCTGAATAGCAAAAAACGGCCTGGTCCTGAAGGGTGTCAAACCTTCCAGGGGTCAAGTGGTTAAGGGAGATTGTACAATCAGATTGTAATTTGTGTTTCCTGTGTAAAAATGACACGCCACTTCCCTCCTCCCATATACATGCAACTGAGAAAAAATTATAGATACATTATTGCAAAATAAAAACTCCAATGGCAAAACCTGGAGCGGTTCCTCTGGACTGGGACAGCTGGCAGCCCGGCCAATCACATCCGACATGCGGTAGACGCACGTTGCTCCTTGGCCAGCGACCAGCGTTAATTCTTCCCGGAGAATGTCAGGACGGGATTTATTCCTCGCTCTCCCTCACGGCGGTTGGGGGGGGGGGGATGGAAGAAATTTGGGAGGCGCAGAGCCCAGGCGTGCGCCAAACCCGAAAGAATCCTTTTCGCAGAATACTTGCCTCTCTGACATCAGAACAATCCATGTTGTGTCTGCCCAGCCCACCCGGTCCGTTGAAGAAGACTCGGCCGGGTAGACCGAGGCCAAAATGCGCCGTGCGGCGTGCCGGCGTAACGCCGTTCTTGGTTTAATATAATCCGCGATTGTGGCCAGGAATAAATTGACAGCAGAAGAAGCTGGAAGGGAAGTCAGGAATCCAAAAAACATTTCACCTACATCTACGGCCTGATTTCTTTATTTTTAGTCGGTATTTCTGCCTGCGATTCCGTGGCTGTTCATATCAGAATATTTGGCATCAATTAAAGGGGTACAACCATGGGTGGGCACAGCCAATTGTATTATGGTGTGCAACTCAAAGCTCATAGATATGCTGATTATCCTCCTTACTGACAGTGTCAGTAGAGCAGTGGATGGTGTCAGTAGGACAGTGGATGGTGTCAGTAGAGCAGTGGATGGTGACAGTAGGGAAGTGGATGGTGTCAGTAGAGCAGTGGACGGTGTCATTAGGACAGTGGATGGTGTCAGTAGAGCAGTGGATGGTGTCAGTAGGACAGTGGATGGTGTCAGTAGGACAGTGGATGGTGTCAGTAGAGCAGTGGATGGTGTCAGTAGAGCAGTGGACGGTGTCAGTAGAGCAGTGGACGGTGTTAGTAGAGCAGTGGACGGTGTCAGTAGGGCAGTGGATGGTGTAAGTAGGGCAGAGGAGGGTGTCAGTAGGGCAGTGGATGGTGTCAGTAGAGCAGTGGACGGTGTCAGTAGGGCAGTGGATGGTGTCAGTAGAGCAGTGGATGGTGACAGTAGGGAAGTGGATGGTGTCAGTAGAGCAGTGGACGGTGTCAGTAGGACAGTGGATGGTGTCAGTAGAGCAGTGGATGGTGTCAGTAGGACAGTGGATGGTGTCAGTAGGACAGTGGATGGTGTCAGTAGAGCAGTGGATGGTGTCAGTAGAGCAGTGGACGGTGTCAGTAGAGCAGTGGACGGTGTTAGTAGAGCAGTGGACGGTGTCAGTAGGGCAGTGGATGGTGTAAGTAGGGCAGAGGAGGGTGTCAGTAGGGCAGTGGATGGTGTCAGTAGAGCAGTGGACGGTGTCAGTAGGGCAGTGGATGGTGTCAGTAGGGCAGGGGACTGTGTCAGTAGAGCAGTGGACGGTATAAGTAGAGCAGTGGACGGTGTCTGTAGGGCAGTGGACGGTGTCAGTAGAGCAGTGGACGGTGTCTGTAGGGCAGTGGACGGTGTCAGTAGGGCAGTGGATGGTGTCAGTAGAGCGGTGGATGGTGTCAGTCGAGCAGTGGACGGTGTCAGTAGGGCAGTGGATGGTGTCAGTAGAGCAGTGGACGGTGTCAGTAGGGCAGTGGATGGTGTCAGTAGGGCAGAGGACAGTGTCAGTAGAGCAGTGGACGGTATAAGTAGAGCAGTGGACGGTGTCAGTAGAGCAGTGGACGGTGTCAGTAGAGCAGAGGACGGTGTCAGTAGGGCAGTGGACGGTGTCAGTAGGGCAGTGGACGGTGTCAGTAGAGCAGTGGATGGTGTCAGTAGGGCAGTGGATGGTGTCAGTAGAGCAGTGGACGGTGTCAGTAGAGCAGTGGATGGTGTCAGTAGAGCAGTGGATGGTGTCAATAGGGCAGTGGACGGTGTCAGTAAAGGAGTGGATGGTGTCAATAGAGCAGTGGACGGTGTCGGTAAGGCAGTGAACGGTGTCAGTAGAGCAGAGGACGGTGTCAGTAAGGCAGTGGACGGTGTCAGTAGGGCAGTGGATGGTGTCAGTAGAGCAGTGGATGGTGTCAGTAGAGCAGAGGACGGTGTCGGGTAAATGAAGAACGTTGCCTCTATCCACCAGAATTCGAATTCTGTGATTTCCCGTACAATAGCGCATTCGCGCCACCGTACGCCGTGTTTTGTGTCTCCTTCCTACAGCAGCTGGGAATTATTAGCAGCAAAGTGCTTCCATCCAGCAGCTGGGCCGGCCCCATATACCGGTAATGACATTTATTAATATTTGACACCCCTTCAAGCCCCCACTCTGCGTCTAGACACAAGCGCGATTCGTGAATTATAGCGCCATTAAATATTTTTACATGCCCGAGAACGCAGAAGTTAATTGGTATGAAGACGGCCGCATTGTTCCAGGATAACGAAGAGTTTAATTAAGCAGAACTTATTCTCGAAGCCAAATGTAACATTTTTCTTTATTAGCGCGCTTTACAAGAGGCGAGCGACGGTTTCAGTGACGAAAAAAACTCAGAAAGTAATGCGTTCAGATCTAACAGTGCCAACGGGGCGGCCAGTGACAGGTGTGTCACCCCGTCGCTCTAAAGTGGACCTGTCATTAAAGGGGTGTTCCAGCCCAAAAATGTGTTTATTAAAAGTCAGCAGCTACAAAAAGTGTAGCTGCTGGCTTTTAATAAACACTCACTTACCTGCTCCTGCGTTCCAGCGACGCGCCGACCGGGGCTCCGCTCCTCTCCCCCCTGCCCGGCCGGCGTCTCCATCCCGTCTGTGGGCACCCAGCCGTGACAGCCTTCGGCTTCACGGCCGGGCACCCACTGCGCATGCGCGAGCCGTACTGCGCATGCGTGCGCGGCGCGGCTCGCCGCTGATTGGAGAGGCGATCGCATGGGACCTGTCAGTGTCCCATGTGATCGCCTACAGAGAGGGGGCTGGTGTAGGCGATTAAGCTTAATCGCCTATCCAGCCCCTCGGCGGAAGCAGGAAGTGGGACAGGAAGTCCCACTCCTACTGAAGCCCCCACTCCCCCCCCAAAAAAATTACATGCCAAATGTGGCATGTATGGGGGTGAGGAGTGGGAAAAGATAAGGTCGTTTTTTTGGGTGGAACACCCCTTTAACTTTGACTACATTCCTGACATATTACCATGATACAAGAGATGGTAAGAGACTGAAGACACGATACAAGAGATGGTCAGAGACTAAAGACATTATCCAAGAGATGGTCAGAGACTGCAGACATGATACAAGAGATGGTCAGAGACTGAAGACATGATACAAGAGATGGTCAGAGACTGCAGACATGATACAGACACCATCAACAGCAACCCAATCATTTTTCATTAAAGATCCACCTTTTGTCTCTAGCCATCTCCTGTATCATGTCTGCAGTCTCTGACCATCTCTTGTATCACGTCGGCAGTCTCTAGCAAACTCTTGTATCATGTCTGCAGTCTTTAGCCATCTCTTGTATCATGTCTGCCGTCTCTAGCCATCTCCTGTATAATGTCTGCAGTCTCTGACCATCTCTTGTATCATGTCTGCAGTTTTTGACCATCTCCTGTATCATGTCTGCAGTCTCTGGCCATCTCCTGTATCATGTCTGCAGTTTTTGACCATCTCCTGTATCATGTCTGCAGTTTTTGACCATCTCCTGTATCATGTTTACAGTTTTTGACCATCTCCTGTATCATATCTGCAGTTTTTGACCATCTCTTGTATCATGTCTGCAGTCTCTGACCATCTCCTGTATCGTGTCCTCAGTCTCTGACCATCTCCTGTATCATGTCCTCAGTCTCTGACCATCTCCTGTATCATGTCTGCAGTCTCTGACTCATCGCTTGTATCACGTCTGCAGTCTCTGACCATCTCTTGTATCATGTCTTCAGTCTCTGGCCATCTCTTGTATCATGTCTGCAGTCTCTGACCATCTCTTGTATCATGTCGGCAGTCTCTAGCAAACTCGTGTATCATGTCTGCAGTCTTTAGCCATCTCTTGTATCATGTCTGCCGTCTCTAGCCATCTCCTGTATAATGTCTGCAGTCTCTGACCATCTCTTGTATCATGTCTGCAGTCTCTAGCCATCTCCTGTATCATGTCTGCAGTTTTTGACCATTTCCTGTATCATGTCTGCAGTTTTTGACCATCTCCTGTATCATGTCTGCAGTTTTTGACCATCTCTTGTATCATGTCTGTAGTCTCTGACTCATCTCCTGTATCATGTCTGCAGTCTCTGACCATCTCCTGTATCATGTCTGTATTCTCTGACTCATCTCCTGTATCATGTCTGCAGTCTCTAGCCATCTCCTGTATCATGTCCGCAGTCTCTAGCCATGTCTTGTATCATGTCTGCAGTCTCTAGCCATCTCCTGTATCATGTCTGCAGTTTTTGACCATCTCCTGTATCATGTTTGCAGTTTTTGACCATCTCCTGTATCATGTCTGCAGTTTTTGACCATCTCTTGTATCATGTCTGTAGTCTCTGACTCATCTCCTGTATCATGTCTGCAGTCTCTGACCATCTCCTGTATCGTGTCCTCAGTCTCTGAACATCTCCTGTATCATGTCCTCAGTCTATGACCATCTCCTGTATCATGTCTGCAGTCTCTGACTCATCGCTTGTATCACGTCTGCAGTCTCTGACCATCTCTTGTATCATGTCTTCAGTCTCTGGCCATCTCTTGTATCATGTCTGCAGTCTCTGACCATCTCTTGTATCATGTCGGCAGTCTCTAGCAAACTCTTGTATCATGTCTGCAGTCTTTAGCCATCTCTTGTATCATGTCTGCCGTCTCTAGCCATCTCATGTATAATGTCTGCAGTCTCTGACCATCTCTTGTATCATGTCTGCAGTCTCTAGTAGGGTTGTCCCGATACCACTTTTTTAGGACCGAGTACAAGTACCGATACTTTTTTTAAATGTCATGTGACAGTTTTCAAACCACAATACAGACTAAGGATAATTTCTTTAGAATTATGAAGAACTCTAACTCAAGACATTCTAAAAGAATAAAAATGAGTAAAAATGAATAAAAAAAAAATATTTTCTTGTCACGCAGTAGTAAAAAACGCAAAGAATTTTCACAGAACATGTTGATAAATACAAAAAAAGTATTCTATTTAGGTATCGGGAGCATTTGCGCAAGTACAAGTACTCCCGCAAATACTCGGTATCGGTCCCGATACCGATACTAGTATCGGTATCTGGACAACCCTAGTCTCTAGCCATCTCCTGTATCATGTCTGCAGTTTTTGACCATTTCCTGTATCATGTCTGCAGTTTTTGACCATCTCCTGTATCATGTCTGCATTCTTTGACCATCTCCTGTATCATGTCTGCAGTTTTTGACCATCTCCTGTATCATGTCTGTATTCTCTGACTCATCTCCTGTATCATGTCTGCAGTCTCTAGCCATCTCCTGTATCATGTCCGCAGTCTCTAGCCATGTCTTGTATCATGTCTGCAGTCTCTAGCCATCTCCTGTATCATGTCTGCAGTTTTTGACCATCTCCTGTATCATGTCTGCAGTCTCTGACCATCTCTTGTATCATGTCCACAGTCTCTAGCCTTCTCTTGTATCATGTCTGCAGTCTCTAGGCATCTCATGTATCATGTCTGAAGTTTTTGACCATCTCCTGTATCATGTCTGCAGTCTCTGACCATCTCTTGTATCATGTCCTCAGTCTCTGACCATCTCCTGTATCGTGTCCTCAGTCTCTGACCATCTCATGTATCATGTCCTCAGTCTCTGACCATCTCCTGTATCATGTCTGCAGTCTCTGGCCATGTCTTGTATCATGTCTGCAGTCTCTAGCCATCTCCTGTATCATGTCTGCAGTTTTTGACCATCTCCTGTATCATGTCTGCAGTCTCTGACCATCTCTTGTATCATGTCCACAGTCTCTAGCCTTCTCTTCTATCATGTCTGCAGTCTGTGACCATCTCCTGTATCATGTCTGCAGTCTCTGACCATCTCCTGTATCATGTCTGCAGTCTCTGACCATTTCCTGTATCATGTCTGCAGTCTCTAGCCATCTCCTGTATCATGTCTGCAGTTTTTGACCATCTCCTGTATCATGTCTGCAGTCTCTGACCATCTCTTGTATCATGTCCACAGTCTCTAGCCTTCTCTTCTATCATGTCTGCAGTCTGTGACCATCTCCTGTATCATGTCTGCAGTCTCTGACCATCTCCTGTATCATGTCTGCAGTCTCTGACCATTTCCTGTATGATGTCTGCAGTCTCTGACCATCTCTTGAAGTATGTCTGCAGTCTCTGACCATCTCTTGTATCATGTCCGCAGTCTCTGACCATCTATTGGAGTACGTATGCAGTCTCTGACCATCTCTTGTATCATGTCCTCAGTCTCTGACCATGTCTTCTATCATGTCTGCAGTCTCTGACCATATCCTGTATCATGTCCTCAGTCTCTGACCATGTCTTCTATCATGTCCTCAGTCTCTGACCATCTCCTGTATCATGTCTGCAGTCTCTGACACTAAATCTTCCCTAAATTGTTCCCTTTGGGTGATGTTGAGGGTTACACTTAAGGACCCCCTAAGTTGACCTCCACCGCTTTAAGCAATGGAAATGTTTTTTTCTGAATAGACAATCGTTAATCAGAAATGAAGACCTTGCTCTGCCCCGTAGGGGGCGCACAGGTGTAGGAGCTCCAGCGAGGGCCGAGGGGCGTGCGCCTCCTGAAATAGAGCCGGCGTCGTACAGGAAGGGGTTGATTACCGTTCGCGGGGAGTTCAGGCCACACGGCTTCTCTGTTTTCTTTTAATGTTCTTCTTCGGTTTCTTGGCCCGCCGTCCGCGTCTGACACCCAGAAACGCGCGGCCCTAATCGCTAAAATAACACCAGGCTGAGCTCAGCGCCGAGCGCTCTCGCTGTTAAAAATTCATCAATCTGGAGTTCAGAGGCCTCGGAGCGGATCGGGGGGGGGGGGCCCAGGCGCGGGCAAATATTTTCCTTGGGTGCCGGTCAAGACCGGGCCTTTGTAGTGATCTCTCCGCTGGGAAGGAGGCCGATCGGCCAGCTTGGGGAAAGAGACGCGTGGTGATAACCAGCCATGTTTTCTTACCCTCTTCGCCGGCCCGGGGCTCCTCAGCCAAAGCCGGGGCTCCACCGAGAATTAAAGCAGAACCGTGAATGAAGAAAGTGCAGGTGGCTTTCTTGGGGACGTCAGGAACGGGGTCAACCAACAGGTGGCACTGCTGAAAATAACGTGACAGTTGCCTCCTAGAAGCACTATGGGAAGGAAGCGACTGCTCAATTCAATTGAAATGAAACAGTGTGCTGTGCCCATTATGAGGCGACCTAAGACCTAGTTTAGAGTCAATCAAATGAAACCATCCCTGAAACAGCTGTGCCCATGAGGGGTTCCCACCATCCCTGTGCTGAGTTCATTATGAGGGGTTCCCACCATCCCTGTGCTGAGTTCCCGGGTCTGTACACCCGCTGTGCCCATTATGAGGGGTTCCCACCATCCCTGTGCTGAGTTCCTGAGTCTGTACACCCGCTGTGCCCATTATGAGGGGTTCCCACCATCCCTGTGCTGAGTTCCCGGGTCTGTACACCCGCTGTGCCCATTATGAGGGGTTCCCACCATCCCTGTGCTGAGTTCCTGGGTCTGTACACCCGCTGTGCCCATTATGAGGGGTTCCCACCATCCCTGTGCTGAGTTCCTGGGTCTGTACACCCGCTGTGCCCATTATGAGGGGTTCCCACCATCCCTGTGCTGAGTTCCTGGGTCTGTACACCCGCTGTGCCCATTATGAGGGGTTCCCACCATCCCTGTGCTGAGTTCCCGGGTCTGTACACCTGCTGTGCCCATTATGAGGGGTTCCCACCATCCCTGTGCTGAGTTCCCGGGTCTGTACACCCGCTGTGCCCATTATGAGGGGTTCCCACCATCCCTGTGCTGAGTTCCTGGGTCTGTACTCCTGATGTGCCCATTATGAGGGGTTCCCACCATCCCTGTGCTGAGTTCCTGGGTCTGTACACCCGCTGTGCCCATTATGAGGGGTTCCCACCATCCCTGTGCTGAGTTCCTGGGTCTGTACACCCGCTGTGCCCATTATGAGGGGTTCCCACCATCCCTGTGCTGAGTTCCCGGGTCTGTACACCCGCTGTTCCCACCATCCCTGCCCATTGCCCATGAGGGGTTCCCACCATCCCTGTGCTGAGTTCCTGGGTCTGTTCTCCTGATGTGCCCATTATGAGGGGTTCCCACCATCCCTGTGCTGAGTTCCTGGGTCTGTACACCCACTGTGCCCATTATGAGGGGTTCCCACCATCCCTGTGCTGAGTTCCTGGGTCTGTACACCCGCTGTGCCCATTATGAGGGGTTCCCACATCCATGTTCTGAGTTCCCGGGTCTGTACACCCGCTGTGCCCATTATGAGGAGTTCCCACCATCCCTGTGCTGAGTTTCCGGGTCTGTACACCTGCTGTGCCCATTATGAGGGGTTCCCACCATCCCTGTGCTGAGTTCCTGGGTCTGTACACCCGCTGTGCCCATTATGAGGGGTTCCCACATCCATGTGCTGAGTTCCCGGGTCTGTACACCCGCTGTGTCCATTATGAGGGGTTCCCACCATCCCTGTGCTGAGTTCCTGGGTCTGTACACCCACTGTGCCCATTATGAGGGGTTCCCACCATCCCTGTGCTGAGTTCCTGGGTCTGTACACCCGCTGTGTCCATTATGAGGGGTTCCCACCATCCCTGTGCTGAGTTCCTGGGTCTGTACACCCACTGTGCCCATTATGAGGGGTTCCCACCATCCCTGTGCTGAGTTCCTGGGTCTGTACACCCACTGTGCCCATTATGAGGGGTTCCCACCATCCCTGTGCTGAGTTCCTGGGTCTGTACACCCGCTGTGCCCATTATGAGGGGTTCCCACCATCCCTGTGCTGAGTTCCTGGGTCTGTACACCCACTGTGCCCATTATGAGGGGTTCCCACCATCCCTGTGCTGAGTTCCTGGGTCTGTACACCCACTGTGCCCATTATGAGGGGTTCCCACCATCCCTGTGCTGAGTTCCTGGGTCTGTACACCCACTGTGCCCATTATGAGGGGTTCCCACCATCCCTCAGCCCACTATGCTCCACCTACATCTAAAATATCATTATAGTCGGACTCAAGTCGCAGGGCAAAGTCGCATTGTAAGTCCCACGACTTTTATGTCGGAGAAGTGTGTGAACCTGGGCTTAGGGAGCCTGCAGCTTGAGAAGTGAGACTCCATGGGTGGGGGGGGGGGAACAGTGGCAGGATGTCCAGGCGGGAGGTGGACTCTCACAGTTATGTTTCCTGGTGGGTTGGTGTTCTGGGGTGCGGCGCGGCGGTATCGGCGCGCTGCGTTTGCGCAGGAAGTCATCGGAGGCTCGGAGCGGCACACGCCTGTGTACTTTGGCAGCTCCTGCTCTTAAAATTGCTGTAGAGGGAAAAAAAATTAAAATCTACCCCCCCCCCCCCCCCCCCCAGCGGCATGCGAGGGATCCGGGCCGGGAATGGAGCCTGCAAGCTTCAGCAGTTTCCTCTCCGCCTTTCCCGCGTCTTCCTTCCCGTAGACGGCCATGCCGGATCTTTCCCACGGACGCTGCGGGGGAAGGGAGAGGCCGAGGCAGCGACCACCGATATAAACACAGCTGGTCGACAAGGGAAGTAACGCGTGATGTACGGGGCCAATGACCCGGGGGAGAGGGGGGTCCAAACTTTTCAGTATGAGGGCCACATTGTATATTCTGCACAATTTTCACAGACCAGGAAAATACATTTATTATTTATTATACAATAGATCCAATTTACATGAAGGGGTCCCCATCAGAGCCCCCCTTACATCAGGGTCCCCATTAGAATCCCCCATTACATCAGGGTCCCCTTTAGAATCCCCCCTTACATCAGGGTCCCCATCAGAATCCCCCATTACATCAGGGTCCCCATTAGAATCCCCCATTACATCAGGGTCCCCATCAGAATCCCTCCTTACATCAGGGACCCCATCAGAATCCCCCCTTACATCAGGGTCCCCATCAGAATCCCCCTGACATCAGGGTCCCCATCCGAATCCCCCTTACATCAGGGTCCCCATCAGAATCCCTCCTTACATCAGGGTCCCCATCAGAATCCCCCCTTACATCAGGGTCCCCATCAGAATCCCCCATTACATCAGGGTCCCCATTAGAATCCCCCATTACATCAGGGGCCCCATCAGAATCACCCCTTACATCAGGGTCCCCATCAGAATCCCCCATTACATCAGGGTCCCCATCAGAATCCCCCATTACATCAGGGTCCCCATCAGAATCCCCCATTACATCAGGGTCCCCTTTAGAATCCCCCCTTACATCAGGGTCCCCATCAGAATCCCCCATTACATCAGGGTCTCCTTTAGAATCCCCCCTTACATCAGGGTCCCCATTAGAATCCCTCCTTACACCAGGGTCCCCATCAGAGTCTCTCCTTACATCAGGGTCCCCATTAAAATCCCCCCTTACATCAGGGTTCCCATCAGAATCCCCCATTACATCAGAGTCCCCATCAGAATCTCCCACTACATCAGGGTCCCCATCAGAATCCCTCCTTACATCAGGGTCCCCACCAGAATCCCCCATTGCATCAGAGTCCCTATTTGAAACCCCCTTACATCAGGGTCCCCATTAGAATCCCACCTTACATCAGGGTTCCCATCAGAATCCCCCATTACATCAGAGTCCCCATCAGAATCTCCCATTACATCAGGGTCCCCATCAGAATCCCTCCTTACATCAGGGTCCCCATCAGAATCCCCCTTACATCAGGGTCCCCATCAGAATCCCCCCTTACATCAGGGTCCCCATTAGAATCCCCCCTTACATCAGGGTTCCCATCAGAATCCCCCATTACATCAGGGTCCCCTTTAGAATCCCCCTTACATCAGGGTCCCCATCCGAATTCCCCCTTACATCAGGGTCCCCATCAGAATCCCCCCTTACATCAGGGTCCCCATTAGAATCCCCCTTTACATCAGGGTTCCCATCAGAATCCCCCATTACATCAGGGTCCCCTTTAGAATCCCCCTTACATCAGGGTCCCCATCAGAATCTCCCTTACATCAGGGTCCCCATCAGAATCCCCCCTTACATCAGGGTCCCCATTAGAATCCCTCCTTACATCCGAGTCCCCATCAGAATCCCCCCTTACATCAGGGTCCCCATTAGAATCCCCCCTTACATCAGGGTCCCCATTAGAATCCCCCATTACATCAGGGTCCCCATCAGAATCACCCCTTACATCAGGGTCCCCATCAGAATCACCCCTTACATCAGGGTCCCCATTAGAATCCCCCATTACATCAGGGTCCCCTTTAGAATCCCCCCTTACATCAGGGTCCCCATCAGAATCCCCCATTACATCAGGGTCTCCTTTAGAATCCCCCCTTACATCAGGGTCCCCATTAGAATTCCTCCTTACACCAGGGTCCCCATCAGAGTCTCTCCTTACATCAGGGTCCCCATTAGAATCCCCCCTTACATCAGGGTTCCCATCAGAATCCCCCATTACATCAGAGTCCCCATCAGAATCTCCCACTACATCAGGGTCCCCATCAGAATCCCTCCTTACATCAGGGTCCCCATCAGAATCCCCCATTGCATCAGAGTCCCTATTCGAAGCCCCCTTACATCAGGGTCCCCATCAGAATCCCCCTTACACCAGGGTGCCCATCAGAATCCCCCTTACATTAGAGTCCCCATCAGAATCCACCTTTCATCAGGGTCCCCATCATAACCCCCCCTTACATCAGGGTCCCCATCAGAATCCCCCCTTACATCAGGGTCCAAATCAGAACCCCCCTTACGTCAGGGTCCCTATCAGAATCCCCGCTTACATCAGGATCCCCATCAGAATCCCTACTTACACCAGGGTCCCCATCAGAATCCCCCATTGCATCAGAGTCCCTATTTGAATCCCCCCTTACATCAGAGTAACCATCAGAATCCCCCCTTACATCAGAGTCCCCATCAGAATCCCCTCTCACATCAGGGTCCCCATCAGAATCCACCCTTACATCAGGGTCCCCATCAGAATCCCCCCTTACATCAGGGTCCCCATCAGAATCCCCCTTACATCAGGGTCCCCATCCGAATCAGAGTAACCATCAGAATCCCCCCTTACATCAGAGTCCCCATCAGAATCCACCCTTACATCAGGGTCCCCATCAGAATCCCCCCTTACATCAGGGTCCCCATCAGCATCCACCCTTACATCAGGGACCCCATCAGAATCCCCCCTTACATCAGGGTCCCCATCAGAATCCCCCTGACATCAGGGTCCCCATCCGAATCCCCCTTACATCAGGGTCCCCATCAGAATCCCTCCTTACATCACGGTCCCCATCAGAATCCCCCCTTACATCAGGGTCCCCATCCGAATCCCCCTTACATCAGGGTCCCCATCCAAATCCCCCATTACATCAGAGTCACCATCAGAATCCCCCCTTACATCAGAGTCCCCATCAGAATCCCCCATTACATCAGGGTCCCCATCAGAATCCCCCATTACATCAGAGTCCCCATCAGAATCCCCCATTACATCAGGGTCCCCATCCGAATCCCCCTTACATCAGGGTCCCCATCCGAATCCCCCATTACATCAGAGTCACCATCAGAATCCCCCCTTACATCAGAGTCCCCATCAGAAACCCCCCTTTCATCAGGGTCCCCATCAGAATCCCCCTTACATCAGGGTCCCCATCAAAACCCCCCTTTCATCGGGGTCCCCATCAGAACCCCCCTTTCATCAGGGTCCCCATCATAACCCCCCCTTACATCAGGGTCCCCATCAGAACCCCCCTTTCATCAGGGTCCCCATCAGAATCCCCCTTACATCAGGGTCCCCATCAGAACCCCCCTTTCATCAGGGTCCCCATCAGAACCCCCCTTTCATCAGGGTCCCCATCATAACCCCCCCTTACATCAGGGTCCCCATCAGAATCCCCCCTTACATCAGGGTGCAAATCAGAACCCCCCTTACGTCAGGGTCCCTATCAGAATCCCCCCTTACATCAGGATCCCCATCAGAATCCCTACTTACATGAGGATCCCCATCAGAATCCCCCCGTACATCAGGGTTCCTATCAGGATCCCTCCTTATATCAGGGTCCCCATCAGAACCCTTCCTTACATCAGGGTCCCCATCATAATCCCCCCTTACATCAGAGTCCCCATCAGAATCCCCCCTTACATCAGGGTCCCCATCAGAATCCCTCCTTACATCAGGGTCCCCATCAGAATCCCCCCGTACATCAGGGTTCCTATCAGGATCCCTCCTTATATCAGGGTCCCCATCAGAACCCTTCCTTACATCAGGGTCCCCATCATAATCCCCCCTTACATCAGAGTCCCCATCAGAATCCCCCCTTACATCAGAGTCCCCATCAGAACCTTAGAGAAGATGGAAGTGACACATGTAAGGTGTGAGGGGATGGGGGGGAACGCGGTGAATGGCGGGAGCGCGGTGAGCGTGCGCTGGGATTAGTTCACACGTAGCACAGTGAATTCCTTCCTGGACGGACCGCGGCCGTGCCTGGAATTTTGGGACAGGATGTAGCACTCTCCACCCCGGCTTTGTTGCCGGGTAACGCCGTATCCCAAATAAACAGAGCGGGAGATTCATCTTGGAGCGCTGAGCCTGGAAAATATGTGCCGATCTCAGAGAACGGATTGCTGATGTGAACTCTTGCGGTTTTAGTTTTGGCCCGGAGGACGCCGATCGCCTGCAGATTTTATTCCTGATTCTGGAGGATTTCTGTCCTCCGCTCCGAGCGAGGCCTGCTCACCTCCAGCAAAGAGAGGGAAATCCTGTCATCCTGTGATTATCACTCTGCGACCCTCACCTCCTAACCAGAGGGTGACACCGCTACTTCCTGTGTCACCCCCCCCCCCCTTCCAGCCTGATAATTGGAACACGGGTTCCTTTCCCTTTCCTTTTCTTATGCCTTTTCTCATGCCTATCCTTTCCTTATCCTTACTAGGTATGAGCTTCGCGTTCGATACGAGCGTACGTTCGACGAATTTCGAACAAAACGGGTCGTTCGCACCAAATTCGAGTGACGCGCCATAATTCACTGCGGCGTTGCGCGCTGATTGGCCAAGCATGCACCATGACCCCGCATGCTTGGCCAATCACAGCGCGCAAAAAACGGAGAGCCATAATTGGCCAAAGCCTGGGTGACTTTGGCCAATTATGGCTCAGGGCTTTAGCACACGCCCCACACTATAAAAGGCTGGGCGGCCTCGTGTAGTGTGTTCCGGCTTGTTAACCACTTAAGGACCGCCTACTGTACATTTACGTCGGCAGAATGGCACGGCTGGGCACATCAACGTATATATACGTTGGTTCTAGTAGTACCCAGCCGTGGGTCACGGGCGCGCGCCCGCGGCGCGCACCCGTGACCCGGTCCGAAGCTCCGGGACCGCGGGACTCGGGGACCCGATCGCCGCTGGAGTGCGGCGATCGGACCCCGGAGCTGAAGAACGGGGAGAGCCGTGTGTAAACACGGCTTCCCCGTGCTTCACTGTGGCCGCAGCATCGATCACTTCATCCCTGTTATAGGGGGACGTGATCGATGACGTCACACCTACAGCCACACCCCCCTACAGTTGTAAACACACACACAGGGAACACACAAATCCTACAGCGTTCCCCTTGTGGTTAACTCCCAAACTGCAACTGTCATTTTCACAGTAAACAATGCAATTTAAATGCATTTTTCGCTGTGAAAATGACAATTGTCCCAAAAATGTGTCAAAATTGTCCGAAGTGTCCGCCGTAATGTCGCAGTCACGAAAAAAATCGCCGATCGCCGCCATTAGTAGTAAAAAAAAAATTTTTATAAAAATGCAATAAAACTATCCCTTATTTTGTAAACGCTACAATTTTTGCGAAAACCAACCGATAAACGCTTTTTGCGTTTTTTTTTTTTTTTTACCAATATTAGGTAGAAGAATACGTATCGGCCTAAACTGAGGAAAAAAAAAATTATATATATTTTGGGGGGATATTTATTATAGCAAAAAGTAAAAAATATTGAATTTTTTTCACAATTGTCGCTCTATTTTTGTTTATAGCGCAAAAAATAAAAACTGCAGAGGCGATCAAATACCACCAAAGGAAAGCTCTATTTGTCGGGAAAAAAGGACGCCAATTTTGTTTGGGAGCCACGTCGCACGACCGCGCAATTGTCAGTTAAAACGATGCAGTGCCCAATCGCGAAAAGGGGCAAGGTCCTTTAGCAGCATTTTGGTCCGGGTCTTAAGTGGTTAATGAGAGCAGTCAGAGAGACACAGAGATTGTCTTTTTATATAGCTAGATAGAGCAGGCAGGCTAGTCAGTTTAGCTTAATTTACAGTGTGTAGAGGATATATATACATCCCAGGTGTTGTACATATACTACTGCAGGGAAATCTCACCATTGTGGGAGGGGCAGAGACACAAACTACTGCAGGAAATCTCATCATTGTGGGAGGGGCAGAGACACAAACTACTGCAGGAAATATCACCATTGTGGGAGGGGCAGAGACACAAACTACTGCAGGGAAATCTCACCATTGTGGGAGGGGCAGAGACACAAACTACTGCAGGGAAATCTCACCATTGTGGGAGGAGCAGAGACACAAACTACTGCAGGGAAATCTCACCATTGTGGGAGGGGCAGAGACACAAACTACTGCAGGAAATATCACCATTGTGGGAGGGGCAGAGACACATACTACTGCAGGGAAATCTCACCATTGTGGGAGGGGCAGAGACACAAACTACTGCAGGAAATCTCACCATTGTGGGAGGGGCAGAGACACAAACTACTGCAGGAAACCTCACCATTGTGGGAGGGGCAGAGACACAAACTACTGCAGGGAAATCTCACCATTCTGGGAGGGGCAAAGACACAAACTACTGCAGGAAATCTCACCATTGTGGGAGGGGCAGAGACACAAACTACTGCAGGAAATCTCACCATTGTGGGAGGAGCAGAGACACAAACTACTGCAGGAAATCTCACCATTGTGGGAGGGGCAGAGACACAAACTACTGCAGGGAAATCTCACCATTGTGGGAGGGGCAGAGACACAAACTACTGCAGGGAAATCTCACCATTGTGGGAGGGGCAGTGACCCAAACTACTGCTGGAAATCTCGCCATTGTGGGAGGGGCAGAGACACAAACTACTGCAGGGAAAACTCACAATTGTGGGAGGGGCAGAGACACAAAGCACTGCAGGGAAATATCATCGTTGTGGGAGGGGCAGAGACACAAACTACTGCAGGAAATCTCATCATTGTGGGAGGGGCAGAGACACAAACTACTGCAGGGAAATCTCACCATTGTGGGAGGGGCAGAGACACAAACTACTGCAGGAAATCTGACCATTGTGGGAGGGGCAGAGACACAAACTACTGCAGGGAAATCTCATCATTGTGGGAGGGGCAGAGACACAAAATTCTGTAAAACACAAAACTAAAACCTGCTGACACATCAGCCCGTCTATTTTCTCCCCTCGCCCCGTTGTCATTTTTCTCTCTCTTTTTTTGGCCGCAAGTTTCTGAGGAACGGCCCAGATTTGTCTAGCCGGTGCCAGAGTCGCGGGACCTTGGAATAAAAGCCGCGCTAATGTTGTTGTGAGATTGTGCCACACAGTGAGTTGAAGGTTTTCCAAGGCCGCGCCGCGCTCCTCCGCTCGCTGTCCTTGATCTGCGGAGTGGATTACCGCTTTATTTTTTTCTTCTTTTTCGTAAAGTGATGACAAATTTAGGCTTTAACGATTTTGGAACGACGCCCCCAGCGATCTCCGATCTTCGCCAGCTTACTTCGCGCCCCGTCACCCCCCCCCCCCCGGGGGGCTTCCCAGACCCCTTTCATGGTGACATTTTGGGAACAAAGGCAAAAAGAAGCTTTGATGGAACACAAAGCGCTTCCTCGGGATACAATGCGAGTTTTATGACTCTCAGCGACGGGGAAGAGAAGAAAGTTCAGGATCTTCAGAAAATCTGGAGAAAATTTGTTGCAGGAAATTAAATTAAAGGAGAACTCCATTTTATTTATTTTTTTAATTAAGTTGTATAGCCCTCCCCCAATCATATATTATTAACCATTTCAACTCTCACACCTGTACAACGCTATGGAAATGACTTTGTCGTTACTATAGGTGTGCGCAGCATGGATGGTATCTGTAGGGCTGGACTGGGATAACAATGTGGCCCTGGACTTCATCCAGACTGGCCCACTTTAATTTTGCAAACACACACAGAAACCGTATACCTTACATCAGGGTCCCCAGAGAGCCCCCCTTACATCAGGGTCCCCAGAGAGCCCCCCCCCCCTTACGGCAGGGTCCCAAAAGAGCCTCCCCCTTTCATCAGGGTCCCCAGAGAGCCTCAGCCTTGTATCAGAGTCCTTAGAGACCCCCCTTACATCAGGGTCCCCAGAGAGCCCCTTCTTACATCAGGGTCCCCAGAGAGACACTCACTTACATCAGGGTCCCCAGAGAGCCTCCCCCTTACATCAGGGTCCCCAGAGAGCCCCCCTTACATCAGGGTCCCCAGAGAGCCCCCCCCCCTTACGGCAGGGTCCCAAAAGAGCCTCCCCCTTTCATCAGGGTCCCCAGAGAGCCTCAGCCTTGTATCAGAGTCCTTAGAGACCCCCCTTACATCAGGGTCCCCAGAGAGCCCCTTCTTACATCAGGGTCCCCAGAGAGACACTCACTTACATCAGGGTCCCCAGAGAGCCTCCCCCTTACATCAGGGTCCCCAGAGAGCCTCCCTTACATTAGGGTCCCCAGAGAGCCTCCTCCTTACATCAGGGTCCCCAGAGAGCCCCCCCTTACATCAGGGTCCCCAGAGAGCCTCCCCCTTACATCAGGGTCCCCAGAGAGCCTCCCTTACATTAGGGTCCCCAGAGAGCCTCCTCCTTACATCAGGGTCCCCAGAGAGCCTCCTCCTTACATCAGGGTCCCCAGAGAGCCTCCCCCTTACATCAGGGTCCCCAGAGAGCCTCCCTTACATTAGGGTCCCCAGAGAGCCTCCTCCTTACATCAGGGTCCCCAGTGAGCCCCCCCCCCTTACATTAGGGTCCCCAGAGAGCCCCCCCTTATGTCAGGGTCCCCAGAGAGCCCCCTCCTTACATCAGGGTACCCAGAAAGCCTCCTCCTTACATCAGGGTCCCCAGAGAGCCTCCCCCTTACATCAGGGTACCCAGAAAGCCTCCTCCTTATATCAGGGTCCCCAGAGAGCCTCCCCCTTACATCAGGGTCCCCAGAGAGCCTCCTCCTTACATCAGGGTCCCCAGAGAGCCCCAGAGACCCCCCCCCCCTTACGTCAGAGTCCCCAGAGAACCTCCTCCTTACATCAGAATCCCCAGAGAGCCTCCTCCTTACATCAGGGTCCCCAGAGAGCCCCAGAGACCCCCCCCCTTACGTCAGAGTCCCCAGAGAGCCTCCTCCTTACATCAGAATCCCCAGAGAGCCTCCTCCTTACATCAGGGTCCCCAGAGACCCCCCCCCTTACGTCAGAGTCCCCAGAGAGCCTCCTCCTTACATCAGAATCCCCAGAGAGTCTCCCCCTTACATCAGGGTCCTTAAAGAGCCTCCCCCTTACATCAGGGTCCCCAGAGAGCCTCCACCTTACATCAGGGTTCCCAAGAGAGCCCCCCCTTACATCAGGGTCCCCAGAGAGCCTCCCCCTTACATCAGGGTCCCCAGAGAGCCCATACATCAGAGTCCCCAGGGAGCCTCAGTCTTGCATCAGGGTCCCCAGAAAGCCTCCTTACATCAGGGTCCCCGGAGAGCCTCCCCCTTACATCAAGGTCCCCAAAGAGCTTCCACCTTACAACAGGGTCCCCAGAAAGCCCCCCTTACATCAGTGTCCCCACTTTGTATCTCTCTATCTCCCAGCTGAACAATGTTTACAAACAATGTTACTTTGTATCTCCCAGCTAAACAGTGTTTAATATACAATGATACTTTATATCTCTCTATCCCCTGTCTGATCAATGTTTATAAACAATGTTACTTTGTATCTCTCCATCTGAAATATTTAGAAACACTGTGTCAGTCTGTTTTTGGACAGAAGCAGTTTCAACAGCTTTTGTATTTACACAGCAGCTCCCAGCTGTCTCCACACTCCACCGCTGGTCCCTGATCCTTCCTCTACCCCAAGCCACCAACCTCTACCAGGATTCCTGTGAGCCCCCACCATCATGGACACCCCCCCTCCCCCGTGACAGATAAGGACCGCCCACCGCGATTCACAGAGGAAGTGCTCTGCGGTATATGTCAGAGCTTTATACAGGAAATGTATAATAACAGTCTGCGATTGTGGGGGAGGGGACATTAGAGTGTAAGCTCTGCTGGTGCAGAGGCTGATATGATTGGCTCACTGTTCTCTGTACAGCACTATGGTATATGTCAGAGCTATAAAAAAAGCATGATAGCGCGTGATTGTGGTGAGAACAGTAGAGTGTAAGCTCATCTTGTTCAGTCATGGCTGTGGGGGGGGGGGGGGGGGGGGTCATTAGAGTGTAAGCTCCTCTGGTGCAGAGACTGATGTGACTGGCTCAGTGTTCTCTGTACAGCACCACGTTAATGTCAGAGCTATAAAAAAAAGTTTAATGTCCCCACCACAATCACACACTATTAAACTTTTTTTTATAGCTCTGACATATACCGTGGTGCTGTACAGAGATCACTGAGCCAGTCACATCAGTCTCTGTACCAGAAGAGCTTACACTCTAATATCCTCACACAGTCATCATGGCACCAGAGGAGCTTACACTCTAATGTCCCCACTCAGTCATCATTGCACCAGAAGACCTTACACTCTAATGTCCCCACTCAGTCATCATTGCACCAGAAGAGCTTACACTCTAATGTCCCCACTCAGTCATCATTGCACCAGAAGAGCTTACACTCTAATGTCCCCCCACAGTCATCATTGCACCAGAGGAGCTTACACTCTAATGTCCCCACTCAGTCATCATTGCACCAGAAGAGCTTACACTCTAATGTCCCCCCACAGTCATCATTGCACCAGAGGAGCTTACACTCTAATGTCCCCACACAGTCATCATTGCACCAGAGGAGCTTACACTCTAATGTCCTCACACAGTCATCATTGCACCAGAGGAGCTTACACTCTAATGTCCCCACTCAGTCATCATTGCACCAGAAGAGCTTACACTCTAATGTCCCCACTCAGTCATCATTGCACCAGAAGAGCTTACACTCTAATGTCCCCCCACAGTCATCATTGCACCAGAGGAGCTTACACTCTAATGTCCCCACTCAGTCATCATTGCACCAGAAGAGCTTACACTCTAATGTCCCCCCACAGTCATCATTGCACCAGAGGAGCTTACACTCTAATGTCCCCACACAGTCATCATTGCACCAGATGAGCTTACACTCTAATGTCCTCACACAGTCATCATTGCACCAGAGGAGCTTACACTCTAATATCCTCACACAGTCATCATTGCACCAGAAGAGCTTACACTCTAATGTCCCCCCACAGTCATCATTGCACCAGAGGAGCTTACACTCTAATGTCCCTACTCAGTCATCATGGCACCAGAAGAGCTTACACTCTAATGTCCCCCCACAGTCATCATTGCACCAGAGGAGCTTACACTCTAATGTCCCTACTCAGTCATCATGGCACCAGAAGAGCTTACACTCTAATATCCCCCCACAGTCATCATTGCACCAGAGGAGCTTACACTCTAATGTTCTCACACAGTCATCATTGCACCAGAGGAGCTTACACTCTAATGTCCCCCCACAGTCATCATTGCACCAGAGGAGCTTACACTCTAATGTCCCTACTCAGTCATCATGGCACCAGAAGAGCTTACACTCTAATATTCCCCCACAGTCATCATTGCACCAGAGGAGCTTACACTCTAATGTCCTCACACAGTCATCATTGCACCAGAGGAGCTTACACTCTAATGTCCCCCCACAGTCATCATTGCACCAGAGGAGCTTACACTCTAATGTCCTCACACAGTCATCATTGCACCAGAAGAGCTTACACTCTAATGTCCCCCCACAGTCATCATTGCGCCAGAGGAGCTTACACTCTAATGTCCCCCCCCCCCACAATCACATACTATTAGAGTGTAAGCTCCTCTGGTTCAGTGATGACTGTGGGAGAACATTAGAGTGTAAGCTCCTCTGATACAGAGGCTGATGTGACTGGCTCAATGTTGTACAGCACTATGGAGTATGTAAGCGCTATATAAATGTATAATAATAGTGTGTGGTGGGGGGAAGGTGTAAGCTCCTCTGGTGCAGAGATGACTGTGGGGGGGACATTAGAGTGTAAGCTCCTCTGGTGCAGAGGCTGATGTGATTGGCTCAGTGTTCTCTGTACAGCACTGCGGTATATGTCAGAGATATATATACATGTATATTAATTATATTTTGTGGCTGTAATGGGATATTAGAGTGTAAGCTCCTCTGGTGGAATGATGACTGTGTGGGGACATTAGAGTGTAAGCTCCTCTGGTGTAATGATGACTGTGGGGGGACATTGAAGTGTAAGCTCCTTTGGTTCAGTAATGACTGTGGTGGGGCATTAGAGTGTAAGCTCCTCTGGTGCAGAGACTGATGTGACTGGCTCAGTGTTCTCTGTACAGCACAGCGGTATATGTCAGAGCTATATACATGTATAATAGTATGTGGGGGGGGGGGGCATTAGAGTGTAAGCTCCTCTGGTACAGAGACTGATGTGACTGGCTCAGTGTTCTCTGTACAGCACTGCGGTATATGTCAGAGCTATTTAAATGTATAGTGTGTGATTGTAATGGTATATTAGATTGTAAGCTCCTCTGGCGCAATGATGACTATGAGGGGACTTTAGAGTGTAAGCTCCTCTGGTACAGAGACTAACGTCACTGGCTCAGTCTTCTCTGTACAGCGCTGCGGTATATGTCAGAGCTATATAAATGTATAATAGTATGTGGGGGGGGGGGCATTAGAGTGTAAGCTCTTCTGGTAGAGACTGATGTGACTGGCTCAGTGTTCTCTGTACAGCGCTGCGGTATAAGTCAGTGCCATACACAGTAATGAAGGCCCCACCACCCTTTTTCCAGACTTGGTATCCCTCTTTGGTTGGATGTTGGGGGTCAGGCGGGCCGTCTCTCTCGCAGCCTCCTGACCTCAGACAGCACAGCAGTCTTATTTTTAGCGGTGGAATGTCGCTGTGGGCCCGGTAATCCGATGTAACGCGGCTCAGGCTCTTGTTTCACTCGTCTGCCCCTTAAGTTTTGGGAATCCATCTTTTAAACATTTCCATATGTCGGCTTTCTCAGCCGCAGCAACTCCCAGGGAAAAAAAAAAAGAAAAGGCTCCTGGGCTGGCTGGGTTGGCAGAGAGCTGCCCGCAGGGTTTCTGGCGCGCTCTCGCCAAGGGGGTTCTCCGGGGGGGCTCTTAGTTTGTCAGCGGCTGCGACCCGGCCGAGGAAATTACAACAGATTTTCACCTCTTTTACGCGGCCGTCTCAAAGAGCCGAAGCGCGCCGCCATGAACTGAGCGATTGTTCCGCCGCGATGATGTAACCGGCAGACTTACAAAAAGCGTTTTCAAGTGTTTCTTATTGATCTGCATCCTGTATAATTCTTGTTACATTTTATTTCCGTTACAGTTTACCTAAAATAGAACTGCAATGAAAACTTTTTTTTTTTTTTCTGCTGCCTTTATCCTCATTGGACGGGCCTTCCCTTTTGTCTTCCACAGCTGTACCGGCCCCTCCCCCTGGCCTGATTGGCTTCCTCTGATTTCACCGCACACTGTGAGAGTTCCACCATGTGCATTAGAAGCAGCAGCGAATCAGACAGAGCCCCGCCTCATTTCCTGAATGGGGGGATGTCCAGCCTGACTGGCCCCGGGTCATTTCCTGGCTGGGGGGGACGTCCAGCCTGACCGGCCCCGCCTCATTTTCTGGCTGGGGGGGATATCCAGCCTGACTGGCCCGCCCCGTTTCCTGGCTGGGGGAGGCATCCAGCCTGACCGGCCCCGTCTCATTTCCTGGCTGGGGGGGACATCCAGCCTGACTGGCCCCGCCTCATTTCCTGGCTGGGGGAGACGTCCAGCCTGACTGGCCCGCCCCGTTTCCTGGCTGGGGGAGGCGTCCAGCCTGACCGGCCCCGCCTCATTTTCTGGCTGGGGGGGATGTCCAGCCTGACTGGCCCGCCCCGTTTCCTGTCTGGGGGAGGCATCCAGCCTGACCGGCCCCGTCTCATTTCCTGGCTGGGGGGGACATCCAGCCTGACTGGCCCCGCCTCATTTCCTGGCTGGGGGGGATGTCCAGCCTGACTGGCCCGCCCCGTTTCCTGGCTGGGGGAGGCGTCCAGCCTGACCCGCCCCGCCTCATTTCCTGGCTGGGGGGGACGTCCAGCCTGACCGGCCCGCCTCATTTTCTGGCTGGGGGGATGTCCAGCCTGACTGGCCCGCCCCGTTTACTGGCTGGGGGAGGCGTCCAGCCTGACCGGCCCCGCCTCATTTCCTGGCTGGGGGGGACGTCCAGCCTGACTGGCCCCGCCTCATTTCCTGGCTGGGGGGGACGTCCACCCTGACTGGCCCGCCCCGTTTCCTGGCTGGGGGAGGCGTCCAGCCGGACTGGCCCCACCTCATTTCCTGGCTGGGGGGCGGACGTCCAGCCTGACTGGCCCTGCCCTGTTTCCTGGCTGGGGGAGGCGTCCAGCCTGACCCGCCCCCCCTCATTTCCTGGCTGGGGGGGACGTCCAGCCTGACTGCCCCGCCTCATTTCCTGGCTGGGGGGGACGTCCAGCCTGACTGGCCCGCCTCATTTCCTGGCTGGGGGGGGGGTCCAGCCTGACCCGCCCCGCCTCATTTCCTGGCTGGGGGGGACGTCCAGCCTGACTGGCCCGCCTCATTTCCTGGCTGGGGGGGGGATGTCCAGCCTGACTCGCCTGCCCCGTCTTCTAGCTGGGGAGGCATCCAGCCTGCCCGGCCCCGCCTCATTTCCTGGCTGGGGGGGACATCCAGCCAGACTGGCCCGCCTCATTTCCTGGCTGGGGGGACGTCCAGTCTGACTGGCCCCGCCCCGCCCCGTTTCCTGGATGCGGGAGGCGTCCTGCCAGACTGGCCCCGCCTCATTTCCTGACTGGCCCCGCCCCGTTTCGTTCGTCTTTGAACCGTTAAATTGCTCAGCATTACATAAGGCTCAGTACACACCGATGCGTTTTTATTTATTTTTTCATGCTTTTTGCAGAAACGCAATACATTACTTTTAACATGGGTTCCCTCACATCAAGGCATTTTTTTTAAAACGCAAAACGGTGATTTTTTTTGGGCTTAATAGACTTCAATGGAGAAGCTGCAGAAAAGCATGTAGTGCGGTTTTGCCGCGTTTTGTGATTTTTAATCATCCCAACAACAAATTTTCCACGCCATAAAAATGCATTTCAGATCTGGATGCGTTTCTGCATACGCTTTTTTAAGCATCCCATTGCATTTTTAACACTTTTTTTACGCGTTCCAATGCAATTTTGATGCGTTTTCCCAATGCATTCTGGATCTTTTTTTTTTCTTTTTCTTTTTTTCTCCTGTTTTTTGTTGTTACTGTACTGGGGTCCGGTGCATTTTTGGAGCATTTTTGTTGCATTCCAATGCATTCATGTTCATTTTACCACATTCCAGTACAGTCCAATGCAGAAAAAAAATCATTTTTTGGTCCTGAAACTGACCGGCACTGGTGTGAACTGTGCCATTGGCAACCATATAACCTACTTTTCATGTGTCGTTTTTTTTTTTTTTATGCAGAAAAAATGACGAACTGGAACTGCTCCTGGTGTGAACTGGCCCTAAAATAGCAAATCGCGGCAAAAAACGTGGCAAAAAAAAAAAAAACGTCAACGCAGTTAAAAAAAAAAAAAAAAAAACGCAAAATAAGCACAGCAGAAACGCTCAAATACAAACTGCATAGGTGCGTAACTTCTAAGAAGTGCCGGCGTATCTTTTTTCTGTATTCAAAAAACAAGATACGCCGGAATTTAGCTAAGATACAAGCGGTGTAAGTCTGTTACGCCGTCGTATCTTAGTTGCATATCTACGCTGGCCGCTAGGTGGCGCTTCCGTCGATTTTCGCGTCGAATATGCAAATGAGCTAGATACGCCGATTCACGCGCGTACTTGCGCTCGGTCGTCGTATTTTACGTTGTTTGCGTAAGCGTAATTCCGGCGTAAAGTTACCCCTGCTATAATGAGGCGCAGCCAATGTTAAGTATGGACGTCGGGACAGCGTCGTATTGTACGGCGTTTTTACGTCGTTTGCGTAAGTCGTTCGGGAATGGGGCTGGGCGTAAGTTACGTTCACGTCCATATCAATGAATAGTTGCGACGTGATTTGGAGCATGCGCACTGGGATACGTTCACGGCCCGGCGCATGCCGGAAAAAGCGCCAATTGCGCGGGGTCACGATTCATTTACATGGATCACGCCCCCTACCTGCCTATTTTGAATTAGGCGCTCTTACGCCGGCCCATTTACTCTACGCCGCCGTAACTTTGGGCGCAACTTCTTTCTGAATACGACACCTGCCTCTCAAAGTTACGGCGGCGTAGCGTAAGCAAGATATGCTACGCCCGCACAAAGTTACGGCGTGCTATCTGAATCTGGCCCTATATATATTTTTTTTAGCAGAGAATCTAGAGAATAAAATGGCGATCGTTGAATATTTTATGTCACACGGTATTTGTGCAGCGGTCTTTTAAACTCAACTTTTTGGGGAAAGGACACTTTCACGAATAAAAAAAAAAAAATGAAGCAGTAAAGTTAGCCCAATTTTTTGTATAATGTGAAAGATGATGTTACGCCGAGTAAATAGATACCAAACACGTCACGCTTTATAATTGCACGCACTCGTGGAATGGCGACAAACTACGGTACCTAAAAATCTCCATAGGCGACGCATTAATATATTTTTTTATGGTTACCAGGTTAGTGTTACAGAGGTCTAGTGCTCGAATTATTGCTCTAGTTCTGACGTTCGCGGCGATACCTCACATGTGTGATTTGAACACCGTTTACATATGCGCGGGCGACTTCCTATGCGTTTTCTTTGTTGCGCAAGCTCGCGGGGATGGGGGGCGCTTAAAAAATGTTTTTCTTATTTATTTTTATAATATAACATTGTGTTTTAAAAAAAAAAAAAAAAAATGTTGGTGTCTTTTATTGCTGTCACAAGGAATGTAAACATCTCTTGTGACAGTGATAGGTGGTGACAGGTCCTCTTTATGGAGGGATCAAGGGGTCTAAAAGACCCCAAATCCCTCCTTTACACTTCAAAGTATTCAGGTCGTTGAAAACGATCGATTCTGAAGACTGTGTATTTTTTTTTTTAAAACCGGCGCCGTTGGCAGCCGAGTAAACCGGAAGTGACGTTGTGACGTTGTGGCGCCGTGACATTGTGACGCCGTGACGCCGCTTCCGTGTTTACATTGAAGAGACTGGATCGAAGTCGTTTCAGTCTCTCTCTCTAGGCACTGAAGGCGGTGGATCGTAGATCGGGTCTCCTGATGGGACGGGAAGCCCGGTAAGATCGGCAAAGGTGGTGGGAGGGGGGGACGTCCCCTCCCGCTCCTCCGGGATAACAACCAAGTGGCTTTTAGCCGCATCGATTGTTATCCCTGAAAAGCCAATCGCCGACTCTAAAAAATGATACCAGGATGATGCCTATAATTTTATTCAAATGAAAGTAACGTTTTTCTGTTTTTTTATGTAAAAAGGGGGCACCTGGTATGTATTTTCCAGCCCCCACCTGCAGAGGGCAGCACTTCCTCACAGGCTTGTCCTTTGTTTTGCAGGATGAGTTGGATCTCACGGACAAGAACAGGGAAGCCATGTTTGCGCTCCCCGCAGAGAAGAAATGGCAGATCTACTGCAGCAAGAAGAAGGTAAGATGTCTCATTTATTTCTGATGTACCGACACTGAGAAATGCCAGGAAAGAGAGGAGCTCATTTACAATGACAGGCCCTCTTTGCTCTCACGTACCGAGCCTTTTTCGTGCATAAAATGTCCGCATCATCCTATACAAAAATACATTTATGTTGCTGGTATACGTTTGCCGACCCCCATAACGTACAATATAAAGTGGTGCAACAATAACCATACTCGAAAAACCTAAAGTTTACCTTTTTCATTTTTAGATGTAGTGGGGGAAGGGCTAGAACTTGCTTGGGGTTTTATCTTTTTTGTCTGTTTCCCCCTTGGGAAGATTTACCTCCATTTCCTGTTCTGGAGGGACAATAGGAAATGAAAGAAAATGTCCCCAGGCCCGGAAAAATTCCCAGACAGTTGCAAATGGAACCAAAACTAACCCTCGATGTGAACCACCCTATCCCTCAACCTAAACCCTAACATTGGCCTTTAACCTGGACCCTAACCCTAGCCTTCAAAACCTAATCCCGGAGCTCAATCCAAACCTTAACTCTAGTCTTAAACCCGAATCCTATTACTAGCTATCTACCCAATGCCTAAACCTTAACCCAATATCTCAACTCAGCCTCTGAACCTTAACCATGGCCTTCAACCGAGTCTATAAACCCTAACCATGCCCATAAACCCAACCCAGCCCATAAACCCTAAACAAGCTCTAAAAGCAAACCTCTTTACTTCTAAACCATAACCCTAGCCCTTGATTTAATCATACCTACAAGTCCTCATAACTAAGCCCTTAACATAATCGACACCAGCCTATAATTCCCAACCCTGGCTCTTAATCCAAACCGTAAACCCTTACCTTAGCTCCCTCAATCTAAACTCTCACACAAGCCATCCGAATGAACCCCTTGCCTTCCTATCACGTCATCAACCCAATACCTAAATCCTAACCCAAGCTCTCAAGCGAGCCCCCAAACCCTCATTCTAGCCCTCAACCCAGCCTATATACTCTGACTCTAGTTCTCTACCAAACCTCTAAACCAGGGGTGTCAAACTAAATTTCATTGAGGGCCGCATCAGCATTACAATTGCCCTCAAAAGGGCTGGTTGTATCTGTAAGGCTAGATGTCCAGCGCATCCCCTCCCCTTACATTAGATGTTAAATGCCACCCCACTATCAGACGTTGAGTCCCCCACTCTCCCTTACATCACAGTGTACCCCCCTTTCCTTAAGCTGCTGCTGGGAAGAAGCTGGATGCATTGCTTGAAAGCAAGGGTTTTGAGGACCAGAGGAGGGCGAGGGCCACATGAAATGGCTTGGAGGGCCGTATTCGGCCCGCGGGCCTTGTGTTTGACACCCCTGCTCTAAACCCTAACATTCGCTCTCAACCTAAACACAATTGCTCAAACTAACTCTAATCCCCTAGCCCTGAGCTTCACCCCCAACACAAGCATTTAACCAAATACCTAAACCTTCAACCTAGCCCTCAGCCTAACCCCTAACACAAACCTTCAACCACATATTGAATCCTTCAACTTAGCCCTCAACCTCACCAATAGCACAAGCCCTTAACCAAATACCTAAACCTACACCCTAACCCTCAACCTCATCAATAGCACAAGCCTTCAATAAAATACCTAAACCTTCAACCTAGCCTTCAGCCTCACTCCAATAGCACAAGCCTTCAATAAAATACCTAAACCTTCAACCTAGCCTTCAGCCTCACTCCAAACATAAGCCTTCAAACAAATACCTAAACCTTCGACCTAGCCCCAAAACCTCATCCCTAATGCAAACCTTCAATCAAATGCCTAAACCTTAAACCTAGCCCTCAACCTCACCAATAACACAAGCCCTCAACCAAATACCTAAACCTTCAACCTAACCCTCAACCTCACCCCTAATGGAACCCTTCAACCAAATACCTGAACCTTCAACCTAGTCCTCAAACTCACCAATAACACAAGCCCTCAACCAAATACCTAAACCTTTAACCTAGCCCCCAAACCTCACCCCTAATGCAAACCTTCAACCAAATACCTAAACCTTCAACCTAACTCTCAATCTCACCAATAACACAAGCCTCCAACCTAATACCTAAACCTTCAACCATAGTCCTCAACCTCACCAATAACACAAGCCTTCAATCAAATACCTGAACCTTCAACCATAATCCTCAACCTCACCCATAACGCAAGTCTTCAACCAAATACATGAACCTTCAACTTAGTCCTCAACCTCATCCTTAAAACAAGTCTTCAACCAAATACCTGAACCTTGAACCTAGTCCTTAACCCCACCAATAACACAATCCTTTGACCGAATGCCAAAATCTTCACACTAGCCCTCAGCCCAACTCCTAAACCCTAATGCTATCCCTCAGCTCAATCCTTAAGCACCATCCCTCAACCTATTTCCAGTCCCTAACTCTGACCTCTCTAAGCCCACCCTCCAATGCTTCTTCTGATCCTTGACCCTCAGTCAACATCTAACCCTGAACCCAACCCATAAACTGTCAGTCCTGCAATATGTGTATAATTCTGTAATTAGAGTTCAGCACCGAATGGCTAAAAATAGAAAATCTCGGGTTGGTGCAGCCGATAGGTAAGGAAGAGTCTCCATGGTATGAGGGCAATTCAGGCAAAGAATTACATCCTGTTATTGTTGAAATGTCGCTGATTGTCCGGGAAGAATACTTCCTCTGTTTCCCGGCAATCGCTTTTCCAAGGGCCACCATGACAATACCCACAGGCTGGCGGCCAAGCAAGCGGAGCTGGTGAGCCCATGGCGGCAGCGCTGACAGATTATGCTCTGTGAACATCACTCTAATGTCTCTCCATCATTCATATTGCTTCCTGCTATCGGCACCTGGAAGCCGTCCCGCGGAGGCCCACATCATATTATTCCAGGTGCCCAAGGACATGAAACGGGCGCCCGTCCAATCAGAGAGTGAGCAGAGCCAACACATGCAGCCCAGGCACGGCTCTCCCTAGTTGGCATCGCCACAAATTCTGAATGGCTGGCAGGCAGCTTGAGATAATTATAGATTTTTGTAGGAGGGCATGAGTTTTACAGAAAGATATCTGTCTGTGCCCAGTGTGGGGTTTGTTTATCATCAGATGCTTAGCAGCCACATAGAAAATAAAAAGAAAGGCGTTATCAGAAATCCATCCAAGATAAACCTCTGGGCTCCATACAAAGGGGATGATGTTGTAACAGGTAGAGCGGGCACTCAGAGGAACGAGGACGGTGGCATAATAGCTTTAGTGCGCCAACATTTTGGCAAGTCACAGCCCGCCTTCCTCAAGTAGAGTAGAACATTTTATATCATGCACTATGCTGCAGAGATTCTTCCTCTCTGTAGGAAAGCAGTGGTCTCTCTGCAGAGGGCAGCAAACGGGCATCTTTCTCTATACCGCGAGAGGGTGCCCCCCAGACACAGAGGCCACAGGGAAGGTGAACAGCGGGAGCAGCTAGGCCTGAGAGACTGGGAGGGAGAAGAGCTCCACCGCCTCTCTGACCCTCGAAGAGATGAAGAGCAGCGGGTGCGGCATTCCCGGCATGGCGGCGCCTCCCAGAGACTGGATTCTTCCTTCTCCAACTTCCTCTCCTCTCCAACAGTGACAACTCTCACCCCCTCTCTCATCCCATCTTTCTCTCTCACCCCTTCCTCTCTCACTCCTCTCCCTCACCCCCTTTATCTCTTACCAACCTCCTCTCTCTCGCCCCCTCTCTCATTCCATCTTTCTCTCTTTCACCCCTTCCTCTCTCACTCCTCTCTCTCACCCCCTTTATCTCTTACCCACCTCCTCTCTCTCACCCCCTCTCTCATCCCATCTTTCTCTCTCTCATCCCATCTTTCTCTCTCTCACTCACCCACCCACCCCCCTCTCCCTCCCCCACTCTCTCTCACCCCTCCCTCTCTCTCTCTCATCCCCCCTCTCTCTCTCATCCCTCTAGCTCCCTCCCTCACCTCTCTCACCCCCTCTGTTTCGCCCCCTGTCTTTCACCCCCTCTCTCTCACCCCCCTCCCCTCTCTCTCTCTCTTTCTCACCCCCTCTATCCTTCTGTTTCTCTTACCCCCTCTCTCTCTCACCCCTCCTTCTCTCTTTTTCACCCACCCACTCTGTCCTACTTTTTCTCTCACCACCCTCTATCTCGTCCCCTTTCTCTCTCACCCCCCTCTCTCGCTCACCCCTTCCTCTCCCACTCCCCGCTCTCACCCCCTTTATCTCTCACCCACCTCCTTTCTTTCACCCCT
Source organism: Rana kukunoris (assembly GCA_029574335.1). Classification (NCBI taxonomy): domain Eukaryota; kingdom Metazoa; phylum Chordata; class Amphibia; order Anura; family Ranidae; genus Rana; species Rana kukunoris. Next base: position 555,196,667 of record CM056052.1, on the reverse strand, counting down.
CTCTCTCTCTCCTACCCTTTCTCTCCCCTACCCCCTCTCTCTCACCCCTCCCTCTCTCTCTCACCCATCCAGCTCCCTTACTCACCTTGCTTAGCCCTCTCTCTCTCACCCCCTCTCTTTAACTCCCCTCTCTCACCCCTCCCTCTCTCTTTCTAACCCTCTCTGTCCTTCTGTTTCTCTCACCCCACTTTCTCTCTCACCCCTCTTTCTCTCTCACCCCCTCTCTCTCTCACCCCTCCTTCTCTCTTTTTCACCCCCCCCATCTGTCCTACTTTTTCTGTCACCACCCTCTCTCTCACCCCCTGTTTCTCTCCCACTCAACTCCTTTCTTTCTTTCTTTCACCACCTCTCTATAACTGCCCCTCTCTCTCACCCCTTCCTCTTTCACTCCCCTCTCTCACCCCCTTTATCTCTCACCCACCTCCTCTCCCTTACCCCCTCTCTCTCTCTCACCCCTCCCTCTCTCTCTGACCCCCTCTAGCTTCCTTCCAGTTCCTCACCTACCCCCCTCTCTCTCACCCCCTCCTTTGCCCCTCTCTCTCTTACCCCCTCTCTCTCTCACCCCTCCCTCTCTCTTTCTAACTCCCTTAGTCCTTCTGTTTCTCTCACCCCCTCTGTCTCATCCTCCTCTCTCTCCACCTATCTCTCTCTCACCCCCTTTTCTCTCCCACCCACCTCCTTTCTCTCTCACCCCCCTCTCTCTCACTCTGCCTTTCTCTCACCCCCTTACCCTTCCTCCCACCCTCTCTGTTACCCCCTCTCTCACCCCACCCCCTCTTCACCCCCCCCCCTCACCCCCTTCTCTTTCTCACCCCCTTCCCCCATCTCATAATCCAATGTACCAATATTGAACTACAGGTGTCAGAGCTTGATCATCTAAAAGGCAAACTTGGCAGAAGCCTAAGACCCATTGGATGCTGGGGGCCCCAGCTTCATGCCTCTGGGGATATAGCAGTTATCCAATGCTTTGCATTCTAAAAGGGAGGATGAATTTGAAGGCCCTTTAGACAATGCAAATAGGACAGACCCTCCGTGCCAATCTTTATCAATGTCAGTCGGAGGAATGGGCGGGGGTGCAATGCTGCTCCCTTATCCTGGGGGCCCCATTCTGCAGCTGTTTTCTTTGTGAACAGCAATACATTGGATTGAGCTACATTTCGGGAATGCTGCTGAGTAACATGACCCTATATTGAATTCTGGTACCTGGGCTGCGCTGGGGCCAGCTTGGGGAATGGCGCTCCAGGGCAGTGTGGTTTATAGCCGGATCAAAGTGGTTAATCGGGAGTGCAATAAAAGGTCTCCGGCTATTGGCACTGCCTCTCTCTCTTGCTGTTAATAACCTTGGCAAGCCATCCAAGCAACGCATGTAGCTGTATGTTCTACAGCGTGTTCCCGCTCCAAGCTGTCCCCCGGCCAAGCCATGGCTATTGGCCCTCCTGCTTTATTGCAGATGGTGAGCATCTTTCATCGTTCAGAATTCCAGGGACGAGTTCATTGGCCTGCCTTCGACCCCGGTCACTGCCTCTGAGGGAACGCGCGCCCGTGGGAGCGAATCAGAGACTGTGCAGAGCTTCCCGTTATCTCCGCTCTGCAAAACATGATCAGTGGGATGCTTGGGGACTAAAGGGGAACTCCAAATAAATGCACAAGGGTACTCTACTATCTGCCAAGTGATTTGTAGAGCCCTTCACTGACCGCTAATACAAGGGGGCACTTCTCTGACCACCAATACAAGGGGCCCTTCACTGACCGCTAATACAAGGGGGCACTTCTCTGACCACCAATACAAGGGGCCCTTCACTGACCGCTAATACAAGGGGGCCCTTCACTGACCGCTAATACAAGGGGGCCCTTCACTGACCGCTAATACAAGGGGGCACTTCTCTGACCACCAATACAAGGGGCCCTTCACTGACCGCTAATACAAGGGGCCCTTCACTGACCGCTAATACAAGGGGGCCCTTCACTGACCGCTAATACAAGGGGGCCCTTCACTGACCGCTAATACAAGGGGGCACTTCTCTGACCACCAATACAAGGGGCCCTTCACTGACCGCTAATACAAGGGGCCCTTCACTGACCGCTAATACAAGGGGGCCCTTCACTGACCACCAATACAAGGAGGCACTTCTCTGACCACCAATACAAGGAGGCCCTTCACTGATCCCCAATACAAGGGGGCCCTTCACTGACCGCCAACACAAGGGGGCCCTTCACTAACCGCCAATACAAGGGACCCTTCACTGACCGCCAATACAAGGGACCCTTCACTGACCACCAATAGAGGGGGGCCCTTCACTGACCGCCAATACAAGGGGGCCCTTCACTGACCACAAATATAAGGGGGCCCTCCACTGACCGCTAATACAAGGGGGCCCTTCACTGACCACCAATACAGGGGGGTCCTTCACTGACCACCAATACAGGGGGGCCCTTCACTGACCGCCAATACAAGGGGGCCCTTCACTGACCACCAATACAAGGGGACCTTCACTGACCGCTAATACAAGGGGGCCCTTCACTGACCACCAATACAAGGGGGCCCTTCACTGACCACAAATATAAGGGGGCCCTTCACTGACCGCTAATACAAGGGGGCCCTTCACTAACCACCAATACAGGGGGGCCCTTCACTGACCACCAATACAGGGGGGCCCTTCACTGACCGCCAATACAAGGGGGCCCTTCACTGACCGCCAACACATGGGGGCCCTTCTCTGACCGCTAATACAAGGGGGCCCTTCACTGACCACAAATATAAGGGGGCCCTTCACTGACCGCTAATACAAGGGGGCCCTTCACTAACCACCAATACAAGGGGCCCTTCACTGACCACCAATACAGGGGGGCCCTTTGCTGACTACTAACATAGGGGTGCCTTTCACTAACAACCTATGTAAGAGGGCCCTTCACTAACTACTAATACAAGTGGGTCCTTTAATGACCACCAATGTAAGGGGGCACTTTACTGACTACTAATGTAAGAGTGCCCTTCATCAACCACCAATGTAGGTGGGCCCTTCACTGACCTTCAATGTAAGAAGGCCCTTTACTGACCACTAATACAAGGGGGCACTCCACTGACCACCAATGTAAGGGGGCACTTCACTGACCACCAATGTAAGGGGGCACTTCACTGACCACCAATGTAAGAGGACCCTTCAATGGCCACCAATACAAGGGGGGGCAATATTAACCACCAATGTAAGGGCGCACTTTACTGACTACTAATGTAAGGAGTCCCTTCATTGGCCACCAATGTAGACGGGCCCTATCTCTAACCATCATTGTAAGAGAGCTCTTCACTGACCACCAATGTAAGAGAGCTCTTCACTGACCACCAATGTAAGACGGTACTTCACTGATCACCATTGTAAGAGAGCTCTTCACTGACCACCAATGTAAGACGTTACTTCACTGATCACCATTGTTAGAGGGCACTTCCCTGACCACCAATGTAAGGTGTCCCTTCACTGACCACCAATATAGGCGGGACCTTCACTGAACACCTATGTAAGAGGGCTCTTCACTGACCACCAATGTAAGAAGGCCCTTCACTGACCACCAATGTAGGCAGGCCTTTCACTGGCCACCAATATAAGAGGCCTATTCACTGGCCACAAATGTAAGAAGGCCCTTCACTGACCACTAATACAAGGGGGCCCTTCACTGACCACAAATATAAGGGGGCCCTTCACTGACCGCTAATACAAGGGGGCCCTTCACTAACCACCAATACAGGGGGGCCCTTCACTGACCACCAATACAGGGGGGCCCTTCACTGACCGCCAATACAAGGGGGCCCTTCACTGACCGCCAACACATGGGGGCCCTTCTCTGACCGCTAATACAAGGGGGCCCTTCACTGACCACAAATATAAGGGGGCCCTTCACTGACCGCTAATACAAGGGGGCCCTTCACTAACCACCAATACAAGGGGCCCTTCACTGACCACCAATACAGGGGGGCCCTTTGCTGACTACTAACATAGGGGTGCCTTTCACTAACAACCTATGTAAGAGGGCCCTTCACTAACTACTAATACAAGTGGGTCCTTTAATGACCACCAATGTAAGGGGGCACTTTACTGACTACTAATGTAAGAGTGCCCTTCATCAACCACCAATGTAGGTGGGCCCTTCACTGACCTTCAATGTAAGAAGGCCCTTTACTGACCACTAATACAAGGGGGCACTCCACTGACCACCAATGTAAGGGGGCACTTCACTGACCACCAATGTAAGGGGGCACTTCACTGACCACCAATGTAAGAGGACCCTTCAATGGCCACCAATACAAGGGGGGGCAATATTAACCACCAATGTAAGGGCGCACTTTACTGACTACTAATGTAAGGAGTCCCTTCATTGGCCACCAATGTAGACGGGCCCTATCTCTAACCATCATTGTAAGAGAGCTCTTCACTGACCACCAATGTAAGAGAGCTCTTCACTGACCACCAATGTAAGACGGTACTTCACTGATCACCATTGTAAGAGAGCTCTTCACTGACCACCAATGTAAGACGTTACTTCACTGATCACCATTGTTAGAGGGCACTTCCCTGACCACCAATGTAAGGTGTCCCTTCACTGACCACCAATATAGGCGGGACCTTCACTGAACACCTATGTAAGAGGGCTCTTCACTGACCACCAATGTAAGAAGGCCCTTCACTGACCACCAATGTAGGCAGGCCTTTCACTGGCCACCAATATAAGAGGCCTATTCACTGGCCACAAATGTAAGAAGGCCCTTCACTGACCACTAATACAAGGGGGCCCTTCATTGATCACCATAGTAAGAGGGCACTTCACTGACCACCAATGTAAGAAGGCTCTTCATCGACCACCAATGTAGGTGGGCCATTTACACTACCAATGTATGAAGGCCCTTCGCTGACCACCAATGTAGGCAGGCCTTTCAATGGCCACCAATGTAAGGGGGCCCTTCACAGACCAACAATGTAGGTGGGCCGTTCACAAACCACCAATGTAAGAGGGCTCTCCACTGACCACCAATCATGGCCTGGCCTTTCACTGGCCACCAATGTAAGAGGGCCCTTCACTGACCACTAATACAAGGGGGCCCTTCATTGATCACCATAGTAAGAGGGAACTTCACTGACCACCAATGTAGATGGGCCCTTCTCTAACCATCAATGCAAGAGGGCCCTTCACTGACCACTAATACAAGGGGACCCTTCACTGATCACCAATATAAGAGGGCACTTCACTGACCACCAATGTAGGTGGGCCAATCACTTAACACCAATGTAAGAGGGCCCTTCACTGACCACTAATACAAGGGGGCCCTTCACTGATCACCAATATAAGAGGGCACTTCACTGACCACCAATGTAGGTGGACCAATCACTTAACACCAATGTAAGAGGGCTTTTCACTGATCACTAATGAAAGGGGGCCCTTTACTGACCACCAATGTAAGGGTGCCCTTTACTGACCACCAATGTAGGTGGGCCAATCACGTAACACCAATGTAAGAGGGCTTTTCACTGATCACTAATGTAAGGGGGCCCTTTACTGACCACCAATGTAAGGGTGCCCTTTACTGACCACCAATGTAGGCAGGACCTTCACTGACCACCAATGTAAGAAGGCTCTTCACCGACCACCAATGTAGGTGGGCCATTTACACTACCAATGTACGAAGGCCCTTCGCTGACCACCAATGTAGGCAGGCCTTTCAATGGCCACCAATGTAAGGGGGCACTTCACTGACCACTAATCATGGCCTGGCCGTTCACAAACCACCAATGTACTTGGGCCTTTCCCTGACCACCAATATAAGGAAGCACTTTTCCATCATTTTTTTTTTCTTTGAATGATTTTTTTATTTAATTTCCTATTTGCGTTTTATAGAGCTGAGTTTGGTGTCAAACGCGCAAAGTATGAAATATATAGCATCTTATGCTTTTATTTATTGTTATATCTCAGCTTACTCTTCACGCTAACATACCACGAGGTGTAGATACAGCAATTATCAGCAGGGATTTCCTGAGACCAGAACGTTACTTCGAGGGTTGCTCCACGTTTGAGGAAGGCTTGAGGAGCATTACTATGGTTGGTCTCTAGCGCCCTCTTCCTGCCGGCTCTGATCCCGCAGCGTCCTCCCAGGAGCCGGACAGAGGAGTCTTCTCCTCGCAGCGGTCGGAGAGTCGTCCCACCTGGGCGGATGATGAAGGTTGGATCCCCGGGATGAGATCACTGTCCGTCTGAGCCGTCATGACATCATCCGGCATTAATGGAAGAACAGGCCGGGCGGCCAAACAAACATGCGCAGGGCTGTGATGTCAGACGCCAAAACGCACTCACATACTTTCGAAGATTTTTTTTTTCTTTCCAGGGTCCCGGGGTCGTGAACGCTGCGCCGTTAAATCTTCCCGCTTGTCATCTTGTACTTTTGGCTCTTCGAAAGAATTGAAAAATTGAAGATTTTGATGAAAGGCAGAAAAACATTGAAGAGCAGCATGTTCTAATAATCGCAGAAGTCGCCGGGGGTCAGACGGGAAGAACAAATTATTCCCAGGAGGGGGGAAGAGCGAGCCGAGAATTCCTGAGCGCGGTCCATCTCGGGAGTTGGATTTGTGACATTTCTGCTCATTGGAATTGTCACAACAGACACGAGATGGACGAGCTGGCCCCAATTCTTGTTTTCTAGAAGCGTTTCCCATTCTTTTCAGGAATCCCAACAGCTGATAGGATGGCTTTGTGGTGCGGTAATGCATGTGCACAAGGGGTGGGCAGGAGGGAGAGCCGCCCCGGGCCCAACGGTGGGGATTGATCGAGTGCTTAGGTGCAGAAACTAACAACCCTCACGGGTTCCCCTCCACACCCTGTTGGGGGAGTAGCGATGTGGCGCATTGTGTGCACCACCTCATAGGGTGGGTGTTGGCAAATTGCACAGTGGGTGGGTCTTAAATGGGCATTGATAACCTCTGTACCCCTATGCCCCCCATCCTAAGCTCACCTGTGTACCTCTGTCCACAACTCTCCTCTGCACTCCCCCTCCACAGCTCACCTCTGCCCCCCATCTTCAACTCACCTCTGCTGCACCCTCGTCCATAATTCACCTCTGCACCCTCCAGCCATAACTTACCTCTGCACTCCCTGTCCATAACTCATCTCAACCCCCCCCCCCCCCATCCACAACTCACCTCTGCACCTTCTCATTGACAACTCACCCCTTCCCCCCCAATCCACAACTCATCTCTGCCCCCCTGTCCATAACTCGGCTCTGCACCCCCCCATCCACAACTCACCTCTGTGGCCCCCATCCACAACTCACCTCTGCACCCCCTCATTGACAACTCACTCCTTCCCCCCAATCCACAACTCACCTCTGCCCCTCCTGTCCATAACTCTTCTCTGCACCCCCCCATCCACAACTTACTTCTGCACCCCCGTCCACAACTCACCTCTTTATCCACAACTCACATCTGCAAACTCTGTCTACAACTCACCTCTGCGCCCCCCCCATCCACAACTCACTTCTGTGCCCCCCACCCACAACTCACCTCCCCATCCCCCATTCACAACTCACATCTGCAAACTCCATCTACAACTCACCTCTGTGCCCCCGTCCATAACTCACCTCTGCACCCATAAGTCAGCTCTACACTCTCCAGCCATAGCTTACCTCTGCACTCTCTGTCCATAACTTATCTCTTCACCCCCCCCCCCCATCCATAACTCACCTCTGCACCCATAAGTCAGCTCTACACTCTCCAGCCATAGCTTACCTCTGCACTCTCTGTCCATAACTTATCTCTTCACCCCCCCCCCCCATCCATAACTCACCTCTGCACCCATAAGTCAGCTCTACACTCTCCAGCCATAGCTTACCTCTGCACTCTCTGTCCATAACTTATCTCTTCACCCCCCCCCCCCATCCACAACTCACCTCTGCACCCCCCCATCCACAACTCACCCCTCCCCCCGTCCATAACTCACCTCTGTACCCCCTCATTCACACCCCCACCCCCCACCCCATCCACAACTCACCTCTGTACTCTGCAAGTCCATTAGTGACTTTTACATCTTTGGAACACCTAACATTACAGATAAGGAAAACACATGGGTCCCCGGTGTGTAATCCACAATATATCGCCTGACAGCCACCCCTAGGAATACATTACACAATGGCTGAACTGCTAAAAGATCCTTTAGAAGCTGCGATTTCTCCTCAGTCCATCAAAAACATGTGTTTGAGCTCTGTAAGAATGGCAGGACCAGTTACATTAATTTCCTCAGGACTTCCCTGATGCAACACAGAGTCTCACTTATCCTGCTGCATTCCCCACCATGGGGAATGGCTGGTGGACGGGGCTGCAAACTAGGTACTGAGGCTAGGTTCACATCTGCGGGTGTGGAATGTTCGCAAAATGGTGCGCAATACCGACCGGCAGAGGAACGGGCTGCACTTTAGCAGCTGAGTGGGAGGTGCCATCAATTCTTAATGTCACTCCAACGCATTGTTAACTGCAGTGCAATTTTTCATGTTGGCGCAGCACTAGGCGATTCAGCGTGGCGCTATTTCATAAAGGTAAAGAGCGGCCCAAAGATGTGAATTGGGCCACCCAACAAGCTCATCTACTGAATGTAGTTGTGACACAGTGACAATCGTCCCATGAAGGTGAATGAGGTCATTCCCCAACCTCATCTACTAGACATAGTTGTGGCACAGTAAAGAGTGGCCCAAAGACGCGAATTGGGCCACCCAACAAGCTCATCTACTGAATGTAGTTGTGACACAGTGACAATCGTCCCATGAAGGTGAATGAGGTCATTCCCCAACCTCATCTACTAGACATAGTTGTGGCACAGTAAAGAGTGGCCCAAAGACGCGAATTGGGCCACCCAACAAGCTCATCTACTGAATGTAGTTGTGACACAGTGACAATCGTCCCATGAAGGTGAATGAGGTCATTCCCCAACCTCATCTACTAGACATAGTTGTGGCACAGTAAAGAGTGGCCCAAAGACGCGAATTGGGCCACCCAACAAGCTCATCTACTGAATGTAGTTGCAAAATGGTAACAATCGCCCTATAAAGGTGAATGAGGCCATTTCCCAACCTCATATACTAGACATAAGCATGTTTAGATCCTACGGGTTAAATGACCGCACTATATCAAGATGCAACTCAACTCAACATAGTTGTGGCACAGTAAAGAGCGGCCCTAAGATGTGAATTGGGCCACCCCACAATCTCATCTACTGAATGTAGTTGCGACATCGTGAAAATCGCCCCATAGACATGAATGAGGCCATTCACCAACCTCATCTACTAGACATAGTTGTGGCACAGTAAAGAGCGACCCAAAGATGTGAATTGGGCCACCAAACAAGCTCATCTACTGGACATAGTTGCGACACGGTGACAATCTGTCCATTAAGATGAATGAGGCCATTCCCCAACCTCATCTACCAGACATAGTTGTGGCACAGTAAAGAGTTGCCCAAAGACGTGAATTGGGCCACCCAACAAGCTCATCTACTGAATGTAGTTGCGACACGGTGACAATCGCCCCAATAAACGTGAATGAGGCCATTCCCCAACCTCATCTACTAGACATAAGCGCATCGAGATCCTACGGGGTAAATGACCGCGCTATATCAAGATGCAACTCATCTCAACATATTTGTGGCACAGTAAAGAGCAGCCCAAAGACATGAATTGGGCCACCCAACAAGCTCATCTACTGAATGTAGTTGTGACACGGTGACAATCGCCCCATGAAGGTGAATGAGGCCATTTCCCAACCTCATCTACTAGACATTAGCGCATCGAGATCCTACGGGGTAAATGACCGCGCTATTTCAAGATGCAAATCAACATAGTTGTGGCACAGAAAAGAGCGGCCCAAAGACGTGAATTGGGCCACCCAACAAGCTCATCTACTGAACGTAGTTGCGACACGGTGACAATCGCCCCATAGACATGAATGAGGCCATTTCCCAACCTCATCTACCAGACATAATTGTGGCACAGTAATTGGGCCACCCCACAAAGACGTGAATTGGGCCACCCCACAAGCTCATCTACTGAATGTAGTGCTTTTTTTTAATAGCTTTTAAAGCACGGAGGACATGGTGAAGAACATGCCATAGACATGGGTCCACTCCACAAGCTCACTGAATGGATGTGTTTGTGCCACTGGGAAGAGCACCCCATAATTGTGAATTGGGCCTCTTCACAACTTCATCTACTGGACGTAGTTGTGACACGGTGACAATCGCCTCATAAACGTGAATGTGGCCATTCCCCAACCTCATCTACCAGACATAGTTTTCTCACAGTAAAGAGCGGCCCTAAGACGTAATTTGGGCCACCCCACAAGCTCATCTACTGAATGTATTTGCTACACAGTGACAATCACCCCATAAACGTGAATGTGGCCATTGCCCAACCTCATCTACTAGACATAAGCGCGTCGAGATCTTACGGGGTAAATGACGGCACTATATGAGGATGCAACTCAACTCAACATAGTTGTGGCACAGTAAAGTGCGGCCCAAAGATAGTGAGTGTAGTTGTGACACGGTGAGAACCGCCCCATAAACATGAATGAGGCCATTCCCCAACCTCATCTACTAGACATAGTTGTGGTACAGTAAAGAGTGGTCCAAAGACATGAATTGGGCCATCCCACAAGCTCATCTATTGAATATAGTTGCGACACGGTGACAATCGCCCCATGAAGGTGAATGAGGCCATTCCCCAACCTCATATACTAGACATAGTTGTGGCACAGTAATTGGGCCACCCCACAAAGACATGAATTGAGCCACCCCACAAGCTAATCTACTGAATGTAGTTGCAACATGTTGACAATTGCCCCATAAAGGTGAATGAGGCCATTTCCCAACCTCATCTACCAGACATAGTTGTTTCACAATAATTGGGCCACCCCACGAAGATGTGAATTGGGCCACCCCACAAGCTCATCTACTGAATGTAGTTGCGACACGGTGAAAATCGCCCCATAAAGGTGAATGAGGCCATTCCTCAACCTTATCTACTATATATAGTTGTGGCACAGTTAAGAGTGGCCTAAACACATGAATGGGGCCACCCAACAAGCTCATCTACTGAATGTAGTTGCGACAATCGCCCCATAAAAGTGAGTTAGGCCATTCCCCAACCTCATCTACCAGACATAAGCTTGTAGAGATCCTACTGGGTAAATGACCTCGCTATATCAAGATGCAACTCAACTCAACATAGTTGTGGCACAGTAAAGAGCGGCCCAAAGACATGAATTGGGTCATCCTACAAGCTCATCTACCAGAGATAGTTGTGGCACAGTAAAGAGCGGCCCAAAGACGTGAATTGGGTCATCCTACAAGCTCATCTACCAGAGATAGTTGTGGCACAGTAAAGAGCGGCCCAAAGACGTGAATTGGGCCACCCAACAAGCTCATCTACTGAATGTAGTTGTGACATCGTGAAGTGAAGAGTGCCCCATACGTTTGAATTGGGCCACTCCATAACCACGGACATGGTTATGATGCAGCGATGAGCACCCTATAGACGTGAATTGGGCCGCTCCACAACCTCATCTACCAGACATAGTTGTGGCGCAGTAAAGAGCGGTCCAAAGACATGAATTGGGTCATCCTACAACCTCATCTACCAGACATAGTTGTGGCGCAGTAAAGAGCGGCCCAAAGACATTAATTTTGGGTCATCCTACAACCTCATCTACCAGACATAGTTGTGGCACAGTAAAGAGCGGCCCAAAGACATGAATTGGGTCATCCTACAACCTCATCTACCAGACATAGTTGTGGCGCAGTAAAGAGCGGCCCAAAGACATGAATTGGGTCATCCTACAAGCTCATCTACTGAATGTAGTTGCGACATTGTGAAGTTTGAATGTGGACTCCATAACCATGGACATGGTTGTGATGCAGTCATGAGCACCCAATTGGGCCGCTCCACAACCTCATCTAATGGACATGGCTACGATAAGGTGAAGAGTGATTGAATTCCCTCTCCTAATATATCACCTCCTGATTGCCTGCTAGCCATGAGCCGCCGCTGATGGAGCAATCCACCGTTGATCATGAATGGACACCATTGCCCACAGGAAAGGGGCCCTAGATCTAGATGGGCCTTCAATATTTTCTTCTATATAAAAGAATAGAAAAAAAGCTTTAAAATGAAATCCCCTCAGAAGCCTCATAGGGTCTCCTTAACCACTTAAGGACCACCTCCTGCACATATACGTCGGCAGAATGGCACAGCTGGGCACAATCACCTACCTGTATGTCCTCTTTAAGTGCCCAGTCGTGGGTCCTGGGCGCGAGCCCACGACCCGATCTGAAGCTCCGCGATCGGTGACCAGAACTGAAGAACGGGGAGAGCTGTGTGTAAACACACCTTCCCCGTTCCTCTCTGTGGCAGTGTCAGTGATCGTCTGTTCCCTGATATAGGGAAAGACGATCAGTGACGTCACACGTCCAGCCCCACCCCCCCTACAGTTAGAAACACACATGAGGTCACACTTAACCCCTACAGCGCCCCCTAGTGGTTAACTCCCAAACTGCAATTGTCATTTTCACAGTAATCAGTGCATTTTTATAGCATTTTTTGTTGTGAAAATGACAATGGTGCCAAAAATGTGTCAAAAATGTCCGATGTGTCCGCCATAATGTCGCAGTCACGAAAAAAAACGCTGATCGCTACCATTGCTAATACAAAAAATATATAATAATAAAAATGCCATAAAACTATCCCCTATTTTGTAAACGCTATAAATTTTGCGCCAAACAATCGATAAACGCTTATTGCGTATTTTTTTTTTTTACCAAAGATAGGTAGAAGAATACGTATCGGCCTAAACTGAGGGGAAAAAAAGGTTTTTATATATTTTGGGGGGATATTTATTATAGCAAAAAGTAAAAAATATTGCATTTTTTTTCAAAATTGTCGCTCTATTTTTGTTTATAGCGCAAAAAATAAAAACCGCAGAGGTGATCAAATACCACCAAAAGAAATCTCTATTTGTGGGGGAAAAAGGACGCCATTTTTGTTTTGGAGCCGCGTCGCACGACCGGCGCAATCGTCAGTTAAAGCGTCGCAGCGCCGAATCGCAAAAACTGACCAGGTCCTTTACCTGCGTATTGGTCCGGGGCTTAAGTGGTGAATGCACTTGACCAAACTTGGGGGCCGGGAAAAAGAAGAAAGATTGGAAAATCGGTGACATCTTTGGAAGGGTCGCTCCGTCTTCTACAATTTCCTGCTTCCTAATTAGACCGACGTTCCTTGCTAATGAGTTTCCTTTTTGACAAAGCTGAGGCGTAGTTGCGATGCCGAGGACGGAGTGTTTGTGTAACATTTCCCGATTCCCCGGATTCTTGGACGTGATTGTCCTTCGGTGACCCCAAGGGGGGGGGGTCTTGGTCACTGGGGCCGAGCACCCCCCCCCCCCGATAGGAAAACTAAACAGCGGGGTCCACCCAAGGTTCAGGGTCACATGGGGCTGAGCACCCCCCCCGATAGGAAAACTAAACAGCGGGGTACACCCAAGGTTCAGGGTCACATGGGGCTGAGCACCCCCCCCCCCGATAGGAAAACTAAACAGCGGGGTCCACCCAAGGTTCAGGGTCACATGGGGCTGAGCACCCCCCCCGATAGGAAAACTAAACAGCGGGGTACACCCAAGGTTCAGGGTCACATGGGGCTGAGCACCCCCCCCCGATAGGAAAACTAAACAGCGGGGTACACCCAAGGTTCAGGGTCACATGGGGCTGAGCACCCCCCCCCGATAGGAAAACTAAACAGCGGGGTACACCCAAGGTTCAGGGTCACATGGGGCTGAGCACCCCCCCCCCCGATAGGAAAACTAAACAGCGGGGTCCACCCAAGGTTCAGGGTCACATGGGGCTGAGCACCCCCCCCCGATAGGAAAACTAAACAGCGGGGTACACCCAAGGTTCACGGTCACATGGGGCTGAGCGGAGCAGTGGAAATGCAGACAGGATGGAGGAGGTCAGTCCGAGGACCGCAGACTGGAATCCGGGACTCGCAGGGTCCAGCTCATGCCAACACAACCATCATTGACCACATACTAAGTGCCGTCTCCGGGGAGGGAGGATCCAGACAGCCAGATCACCGAGAAAAGCAATAATGGTGCAAAATTCTTCATTGATTAACCCCATCCGGCCAAGTCAGTGCGCTTCACTGGCATGTTAGCGAGGGGGCGCTATGTGAAAATAAATGCAGCGTCATAATAAATTTCAATGCCTTGACTCCGGTCCCATTCACACCTCAGAGTTTTGTAGCTTGAACAGAAAAAAATGGTAAACAACGCCACGCTTGTGAGTGAGGTCAGTAGCAGCAACGATAAAATGTGAGCTATGACACCAGGGCCGTCTTTAAGGAAGGGCATAAGGGGAAGCTGCCCCGGGCCCTGTCATTTTTGTGGGGCCCAAAAGCAGCTGCCTCATACTTGCCAACTATCTCAGTTTAAATTCCCTTGCCCCTTGAAGTTTTAGTCCTGTCCCGATATCTCAGTGTGAAGTTCTGCTACTAAAGCTGCTCAGCTCTGCCCTATTGTGTACAGATGACTCACCCGCAGACCCTGGGCCAGATTCTCAAAAGTGTTACGGCGGCGTATCTCCACATACGCCGCCGTAATTTCAAATCTGCGCCGGCGTACGTTTACGCCGATTCTCAAAGGCAGATACGTTAAAAAAAATTGGCTTCTTCCGCCGACGTAACTTGCCTACGCCGGCGTATAATTGTGTGCAATTATACGCTGGCCGCTAGGTGGCGCTTCCGCCGATTAGCCGCGTCGAATATGCAAATGAGCTAGATGCGCCGGTTCCCAAACGTAATTGCGCCCGGTCGGATTTTACGTCGTTTGCGTAAGCGTAAAGTTACCCCTGCTATATGAGGGGTAACTTTGCGTAGGTGAGGCGTACGCCATGTTATGTATGGACGTCGGGACGGCGTGGATTTTTACGTCGTTTACGTCATTTGCGTAAGTCATTCGCGAATAGGGATTTGCGTAAGTTACGTTCACGCCGAAAGCATTGGCTATTTGCGACATGATTTCGCGCATGCGCGCTGGCATAGGTCCACGAACGGCGCATGCGCAGTTAAAAAAAAAAGCGTCAAAAACGTGGGGTCGCAACACATTTACATAAAACACGCCCACCTCTTCCACATTTGAATTACCCGGGCTTACGCCGGGCCATTTACGCTGCGCCGCCGTAACTTAGGACGCAAGTGCTTTGAGAATACGCCACTTGCATCCAAAGTTGCGGCGGCGTAGCGTAAATACGATACGCGACGCCCCGCTGTCATTTACGCCTAGATACGAGAATCTGGCCCCCTGTGTTTACATGTAAATAACGGGAGCATTCATATGTAAGGCGGCATTCATGTATATCAGGGGTCTCCAAATTGTGGCCCGAGGGCCAGATGTGGCCCTTTGCTGGCCCTTATGCGGCCTTTGGGGCCCTATTCCTCCAACTGATATGAGGCACTCTTCCTCCCATTGACACCAACAATGGGGCACTATTTCTTCTACTGATATCAATGATGGGATACTATTCCTCCTACTGATAGGGGCCCTACTCCTCCTCCCACTGGCCACCAACCCTGAGGACACATGTTACATAGTTAGGTAGGTTGAAAAAAGACACAAGTCCATCCAGTTTAACCATAAAAAAAAAATATATATATATATATAAACAAAAAAAATAAAATAAAAAAAATAAAAAAAATAAACAAAAAAATATAAAATAAACACGTGTACATGTATTCTTACCGGTGCCGGGCCCGGGACGTTTTCTGCCCCCGCCGGCCACAATCCGGCCCTTTCTAAAGTCTGAAGGACAATAAAGTGGCCCTTTGTTTGAAAAGTTTGGAGACCCCTGATGTCTATGGCTGAACCTCCCAAAAATTCTGTAGCTTTTTTTGAAGCTCAAATTTGGCAGATTTGCATTTTTTTGGGGCGTGTTTTTGTTCCCATAGAAATGAATAGAAACGTGCGGTTTGCGCGTTTTTGTGCATTTTTTTGCGCGTTTTTGGTGTGTAGTCATGTTGGAACAGGAAGGGGCCGTCCTCAAACTGTTCCCACAAAGTTGGGAGCATGAAATTGTCCAAAATGTCTTGATATGCTGACACCTTAAGGGTTCCCTTCACTGGAACTAAGCGGCCAAGCCCAACCCCTGAGGAGCCAAGCCCAACCCCTGAGGAGCCAAGCCCAACTCCTGAAAATTAGCCCCACACCATAATCCCCCCTCCACCATATGATTTAGACCAGTGCACAAAGCAAGGTCCATAAAGACATGGGTGCAGGGCCCTCTTAATAGCATCATGGGCCCCTGGGCAAAGTAATGCTCAGGGGCCCCTACAATGGAGACCGTGCAGTTAAACAGACATCATGCAGGTAGGAGGCAGAGAAGCGGACCTTCCCCTTTTGGGTGGAGCTCCGCATTAACTACATGAAGGATCATTCTGTACAGCAAAGAAGCAGTGGGGAAATAAGAACGGGCCCCTCTAATTTTGGGGCAGCGTGGGCTCAGGGTCCAGCTGCTTTGGTGAAAGTGCAGGGGGCCCCCCATGCAGCAGGGGCCCCTGGGCATTGCCCAGGTGTGCCCTCTCATTAAGACAGCCCTGCATGGGTGAGTGAGTTTGGGGTGGAGGAATTTGACTGTCCTGCACAGAGTCCTGACCCCAACCCACTAGAATACCTTTGGGATGAATTAGAGCGGAGACTGCGAGTGTTGTCCAACATAACAAATGCGCTTCTGGAAGAACGGTCAAACATTCCCATGGACACCCTCCTAAACCTTGTGGACGGCCTTCCCAGAAGAGGTGAAGCTGTTTATAGCTGAAAAGGGCGGGGCCAACTCAATATTGAACCCTCCGGACTAAGACTGGGATGCCATTAAAGTTCACGTGCGTGTGAAGGCCGGCGTCCCAATACTTTTGGTGACATGGCGTATTTCTAAATGAAAATATATAAGGGCATCAATCTGTTTCAGTTGCTCCCGTTTTCTAAACCAAACATCTAAGAAAGGACAATATTTTCGCCGTTGCTTGGCTGTGTTACGGTTGTAGGCGGAGGGGGGCGGGGCTTTTCTCCCTTTACCAGAATTTTACGATGATTTTTTTTAAAAGCGATTATTTTTTTTTTTCCGCCTTCCGTTTTGGACGGTTTGTGGGAAGAGCCGACATGTGTTTTCGTACTCTGACATTAACAAGTGAGCGCGTTTTCTGTTCTCTTCGCGTATCCTAGCAACACGCTTGTTCACAAGAAAATGTAACCCGGGCAAAGACCGCGAGCGTGCGCGATCCAAGCGCAGGTTGGCGTATCCAGCCGGGGGGGGGGGGGGGATGTCGCTGGGACTCCTCTTGGAAGAACAGAGTGAAACTTTATGTGTTTTTTTTTTTTTTGTGTCTCTCTAAGTGTCTCTCTTGTAATTGATACAAATAAATATGTGAAAAGTGTGGGGGGGAGGGGCATGTGTACGGCGCCCCCCGGAGTCAATACTTTGTAGAACTTCCATTCTCTACAAGTCTTTTTGGGGGGTCTCTACCAGCTTTGCACATCTAGAGAGGGACATTTCTCCCCATTCTTCTTTGTAAAATATCTCTGTCTCTGTCAGATTGGATGGAGAGCGTCTGTGAGCAGCAATTGTCAGGTCTTGCCACAGATTCTCAATGTGATTTAGGTCTGGACTGTGACTGGGCCATTCTAACACATGAATATGCTTTGATCTAAACCATTCCATTGTAGCTCTGGCTGTACTTTAGGGTCGTTGTCCTGCTGGAAGGTGAACCTCCGCCCCCCGGTCTCAAGTTTTCTTCTAAGATTGTCCTGTATTTGTCTCCATCCATCTTCCCATCAACTCTGACCGGCTTCCCTGTCCCTGCTGAAGAAAAGCATCCCCACCACATGATGCTGCCACCACCATGTTTCACAGTGGGGATGGTGTGTTCAGGGTGATGTGCAGTGCTAGTTTTCCCCAGACATAGGCCCGGATTCACAAAGCACTTACGCCGACGTATCTCCAGATACGCCGCGTAAGTGCAAATAGGCGCCGTCGTATCTGTGCGCCGGCCCCACAAACTTAAATACGCCTAAAAACTGACTTCATCCCACCGACGTAACTTGCCTGCGCCGGCGTAGAGCGGGCGCATATTTACGCTGGACGCATGTGGCGCTCTCATCGATTTTCTATTCAAATATGCAGATGAGTGAGATACGCCGATTCACGAACGTACTTGCGCCCGACGCATGATATACGCGGTTTGCGTAAGTTTTACGTCCGGCGTAAAGTTATTCCCCATAGATGAGGCGCAACCCATGCAAAGGTATGGACCAGGGAACACAAGCCTACGTATTGGTACGTTGGACGTCTGTGAATATGGGCCGGCGTGGGTCTGGCTGGGCGTAGGTTACGTTCGCGGCGTACACAGCGATCCGGCGTGTCTTAGGCAGTCGTTCCGACGTGGTTGTGCGCGTGCGCACGGGGATACGTCCACGTCTCGACGCATGCGCAGTTCATTTTAAGTACTTGTCTGGCGCCCGGCCCATCATTTGCATGGGGTCACGCTTCATTAGCATGGATCACGCCCACTTCCACCTACCTCCACTTACGAAATATACGCCACGCCGGCGCAGAGTTGTGAGCATTTGCTTTGTGAATTCCATGCTTGCCTCTCCGCGCTGCGCCGGCGTAGCGTAAAAGAGATACGCTACGGCGGGAAAAATATGCGCCGATGTCTGTGAATCCGGGCCGTAGCGTTTTTTTTCTTTTTTGGCCAAAAAGTTGAGATTTTGGTGTCATGTGACCAGAGCACCTTCTTCCGCATGTTTGCTGTGTCCCCCTCCCCCACTGGAGGTCCGTCGTTTACTGGCTGTGGGCGGGTATCAGGCTGGACTCACATCTATGCATGTTGCGTTTCTGCAGTGTTTGCCACGTTTTTTGGACGCGCATTTTTACAGCGTTTCGCGTTTTTGCTGTTTTTTTTTTTCTACACAAAGAAGAAGCAGGGGGAGAAGGAGATGACCGGAGGAAATGTGGTGCTTTGGTTTTGAGGGGCGCAGAGCCCCCCTTGCCCCAAAGCACCCATCCCCCCCATGTTGAGGGAATGTGGCCTGGTATGGTTCGGGGGGGGGGGGGGGGCTCTCGCTCGTCCCGTCCCTTTCCTGCCGGGCTGCATGCTCGGATAAGGGTCCGGTATGGATTTTAGGGGGGCCCCCCCACGCCATTTTTTTTAAGGGTCTGGTATGGACCCGGGGGGGGCTCTCGATCATCCTGTCCCTTTCCTGACTTGCCGGGCTGCATGCTCCAATAAGGGTCCGGTATGGATTTTAAGGGGGCCCCCCCATGTCATTTTTTTTAAGGGTCTGGTATGGACCCGGGGGGGGGGGGCGGGACCCCACACTGTTTTTTCTCGATTTTTTTATTTTTTTTGCCGCCAATTCTTATTTTTTTACATTTCCTTAGCAACCAGCTATATACAGGTTAAAAAAAAAAAAAAACACAAAATGCAAATCGTGTGTCGAAAAACGCGGCGAGCAACGCAAAAAAGCAACACGCATAGGCGTAAATCGAGCCTTAGGGAGGACCCCACGTTTTTTTGTTTTTGTTTTCAACAATTTTTTTTTTTTGAGCTATAAGCGGGAAGCCAGGTGACAGCTGTTGACTCGTCGGTTGTTAAGGACGCGGTGGCCGGCTTCCCGACCCACTCCTTAGCAACCAGCTGTATCCAAAAAAAATAAAATCGCAGTAAAAACGCGGTACTTGCGTTTTGGATGCGGGTCCATTAAAAGTCTATTACATGCAAAACGCTGCATTTTTTATTTTTTTTGGAAAAAAAGCAGTCCCCGACCCTTTCCGAAGAACGCACAAAAAGGCACAAAAACGCATCGATGTGAACGTGTTCTATAGGAACCCATGGTAAAAAAAAAATATCCCCTTCGTTTCTGCAAAATGCATTAAAAAGCATGCAATGTGAATAGAGCCTAAAAAAAAACAACCCCCCCCCCTCCCCCCTACAGATTTAATGATAATAGATAGCGGTCGGGGGTTGGGAAGGTGAACGTTTCCTGGCTCATGCTGCCTCTTTCGCCCGCCCCGTGCTTTGTATTTCCCAGTTTAAGTTTTTATTGTGTTGCCGGAGGGAATTACGGGAGGAGGAGGAAGTGGGAAAATGTTTGTAGGATGTCATTTAGACGTGTTATGTGTTTGTTAGATAATTAGCCGGACAATTGATGCTGCATGTGAAGCTTTTAGCACCTACATGGGCATTACACAGGCATTACATGGGCATTACATGGGCATTACATGAGCATTACACGGGCATTACACGGGCATTACATAGCATTACACGGGCATTACATGGGCATTACATGGCATTACACGGGCATTACACGGGCATTACATAGCATTACACGGGCATTACATGGGCATTACATGGCATTACACGGGCATTACATGGCATTACACGGGCATTACATGGGCATTATACTGGCATTACATGGGCATTACATGGGCATTATACTGGCATTACACAGCATGACATGGGCATTATACGGGCATTACATGGGCATTACATGGCATTACACGGGCATTACATGGCATTACACGGGCATTACATGGGCATTATACTGGCATTACATGGGCATTACATGGGCATTATACTGGCATTACACAGCATGACATGGGCATTATACGGGCATTACATGGTCATTACAGGGGCATTACACAGGCATTACATGGTCATTACACGGGCATTATACAGGCATTACACAGGCATTACACGGGCATTACACGGGCATTACACGGGCATTACATGGGCATTATATGGCATTACACAGGCATTATACCGGCATTATACCGGCATTACACGGGCATTACATGGGCATTATACGGGAATTATACAGGCATTACACGGGCATTACATGGGCATTATACGGGCATTACATGGGCATTATACGGGCTTTACACAAGCATTATACAGGCATTACACGGGCATTACATGGGCATTATACGGGCATTACATGGGCATTATACGGGCTTTACACAAGCATTATACAGGCATTACACTGGCATTACATGGGCTTTAGACGGGCATTACATGGGCATTACACAGGCATTATACGGGCATTATACGGGCATTACACAGGCATTACATGGGCATTATACGGGAATTATACGGGCATTATACAGGCATTACACTGGCATTACATGGGCATTATACCGGCATTATACGGGCATTACACAGGCATTACATGGGCATTATACAGGAATTACACGGGCATTACATGGGAATTATACGGGCATTACACAGGCATTACATGGGCATTATACAGGAATTACACGGGCATTACATGGGAATTATACGGGCATTACATGGGCATTATACGGGCATTATACAGGCATTACACTGGCATTACATGGGCATTATACGGGCATTACACAGGCATTACATGGGCATTATACGGGCATTACATGGACATTATACAGGCATTACACAGGCATTACATGGGCTTTATACGGGCATTATACAGGCATTACTAATAATATGGGCAAGGATCACTTGTGCCTATAGGCCAAAGCTATGGGCGTAAGCGTGTGCAGGGGGTGTGCCAGGGCACACCCTAATCACCCGGTGCGTGCAGCGCAGATTCTCCCTGCTGATATTCCCCAAAGCTTCTACAATATATATATAAATAAAATTGTAAAAAATAATACAAAAATAAAATAATAAAAATAAAAAACTACTGACACCACCCACTTCCTCTACTACATTTAAAAACGTTTACATTTATTTTGTGTGTGTAATATATATATATATACATCAAATAATACAAATATGTATAAATATATATATATATATTACACACACAAAATAAATGTAAACGTTTTTAAATGTAGTAGAGGAAGTGGGTGGTGTCAGTAGTTTTTTATTTTTATTATTTTAAAAACCCACTGATGATGATGATGATGGGGTAGGAGGGAGGAATGTGTTGCCAATAAATAGAGGAAAAACTGTCCCTTTTGCCATTGCAGTCTATAGGCAGATGCCTATTGTGCCTCATTGTACGATCGGCAAATGAATAGCGTGTACCACTGTGCATTGCACACTCCTGATCCCTGCGCTCTTACTCACATACTACTGACCTAACCTCTATACTCTGCATTTCTTGTGACTGCACCATGCACTCAAGAATTCTTACTACTGACCCCTTCACTCTGCTACATTCTACTGAGCCCTGCGCTTAGTGTTATTTACTACTGAATGTGCAACACTGTGTTACCTACTACTGACCCCTGCACTGTGAATTACTTACCGCTGACCCCTGAACACCATGTTACTTACTATGGATCCCTTATATACTACTGAACTCTGTTATTTACCACTGACCCCTGCACACTCTGATAAATACTACTGCCTATGCTGCTGACCCCTGCACTCTGCATTACTACTTGCCTCTGAACTCTGTGTTACTTACTACAGACTCCGGTATTTTGTGTGACTCTGCGCTAGTTACTACTGACACCCACACTCTATGTTAGTTACTACTGACCCCTGCACTCAGCAAGACTTATATCTGCCCTTTGCACAATGCTTTACTTACTACTGACCCCTGCAATCTGTGTTACATACCACTGACCACTGAAATCGGCAATAGTTACTACTGACCCCTGCACTCTGTGTTAATCACCACTGACCCCTGAAATCTGCGTTAGATACTACTGACCCCTGCACTCTGTGTTACATACCACTGACCCCTGAAATCTGCGTTAGTTACTACTCACCCCTGCACTCTGTGTTACATACCACTGACCACTGAAATCTGCAATAGTTACTACTGACCCCTGCACTCTGTGTTAATCACCACTGACCCCTGAAATCTGCGTTAGATACTACTGACCCCTGCACTCTGTGTTAATCACCACTGACCCCTGAAATCTGCGTTAGTTACTACTGACCCCTGCACTCTGTGTTAATCACCACTGACCCCTGAAATCTGCATTAGTTACTACTGACCCATGCACTCTGTGTTACATACCACTGACCCCTGAAATCTGCATTAGTTACTACTGACCCATGCACTCTGTGTTACATACCACTGACCCCTGAAATCTGCGTTAGTTACTACTGACCCCTGCACTCTGTGTTACATACCACTGACCCCTGAAATCTGCGTTAGTTACTACTCACCCCTGCACTCTGTGTTACATACCACTGACCACTGAAATCTGCAATAGTTACTACTGACCCCTGCACTCTGTGTTAATCACCACTGACCACTGAAATCTGCATTAGTTACTACTGACCTCTGCACTCTGTGTTACATACCACTGACCCCTGAAATCTGCATTAGTTACTACTGACCCCTGCACTCTGTGTTAATCACCACTGACCCCTGAAATCTGCGTTAGTTACTACTGACCCCTGCACTCTGTGTTACATACCACTGACCCCTGAAATCTGCGTTAGTTACTGCTGACCCCCTGCACTCTGCAAAGCTTATTTCTGACCCTTGCACAACGCTTTACTTACTACTGACCCTTGCACACTTTGATAAATACTACAGCCTATGCAATACACTCTGCTGACCCCTGCACTCTGCATTACTACTTACCGTTGAACTCTGTGTTACTTATTACAGACCCTGGTATTTTGTGTGATTTACCACTGAACCCTGTGTTAGTTACTACTGACACCCAAGCTCTATGTTATTTACTACTGACCCCTGCACTCTACAATAATTATATCTGATTCTTGCACAATGCTTTACTTACTACTGACCCTTGCACTCTGTATTAATCACCACCGACCCCTGAACTCTGCGTTAGTTACCACTGACCCCTGCACACATTGATAAATACTACTGCCTATGCATTACATACTGCTGACCCCTGCACTCTGCATTACTACTTGCCTCTGAACTCTGTGTTACTAAAAACCCTGGTATTTTGTGTGACTCACCACTGACCCCTGAACTCTGCGTTAGTTACTACTGACACCCACACTCTATGTTAGTTACTACTGACACCCACACTCTATGTTATTTACTACTGACTCCTGCACTCTGCAATACTTATTTCTGACCCTTGCACAATGCTTTACTTACTACTGACCCCTGCACACTTTGATAAATACTTCTGCCTAAGAAATACATACTGCTGACCCCTGCACTCTGCCTTACTACTTACCGCTGAATTCTGTGTTACTTACTGCACAATGCTTTACTTACTACTGCCCCCTGCACTCTGTGTTACTTACTGCACAATGCTTTTCTTACTACTGACCCCTGAACTCTGCGTTAGTTACTACTGACACCCAAACTCTATGTTATTTACTACTGACTCCTGCACTCTGCAATACTTATTTCTGACCCTTGCACAATGCTTTACTTACTACTGACCCCTGCACTCTGTGTTACTTACTGCACAATGCTTTACTTACTACTGACCTCTGCACTCTGTGTTACTTACTGCACAATGCTTTACTTACTACTGACCCCTGCACTCTGTGTTACTTTCTGCACAATGCTTTACTTACTACTGACCTCTGCACTCTGTGTTACTTACTGCACAATGCTTTACTTACTACTGACCCCTGCACTCTGTGTTACTTCCTGCACAATGCTTTACTTACTACTGACCACTGCACTCTGTGTTACTTACTGCACAATGCTTTTCTTACTACTGACCCCTGAACTCTGCGTTACTTACTGCACAATGCTTTACTTACTACTGACCCCTGCACTCTGTGTTACTTACTGCACAATGCTTTACTTACTACTGACCCCTGCACTCTGTGTTACTTCCTGCACAATGCTTTACTTACTACTGACCACTGCACTCTGTGTTACTTACTGCACAATGCTTTACTTACTACTGACCCCTGCACTCTGTGTTACTTACTGCACAATGCTTTACTTACTACTGACCCCTGCACTCTGTGTTACTTACTGCACAATGCTTTACTTACTACTGACCCCTGCACTCTGTGTTACTTCCTGCACAATGCTTTACTTACTACTGACCCCTGCACTCTGTGTTACTTACTACAGACTCTGGTATTTTATGTGACTCACCACTGACCCCTGAGCTCTGTGTTAGTTGCTACTGACACCCAAACTCTATGTGATTTACTACTGACCCCTGCACTCTGTGTTACATATCACTGACCCCTGAAATCTGTGTTAGTTACTACTGACCCCCTGTACTCTACAATACTTATTTCTGACCCTTGCTCAATGCTTTACTTACTACTGACCCCTGCACTCTGGGTTACTTACTGCACAATGCGTTACTTACTACTGACCCCTGCACTCTGGGTTACTTACTGCACAATGCTTTACTTACTACTGCCCCCTGCACTCTGTGTTACTTACTGCACAATGCTTTACTTACTACTGACCCCTGCACTCTGTGTTACTTCCTGCACAATGCTTTACTTACTACTGACCCCTGCACTCTGTGTTACTTACTGCACAATGCTTTACTTACTACTGACCACTGCACTCTGTGTTACTTACTGCACAATGCTTTACTTACTACTGACCCCTGCACTCTGTGTTACTTACTGCACAATGCTTTACTTACTACTGACCCTTGCACTCTGTGTTACTTACTACAGACTCTGGTATTTTATGTGACTCACCACTGACCCCTGAGCTCTGTGTTAGTTGCTACTGACACCCAAACTCTATGTGATTTACTACTGACCCCTGCACTCTGTGTTACATATTACTGACCCCTGAAATCTGTGTTATTTACTACTGACCCCCTGTACTCTACAATACTTATTTCTGACCCTTGCTTAATGCTTTACTTACTACTGACCCCTGCACTCTGTGTTACTTCCTGCACAATGCTTTACTTACTACTGACCCCTGCACTCTGTGTTGCTTCCTGCACAATGCTTTACTTACTACTGACCCCTGCACTCTGTGTTACTTACTGCACATTGCGTTACTTACTACTGACCCCTGCACTCTGTGTTACTTACTGCACAATGCTTTTCTTACTACTGACCCCTGAACTCTGCGTTACTTACTGCACAATGCTTTACTTACTACTGACCCCTGCACTCTGTGTTACTTACTGCACAATGCTTTACTTACTACTGACCCCTGCACTCTGTGTTACTTACTGCACATTGCTTTACTTACTACTGACCCCTGCACTCTGTGTTACTTACTGCACAATGCTTTACTTACTACTGCCCCCTGCACTCTGTGTTACTTACTGCACATTGCGTTACTTACTACTGACCCCTAAACTCTGTGTTACATACCACTGACCCCTGCACACCGCCTTCTTAACTACTGCACTCTACAGAGCCCCATATAGTAGTAAAAACCTGCCAGGGGTTCTAACCCCCCCCCCCCTCCGCTGCATCTAAGACTAAATATAAAACATTTTGGCTGGACGAACGCCTAAATGCGAACCATCCTCCTAAGGATTTGTTATACGTCCTCTACAGCCGCTTGGCGTCTCCCGTCTGGTATTGCGCACCGCCGCCGAGTCAGGCCCCGCCTCCCCCCCATCAATAAAGCACCGGTGCGTCCGTCGGCTCTGGCAGCGACACGCGCATTTCAGACCGCTAAATGACTTCATTATCCTGCAATACATTTCCATTATCTGTAACTGGACGAGGCCTGGCTCCATCCGCACGCGCATTCTTGCGGTTTCATGTAAAAAAAAAAAAAAAAAACGCGGTTTCTTCGAACGTTTTTTTTCCGCCTTTAGGGCAGCGCAGGATCTGGGGATGATGCCTAATGACAAAACCACCGGCTGGAAAGGGGGGGGGGGCGATACGGAGGATAGACGCAGAATAGGTGAGGAGCGAGAGCGGCTGAAACCTTAGACGTCGCGACCCCGTGGCGCACTTAACGAATACGGCGCGCTAATAGGTAATGATGTGACCGAGCCGCTCCGGGGCGAGCGAATGTCTTCTCCAGAGTCTCTGCAGCTCGGCCGTCCCTAATCCTCGGGCCTCTCCGCTTAACAAGACGCAGGAAAGGAACCTTGGCGGTTTATACTGCGCCGGCGTCTCGCGGCTTTACTCGCAGACGAAGTTCTATTTCCACGAGATTTCCTCCTATCTCCCGACCAATAAAAGGTCAATTTATGGGGATGATGGGGGGGGGGGAGGGGGATGCTAACCCCAAAAAGCTGATCTCTGTGCTTTCTATTTAACCCCTTCAATCCCGGGGCTTTTATACCCACCTCCTTCCCGCGCCTCTTCTGGCACTTCTCTCCTACATAAATCATCATTCTTTTGCTAGAAAATTACTCAGAACCCCGAAACATTATGGGCCAGGTGTATCTCTGTATCTGGCCCTGTGTATCTATGCGACTGATTCTTAGAATCAGTTAGGCATAGATTTTGCTTACATCCGACTTGCGTAAGTCACTTACACCGTCGGATCTAAGTTGCAATGTTACGCTGGCCGCTAGGTGGCGTTCCCGTCGATCTCTGCGTCGAGTATGCAAATGAGCCTGATACGCCGACTCCCGAACGTATTTGCGCGCCGTCGTCGTAGTTTCGTAGTTTGCGTAAGCGTAAGGTTACCCCTGCTATATGAGGGGCAACCTTGCGTAGGTCCGGCGTACGCCATGTTAGGTACGGACGTCGGGACAGCGTTGGGTTTTTCCGTCGTTTACGTAACTCGTCGCGAATAGGGATTTGCGTTAATTACGGTCACGTCGAAACCAATGGGCTACGTTTACGGACGGCGCATGCGCAGTTCATTCGGCGCGGGGGCACGCTTAATTTAAATACAGTCCGCCCCCCTTTGAATAACGCAGGGATACGCCAGGCCATTTACACTACGCCGCCACAAATTACGGAGCAAGTGCTTGGAGAATACGGCACTTGCTCCTGTAAGTTGCGGCGGCGTAGTGTGAATAGGAAACGCTACGCTACGCCGCCAGCAACGAGAATCTGGTACAGTGTTTTTAATAAAAAACGTCCACAAACGCTAACAAGGGAAATCGTGCAAAAACGCTAATGTAAGAACGCGGCTAAACGCGGCAAACGTCCACTGTGCATTAGCCTTA
The DNA here is from genome assembly GCA_029574335.1 of Rana kukunoris. Taxonomy (NCBI): domain Eukaryota; kingdom Metazoa; phylum Chordata; class Amphibia; order Anura; family Ranidae; genus Rana; species Rana kukunoris. The sequence continues at coordinate 555,168,584 of CM056052.1, read as the reverse complement.
ACCCTGACACTCTAACCCTAAGCTTCTATCTCAAACCCTGACACTCTAACCCCAACCTTCTATCTCAAACCCTGACACTCTAACCCTAACCTTCTATCTCAAACCCTGACACTCTAACCCTAACCTTCTATCTCAAACCCTGACACTCTAACCCTAACCTTCTATCTCAAACCCTGACACTCTAACCCTAACCTTCTATCTCAAACCCTGACACTTAAACTAACCTCTCAAACCCTGACACTGTAACTAACCTTCTATCTCAAACCCTGACACTTAACCCTAACCTTCTATCTCAAACCCTGACACTCTAACCCCAACCTATCTCAAACCCTGACACTCTAACCCTAACCTCTCAAACCCTGACACTCTAACCCTAACCTTCTATCTCAAACCCTGACACTTTAACCCTAACCTTCTATCTCAAACCCTGACACTCTAACCCTAACCTTCTATCTCAAACCCTGACACTCTAACCCTAACCTTCTATCTCAAACCCTGACACTCTAACCCTAACCTTCTATCTCAAGCCCTGACACTCTAACCCTAACCTTCTATCTCAAACCCTGACACTTTAACCCTAACCTTCTATCTCAAGCCCTCACACTCTAACCCTAACCTTCTATCTCAAACCCTGACACTCTAATCCTAACCTTCTATCTCAAGCCCTGACACTCTAACCCTAACCTTCTATCTCAAACCCTGACACTCTTAACCTAACCTTCTATCTCGAACCCTGACACTCTAACCCTAACCTTCTATCTCAAACCCTGACACTCTAACCCTAACCTTCTATCTCAAACCCTGACACTCTAACCCTAACCTTCTATCTCAAACCCTGACACTCTAACCCTAACCTTCTATCTCAAACCCTGACACTCTAACCCTAACCTTCTATCTCAAACCCTGACACTCTAACCCTAACCTTCTATCTCAAACCCTGACACTCTAACCCTAACCTTCTATCTCAAACCCTGACACTCTAACCCTAACCTTCTATCTCAAACCCTGACACTTTAACCCTAACCTTCTAACTCAAACCCTGACACTCTAACCCTAACTCATCTCAACCCTGACACTCTAACCCTAACCTTCTATCTCAAACCCTGACACTCTAACCCCTTCTATCTCACCTGACACTCTAACCCTCTCATCTCAACCCTGACACTCTAACCCTAACCTTCTATCTCAAACCCTCTAACCCTAACCTTCTATCTCAAACCCTGACACTTTAACTAACCCTAACCAAACCCTGACACTCTAACCCTAACTCATCTCAACCCTGACACTCTAACCCTAACCTTCTATCTCAAACCCTGACACTCTAACCTAACTTCTATCTCAAACCCTGACACTTTAACTAACCTCTCTCAAACCCTGACACTCTAACCCTAACCTTCTATCTCAAACCCTGACACTCTAACCCTAACCTTCTATCTCAAACCCTGACACTCTAACCCTAACCTTCTATCTCAAACCCTGACACTCTAACCCTAACCTTCTATCTCAAACCCTGACACTCTAACCCTAACCTTCTATCTCAAACCATGACTCTAACCCTAACCTTCTATCTCAAACCCTGACACTCTAACCCTAACCTTCTATCTCAAACCCTGACACTTTAACTAACCCTATCTCAAACCCTGACACTCTAACCCTAACCTTCTATCTCAAACCCTGACACTCTAACCCTAACCTTCTATCTCAAACCCTGACACTCTAACCCTAACCTTCTATCTCAAACCCTGACACTTCTATCTCAAACCCTGACACTCAACCCTACCCTATCTCAAACCCTGACACTCTAACCCTAACCTTCTATCTCACCTGACACTCTAACCTCTCAAACCCTGACACTCTAACCCTAACCTTCTATCTCAAACCCTGACCTTAACCCTATCTATCTCAAACCCTGACACTCTAACCCTCTTCTATCTCACCCTAACCTAACCCTCTATCTCAAACCCTGACACTCTAACCCTATCTCACCTCACACTCTAACCCTCTCATCTCAAACCCTGACACTCTAACCCTATCTCACCTTCTAACCCTCCTTCTATCTCAAACCCTGACACTCTAACCCTATCTCACCTTCTAACCCTCTCATCTCAACCCTCACACTCTAACCCTAACCTTCTATCTCAAACCCTGACACTCTAACCCTATCTCACCTTCTAACCCTCTCATCTCAACCCTGACACTCTAACCCTAACCTTCTATCTCAAACCCTGACACTCTAACCCTAACCTTCTATCTCAAACCCTGACACTCTAACCCTAACCTGACACTCTAACCCTAACCTCTATCCAAACCCTGACACTCTAACCCTAACCTATCTCAAACCCTGACACTCTTAACCTATCTCAAACCCTGACACTCTAACCCTAACCTTCTATCTCAAACCCTGACACTCTAACCCTAACCTTCTATCTCAAACCCTGACACTCTAACCCTAACCTGACACTCTAACCCTCTCAAACCCTGACACTCTAACCCTAACCTTCTATCCAAACCCTGACACTCTTAACCCTTCTATCTCAAACCCTGACACTTTAACCCTAACCTTCTAACCCTGACACTCTAACCCTAACCTTCTATCTCAAACCCTGACACTCTAACCCTAACCTTCTATCTCAAACCCTGACACTCTAACCCTAACCTTCTATCTCAAACCCTGACACTCTAACCCTAACCTTCTATCTCAAACCCTGACACTCTTACCCTACCTTCTATCTCACCTGACACTCTAACCCTAACTCATCTCAACCCTGACACTCTAACCCTAACCTTCTATCTCATCTCAAACCCTGACACCTAACCCTAACCTTCTATCTCAAACCCTGACACTTTAACCCTAACCCTGACACTTCCCTAACCTCTCAAACCCTGACACTCTAACCCTAACCTTCTATCTCAAACCTGACACTCTAACCCTAACCTTCTATCTCAAACCCTGACACTCTAACCCTAACCTTCTATAACCTCCTCAAACCCTGACACTCTAACCCTAACCTTCTATCTCAAACCCTGACACTCTAACCCTAACCTTCTATCTCAAACCCTGACACTCTAACCCTAACCTTCTATCCCAAACCCTAACCTTCTATCTCAAGACACTCTAACCCTAACCTTCTATCCCAAACCCTGACACTCTAACCCTAACCTTCTATCTCAAACCCTGCTTCTATCTCAAACCCTGACACTCTAACCCTAACCTTCTATCTCAAACCCTGACACTCTAACCCTAACCTTCTATCCCAAACCCTGACACTCTAACCCTAACCTTCTATCTCAAACCCTGACACTCTAACCCTAACCTTCTATCCCAAACCCTGACACTCTAACCCTAACCTTCTATCCCAAACCCTGCTTAACCCTAACCTCTCAAACCCTGACACTCTAACCCTAACCTTCTATCTCAAACCCTGACACTCTAACCTCCAACCCTGACACTCTAACCCAACCTTCTATCTCAAACCCTGACACTCTAACCCTAACCTTCTATCTCAAACCCTGACACTCTAACCCTAACCTTCTATCTCAAACCCTGACACTCTAACCCTAACCTTCTATCTCAAACCCTGACACTCTAACCCTAACCTTCTATCTCACCCTGACACTAACCCTAACCTTCTATCTCAAACCCTGAACCTAACTAACTATCTCACTGACACTTAACCCTAACCTTCTATCTCAAGACACTCTACCCTAACTTCTACAAACCCTGCACTCTAACCCTAACCTTCTATCTCAAGCTCCGATATTTATTACTGTTATGCTGGGAGTAAGTTGCGGACTTTAGATAAACCATCAGCACTGACGGAAGCTGCACCATCACCCCATAGTTGGAATATTTGCTCCTTTGCCTCTGTCTGCCCCTTTCTTAGGACTTTTCATCTCTCACCTTGTGTGTTATTTTTTGTTTGTAGGAACAAGAAGATCCAAACAAACTGGCGACCAGCTGGCCAGACTATTACATCGACCGAATCAACTCCATGGCAGCTGTAAGTGACTTTCATCTCATTTATTAATATATTTATTGAATTGCAGAGCAAAAAAATCGCTTCGGATCGATTCGTTAAGTTACTCATTTTTGTTTTGTTTATTCAATTTCGACCAGATTCAGATTTTTCTAATGGATTCTAATCGAAAGTATCGAATTCGATCCCAATGTATTGTGAAGAATAGCGGGTTCTATTACCGTATATACCCGAATATAAGCCGAGGCACCTAATTTTACCACAAAAAAATTGGAAAAAAAATATTGATTCGAGTATAAGCCTAGGGTGTCCATCTGCATGCCTCACTGTGCCTCACTGTGTCCATATGCATGCCTCACTATGCCCATGCCTCACTATGCCCATGCCTCACTGTGTCCATGCCTCACTGTGCCCATGCCTCACTGTGCCCATACCTCACTGTGTCCATGCCTCACTGTGCCCATGCCTCACTGTGCCCATACCTCACTGTGTCCATATGCATGCCTCACTGTGCCCATGCCTCACTGTGCCCATACCTCACTGTGTCCATGCCTCACTGTGCCCATACCTCACTGTGTCCATGCCTCACTGTGCACATGCCTCACTATGCCCATACCTCACTGTGTCCATACCTCACTGTGTTCATGCCTCACTGTGTCCATGCCTCACTGTGTCCATATGCATGCCTCACTGTGCCCATGCCTCACTGTGCCCATGCCTCACTGTGCCCATGCCTCACTGTGCCCATATGCATGCCTCACTGTGTCCATATGCATGCCTCACTGTGCCCATGCCTCACAGTGCCCATGCCTCACTGTGCCCATACCTCACTGTGCCCATACCTCACTGTGTCCATGCCTCACTGTGTCCATATGCATGCCTCACTGTGCCCATGCCTCACTGTGCCCATGCCTCACTGTGCCCATGCCTCACCGTGTCCATGCCTCATTGTGCCCATGCCTCACTGTTCCAATACCTCACTGTGTCCTCACTGTGTCCATGCCTCACTGTGTCCCATATGCATGCCTCACTGTGCCCATGCCTCACTGTGCCCATCCTCATGTGCCTCACTGTGCCCATGCCTCACTGTGCCCATGCCTCACCGTGTCCATCCTCACTGTGCCCATCCACCGTGTCCACTATTGTGCCCATGACTCACTGTTCCAATGCCTCACTGTTCCATAACATTTAACATGGGAGTCTATGGAAGGGGTGCCCGGGTTTGAAAAATCGGTGCTCCCCAGCCGTAGGTCCCCCAGACAGCAAACTTGGCACACTTGTAGAGGAAAAGTGGGGGCTACATGTGTGCCCAACCTATGGCCGGCTGGTACCGGGTCCCCAAAGCCTGGGAGATCAGACGCAAAAAGGTGACTCCAGTATAAGCCGAGGGGGGGCATTACCAGCACAATTTTTTTTCCTGAAAAACTCGGCTTATACTCGAGTATATACGGTATATTCTAAATTAGAATTTCAGAAGATGGTTATATTCCTTCTATTGTATTCTATTTTTTTTCTATTCTATTCAAATTTCTTCTATTCTATTCTATTTCTATTTTATTCTTTTATTTTCTATTACTTTTCTATTCCATTCTTTTGTATTATATTCCTTTATAAGTGTATATAAGTGTATTTGACGCCTTGCTGGGTTTTTGGCTTTTGAGGAGGATGTTGTAGGAGGGTTTGTATTGGCCGAATATCACCGGGAAGGGTCAAGTCGGTGTTTTTTTAGTCTGTTGATTTATGATGGTATTGTGTTGTTGGACGTCACTTTATTCCGCAGATTATAATGAATGAGCATTGAACTGGAACAAATGGTTATTCTTTCATCTGGCCGCTAATAAATAAAAATTCCTCATCCGTCACCGAGTGCGCGGTCCCGGGGTGAGCCGCCATTTACCCTTCCGCAGCACCACTAGAGGAGACATTGTATGGGAAGATCACCCCGATAACAGGAGATTGTGGGGGGGGGGGGGGGTTTAAGGGAAGTCAGGTAATCAACTGCATCTCATTAGACAGAAAAGTTGTTTCTTTCTTTTCTCCTCCGTCAGAGATGCGGTAATGTATATAAACCAGGGCTTTTTTTCTCAGAGAATAGGTGCAGGAACTCCCTCCTTCTGAGTCACTTCTTGTGTCCACCCCCAACCAACCTCCAAACACCATTCATTGGTTTCACCCCCTCCCCACCTCCGAGCACCATTCCTTTTCTTCACCCCCTACCCACCTCCAAGCACTATTCCTTGGTTCCACCCCCTACCCACCTCCAGGCACTATTTCTTGGTTCCACCCCCTACCCACCTCCAAGCACTATTCCTTGGTTCCACCCCCTACCCACCTCCGAGCATCATTCCTTGGTTCCACTCCCTACCCACCTCCGAGCTCCATTCCTTGGTTCCACCCACTAAACACCTCCGAGCACGATTCCTTGGTTCCACCCCCTACCCACCTCTGAGCACATTCCTTGGTTCCACCCCCTACCCACCTCTGAGCACATTCCTTGGTTCCACCCCCTACCCACCCCGGAGCACTATTTCTTGGTTCCACCCTCTACCCACCTCCAAGCACCATTCATTGACTTCACCCCCTACCCACCCCTGAACACCATTTCTTTGTTCCATCCCCAACCCACCTCAGAGTACTATTCCTTTTCTCTACCCCCTACCCACCTCCGAGCACCATTCCTTGGTTCCACCCACTGCCCACCTCCGAGCTCCATTCCTTGGTTCCACTCCCTACCCACCTCTGAGCACCATTCCTTGGTTCCACCCCCTACCCACCTCCGAGCACCATTCCTTGGTTCCACCCACTACCCACTTCCAAGCTCCATTCCTTGGTTCCACCCACTACCCACCTCCGAGCTCCATTCCTTGGTTCCACCCACTACCCACCTCCGAGCACCATTCCTTGGTTCCACCTGCTACCTACCTCCGAGAACCATTCCTACTATTCACCTCTGAGTACCATCCCTTGGTTCCACTCCCTACCCACCTCCGAGTACCATTCCTTGGTTCCACTCACTACCCACCTCTGAGCACCATTCCTCGGTTCCATCCACTACCCACCTCCACGCTCCATTCCTTGGTTCCACCTCCTACCTACCTCCGAGCACCATTCCTACTACCCACCTCCGAGCTCCATTCCTTGGTTCCACTACCTATCCACCTCCGAGGACCCTTCCTTGGTTCTACTCCATACCCACCTCCGAGTATCCTTCCTTGGTTCCACTCACTACCAACCTCCGATCACCATTCCTCGGTTCCATCCACCACCCACCTCCGAGCACCATTCTTTGGTTCCACCCCCTACCCACCTCCGAGCACGATTACATACATTCAGAGCTGGAGGTGCCGGAACGGTGTTCCCCCGCGTTCCTGCTGAAAAAAAGCCCTGTATAGAACAGATGCTTTACTGCACATTGATACAATGTAACAATGTGAATATCCAATTGAAGACGAGGACTTTTCTGAAACTTGTTGTAAAAATCCGTATTTTGTGCTACAAAATTACTTAGCACCCCTAAACATAATAGATTTTTTTTAGCAAAGGCCCTAGAGCAGTGATGGTGAACCTTGGCACCCCAGATGTTTTGGAACTACATTTCCCATGATGCTGGTGCCTTCTGCAGTGTACTTTGAGCATCATGGGAAATGTAGTTCCAAAACATCTGGGGTGCCGAAGTTCGCCATCACTGGCCTAGAGACTATGGCACGGCTGCGCAAATGGGCGTATATATACATCCCCTTTTATTTGAAAGCCGCGTGGTCACACGCACGCCGCCGGCGGCACGCATGCGACCCCGTCGCGGGCTCCATGGCCATGCCCTCGGGAACTCGATGTCCACCAGTGTCTCGCAATCGCGTTACAGAGCTGAAGAACGGGGAGATGTCAGTGTAAATGCAACATCTCCCCGTCCTTCCCCTGACATGTCACTGATCGCCTGTCCCCTGTCATCGGGAACAGCGATCAGTGACGTGTCACGGCAAGCCACGCCCCCTAACAGTTAGAAGCACTCCCTAGGTCACACTTAACCCCTTTAGCTCCCCTAACAGGTTAACCCCTTCACTGCCAGTGTCATTTTTACAGTGCATTTTTATAGCACTGATCGCTGTAAAAAAGACAATGGTTCCAAAATTGTTGTCAAAAGTGTCCGATATAATATCGCAATTTATGATAAAAATCGCTGATCGCCGCCTTTACTAGTAAAAACAAATATATATTAATAAAAATGATATAAAACCATCCCCTATTTTGTAGACGCTATAACTTTTGCGCAAACCGATCAATAAACGATTATTGTTTTTTAACCAAAAATATGTAGAAGAATATGTATCGGCCTAAACTGAGGGGGAAAAAAAACATTTTTATGTATTTTTTGGGGGATATTTATTATAGCGAAACGATGAGAAAATATAGTTTTGTTTTTTTTCAAAATTGTCGCTCTATTTTTGTTGATAGCACAAAAAATAAAAACCGCAGAGGTGATCAAATACCACCAAAAGAAATCTCTATTTGTGGGGAAAAAGGACGCCAATTTTGTCTGGGAGCCACGTCGCGCGACCGCGCAATTGTCAGTTAAAGCGACGCAGTGCAGAATCGCAAAAAGGGGCCAGGACCTTAACCACTTGCCCCCCCTCGGACGTCCATGGACGTCCTCCACTTTGTGCGGTGATATCTCAATGATGGGAGCAGCCACAGGCATCATTCAGATATCGCCGTCTTCAGCCGACGATTCTGTGCACCGTAAGAACGATCAAAGCGGCGGTTCCGCAGCTTGATCGTTCTTATAGGCGACGGGAGGGGGGCATCCGGTGCTTCTCCGGGCTCTCCCGTGCCATCGGGGGCCCGGCGAGCGAATCGGCCAGCGTTCCCTGCAGAACCATAGAGATGACTGGTGACCAGACGGTCACCAGTTATCACCAGTCATCTTTATGACCGTCGGAGGACCGGGTGCGACGTTATGAGGTCACGCCCGGTACCCGGAATGTAAACACAGCCGCAATCGCGGCTGAAAGCATTAGATCGGTGAATTTTTTTTTTCACGATCTAATGCTTTCCAGCCTGGAGGAGAGATGTGGGGGGAGGGGAAGGTCTTATCGACCCCATATCTCTCCATAAAGAGGACCTGTCACCGTGATACCTATTACAAGGGATGTTTACATTCCTTGTAATAGGAATAAAAGTGGTAAAAAAAAGTGTAAAAAAAAAAAATAAAAAAATAATAATAATAATAATAATAAAAAAAAAAAAAAAAAACGCCCCTGTCCCGGTCGCTTGCGTGCAGAAAACGAAAACGCATGCAAGTCCTGCCCACATATGTAAACACCGTTCAAACATGTGGGGTATCATCGCGTGCGTTAGAGCGCGTGCAACACTTCTAGCACTAGACCCCCTCTGTAACTCCAAAAAAGTAACCTGTAGACATTTTTAAAGCGTCGCCTATGGAGATTTTTAAGTACCGAAGTTTGGCGCCATTCCACGAGTGTGCGCAATTTTAAAGCGTGACGTGTTAGGTATCTATTTACTCGGCGTAACCTCGTCTTTCACATTATACCAAAAAATTGGGCTAACTTTACTGTTTTGTTATTTTTTTAATTCATGAAACAGTTTTTTTTTTCCCTAAAAAAAGGCGTTTGAAAAATGATTGCGCAAATACCGTGCAAGAAAAAAAGTTGCAATGACCGCCATTTTATTCCCTAGGGTGTCTTCTAAAAAAAAAAATATAATGTTTGGGGGTTCTGATTAGTTTTCTAGCAAAAAAATTGTGATTTTTTTACATTAAGGAGAGAAGTGCCAGAATTGGCCTGGTGATTAAGTGGTTAACCTGCATACTGGTCCGGGTCTTAAGTGGTTAAGAGATCTGCTGTGGTGTCTGGGAACCCTCATCTCCTTTACCTGTAAGTGACTGGCGCCCAATATCCTTTCTCACTCCCCCCATTTTAGCCAAAAAGCCGAAATGCTACCCCACCCCTGGCCTCTGGAGGTGCTATTCTGCCTTTGGGGTGTCAGACATGTCCAAAGTTTTCCCGTACGGAATAAAAATCTGGAGTCACGCTGTGATATGGGAGGAGGAGACAGGTTCCTATCGGTGTTCAAATTTGGCGATTTGTTCCCTCGCAGTGTTGCCGGGGGGGGGCTTATTTTTTTTCTCCAGCTGCTGCTGCTGCTGTTTATTTTTTTCCTGTAAACAGACAGTATATTTCTATGATTCATACTTTAGGAAATGCAGAATGTTTAATTTACTGCGCTGTTTTCTGCTGCGACCGTCTTGCATGACGTCAATCCTCCCATCTGGAGATCTCGGGAAGTCATCGTTATTTTAGCGCATCTTCCCGTCCAACTTCAGCAGGAATACAGAAAACGCACAATTCTATCTTCTGCTAGCAGGGGCTCTGCTCAGCAATTTGTGGGCCGCCATCAGGGGGGTACAGGCATTACACCTGTAAGGGTCCCGATGGTCCTCAGGGGCCCGGCTCGCCCCCCACCTGTTTATTTTTATTTTTTTATTTTTTTATATTATTATTTTTTGCATTACACCTCTTACCTGTGTAATGCAAAAAAGAAAAATGTGAAAAAAATTAAATAAAAAAATAAATGGGAGGGGGGCCACCCTGGGGACCATTGGGCCCCTTACAGGTGTAATGCAAAAAAAAACAAAAAATAAATACAAAAAAATTAAAATATAAATAAACAAAAAACGGGAGTGGGGCCAGCCGGGCCTGAAAAGAGCCCTGGGGACAATTGGGCCCCTTTCAGATGTAATGGAAAAAATATTTAAATGTAAAAAATGTAAAAAACTTTTTTTCTTTTACATTTATTTATTTTTTGCATTACACCTGTAAGGGGCCCAATGGTCCCCAGGGCTCTTTTCCGGCCCGGCTGGCCCCACTCCTGTTCTTTTTAATTTTATTTATTTATTCATTTTTTGCATTACACCTGTAAGGGGCCCGATTGTCCCCAGGGCTCTTTTTTCAGGCCCGGCTGGCCCCCTCTCGTTTTTTGTTTATTTATATTTTAATTTTTTTGTATTTATTTTTTATTTATTGCATTACACCGCCCCCCCTTTTGTTAAATGTGTAATGCAAAAATAAAAAATGTAACAAAAGGGGGGGGCGCAGGGCCTGTAATGGGCACTGGGGACCATTGGGCCCCTTACAGGTGTAATGTAAAAAAATAAAAATCGGGAGGGGGGCCAGCAGGGTTGGAAAGGGGCCTTGGGGACCATCGGGCCCCTTACAGGTGTAATGCAAAAATAAAAAATGTAAGGGGCCCGATGGTCCCCAAGGCCCCTTTCCAACCCTGCTGGCCCCCCTCCCGATTTTTATTTTTTACATTACACCTGTAAGGGGCTCAATGGTCCCAGTGCCCCTTACAGGTCCGGCCGGCCCCCCTTCCCCCCCCCCGGTTCTCTGCTCCTCCAGTGGGGCCCTGCCTAAAGCTGTGTAAGGGGCCCCAAAATTTGTGATGGCTGCCCTGCCAGCGATATATGTGAAACATGTGACCTCTCATGCAGACCACACCCCCTTCTCCTACCGTAACCCATTTAATGCGTTTGGGGGATTGGTTGTGCCCCCGTCAGAGAGGTACTCACCGAGGCTGAGATGCAAAGAGCACTAAGCGCACTCCACCCCCTGGAGATGGTACAGAGGGTGAATCGCACAAAGAGGCACAAGCCACCAGCAGGTTGGGCAGGTCTTGCATGAGGGTCACTGAGGGGCTGTTAGCCGTACGGGAACTGGCAGGTACTGGGACCCAACGGGGGAACAGGGAGGCAGTGTCCACAACAGGTCAAGGATCAAACACATGTGACAAGTCCATAAGCAGGCCGAGGGTCAAAACACAGGAGACTGAAGGCAAGTCTGTGAACAGGCTGAGGGTCAAACACTGAAGGCAAGAAGCAGAGTCTGTAAAGCAAGCCAAGGGTCAGGTCCAGGAGGAGATCAGAGTAGGTCAAGGCCAATCCGGGTCACAACAGGTAATCCAAAGGCAGGAACCAGGAACAGGTACACAGGATACTGAGAGATAAACCAGCGATTTGCTTGTGGAACTGATCAGCTTTTATAGACCAGCAAGGGGCTTGCGTTAGTGCGCTAGTGCGCATGCATGTGTACCCTTCTGTTGGACTGCGGGTGCGCCAAAGCGCTGTACAGCGATCAGTGCTATAAAACTGCAATGATTACTGTAAAAATGACACTGGCAGGGAAGGGGGTTAACCACTAGGTGGAGCTGAAGGGGTTAAGTGTGTCCTAGGGAGTAATTCTAACTGTTAGGGGGAGGAGCTACCAGTGACATGTCAGCGATCACTGTTCCCGGTGACAAGGAACAGTCGATCCCTGACATGTCACTAGGCAGAACAGGGAAATGCCTTTGCCGACTGCAATTGCGGTCCTCCCGGGAGGCAAGAGGCTAGCATTCAGTCCCCTCCAATAGCCTCAGTCCCGGGTGAGTCTATCACACACACAGCCTCAGCATCACCATATTATAAATCAGCAGTATGACCCTTCTACAGCTCAGAGGGGAACCTGGTTAAATGAAATATCAAAGTCAGGTGACCAGCCTATCATCCAATCACAGAGTTCTCTCTGTTGTGTTAAGCAGAGAGAACTCTATGGAACGGTGCAGGCTTCACATCACGACTTGCATTTTATGAATGGCCTATAAAACGGAGAGGGCGGATAGATACATAAGGTGTTAAAGATTATGAAGAAAACCCCCAAAGGAGTGGGACTTTTAAGGCCAAGTTCAGATAAAATACACTTTATTGCATGGGTTATAATATGGACCCAGTCACATACATATATATTGGTATCTATAGAGAGGGTGACCTGTGTGGTCCGTTGCCCCTCTGTGGGTTTCACATAGTAGGCAAGGAGCATCAGGGATAGGAAAAAAGCACCCAGTGAGAATAGTATAGAAAAATTACAATTAGGCCGCGTACACACGAGGGGATATGTCCGCTGAAAACGGTCCGATGGACCGTTTCAGCAGACATCTCCGCTCGTGTGTATGGGCTAGCGGACAGATTTGTCCACCCGACAGATTTCAAAGCAAGCTTTGAAATCTATCCGGTGGGAATCTGTCCGCCCGACATGTCTGCTGGTTAGTACACTTACCAGCAGACATGTCGGCCCCCACCGCCGCCGCGCCGCTGCCGAATGGATTCGGCGCATGCGCGGAAGTGTTTTACTTCCTGGTGCGGTGACGTAGCGGTGACGCGGCGGCGTCAACGTCACCGCCGCGTCATCGCCACGTCACCGCGCGGTCCGGCGGCGGGGAATTTGATCCGATGGTGTGTACACGCCATCGGATCAAACTCCCGATCGGACATATCCGATGGAAATGGTCCGCGGACCGTTTTCATCGGATATATCCGATCGTGTGTATGGGGCCTTACATAACAATACAGTGTATGATACAACATAATAATAAAATAAGCACAATCTCCATGGAACGAAATGGAGAATGCCCGACGCGTTTCTGGTCTCTTGGTTTAGAAGAGAGCCGTCATCAGGGGCCAGGGAGTTGTACCGTGTAAAAATTCTTTCTCAATTCTAGAGGTAACAAATGACAGCAAACATAGGGCATACAGTCAGAACCACAGCATATTTTTAAATCAATATATAGCACAGATTTTATAGGTATGAGTTAACATTATTTCATTTTTTCACTGAACCACCTACCGCTGGCTTGTGCGGAAAGAGAAGTCCCTAATTGGGATGGTAGTGGTCATGAGTGGGTTCGAAGACCGATCAGCTGGCGGGTAGAGACCCTTCCTATATCAGTGGTCACACTCCTAGGGAAGACAGCGAGAAGAGGGGGGGGGGGGGGGGGGGGGAATGGAAAATCAAAGTCATGATGGGATCTTTGTTTTTTTCTCCCCCCTGTATAGTGTATAAAACGGGGGGGATGTATCTATCAAAGTTCTATTTAAGGGTTACGGTCTTTTTTCTATATGTCCAGTGACAAATCTCAAAATATTTACCCGGTATGGGAGGGGGGAAAAATTGTCTTTCAAAGACACCCCCTACGGTTCTGTGTGAGATTTGTGACGTGATCCCTCCGGATCATACAAAATAGGACCTAGTAATAAGAAATATATATATAACCAAATTGGTCATAACCCTCGTGCAAAGTCACATTGGAAGTAAGATAAAGTGGGATAGGTGACTTACAGTTGTCACGAAGTGTCCGCCAGATGGTAGCGTTATCCCTGGTGTGCGTAGGGTGCCCATCTGTTGCTCGTTTAGCCTGGTTTTAAATAAGGTTTCCTGAATATGCGCCGGGTAGGCGTTGCGTGATGTAATCACGTATTGCGTCCCGTATTGCGTGGCATTGTATTGGTCATGTGGCCAGGGCGTGTGGAGTGTTTGATCACTAAAAACATGACGTAGGTTCTGACGGTGCCTCTCCATCTGTGCGTCAGGTCCCGCGCATTGTGATGACATCAGCGCGTATTACGTGTTGTCATCAAGGATATAATATAGGTCACATGACCAGCGTCCTGTTATGTTATAGTGGGAGAAACACAGGCACTAGAGCTGAGTTTTGGGAAGATGGTCCCGCGCATTATGATGACATCAGCGCGTATTGCGCGTTGTCATCAGGGATGTCGTATAGGTCATGTGACCGCGGCGTCCTGTTATATTGTAATGGGAGAAACATAGGCACTAAGGCTAAGTTTGGAAGAATGGTCATGCTGCGCATGCCATTTAACGTTTTAAAACTTCACAAGGTTATCCCTACATCCTATGGGTCGCATGACCGCAGCGACCTATTGTGTTTTAGGAAAGGAAGCTCAGGCATCTGGGCTGAGTTAGGGAAGTGGGCGTATCCCGCCCACCTTTAAGTTTCGCAGGTAGTGTACGCAAATAAGGTAATTTTATGGAAGGTTAGCTTACGACCCAGGTCATGACCACTATCAAATTACCCATTAGGGAAGGTGGTGCCACAAGGAATTATAGTGACTAGTGCATCTGTGCCATATATGGTGGCATATTACACAAGCATTATATGAACAGATTGTATTTCAGGTTTTCATCACTTGTTTTTGATTTACCTCTGTGCTTTGTGCCCATTGTTTATCACATTATTTTAGCCTTCACCCTCCCAGACACCTGATTTATAGCCCTCCAAGAAGGGTCGATAGCTGATTTTGCTGTTTAAACCTGGGGGTGACGTAGCCTGTAGGGCTACTATCCAGCGGGTCTCCCGCTGGAGTAGTAGTTTATCCCAATCCCCCCCTCTTGGGTTTGGGTGGATTCTGTCTAAAGCCAAGAACAATATTTTAGGGGTTTTACCTTGATGGACATCTCGTGAGTGTCTCCCCAAAGGGAGGTCAGGGTTGGCTGTTTGTATACTTTTTATGTGTCTAGAGATCCGTTTCCTCCATTCTAGTTTAGTTTTACCTACGTAGAAACAGCCACATGAGCAGGTTAGCAGGTACACTATCCCGTAGGTGTTACAGTTTGCGAAATGTCGCGGTTTATACTAAGGTGTTAAAGAGTCTCGCGGCCGCGGGCTAGCTGAGCAGTCCCGGGCCGGATGTCACACAGGCACAGCGAGCAGAATAAAGCCGCCTCCCCCTCCAGTGTTTATGTGTACACAGGGGAAGGGAACCTGCTGCCTGTGCCGCACTGATGGCTGATCTGAAGTACTGAATGGGATGGGGGAGGGGGGTCCATCTGTGCTGAAGGGGGGTTTGTGCTGAATGGGGGGTTCATCTGTGCTGAGGGGGGGTCTGTGCTGAATGGAGGGGTCTGTGTGGAATGGGGGGGTCTGTGCTGAAGGGGGGTCCATCTGTGCTGAATGGAGGGGTCTGTGCAGAATGGGGGGGTCTGTGCTGAATGGAGGGGTCTGTGCGAAATGGGGGGGTCTGTGCTGAAGGGGGGTCCATCTGTGCTGAATGGAGGGGTCTCTGCAGAATGGGGGGGTCTGTTCTGAGTGGAGGGGTCTGTGCTGAGTGGAGGGGTCTGTGCGGAATGGGGGGGTCTGTGCTGAAGGGGGGGTCTGTGCTTAATGGGGGGTCTGTACTGAATGATGGGGTTTGTGCAGAATGGGGGGTCTGTGCTGAAGGGGGTCTGTACATTCTCTAGGCTATATTTATATGGGCATTGAGTGAAGCTATTTCACACTGCTAGCTGGCCGCGTTATCGGTAAAGCATAATTTTACCATCATTTTAGCTGCACCAGTGATGTATTATTGCCTAGGCCGACAAGGCCCAGGCCTAGGGCGGCACTTTGCGGGGGGCGGCGAAAAATAACCCCCCCCTCCTCCCACGAACCCCCCCTCCTCCCACACGGAGAGCCACACAGCTGAATCCTACGGGATTGCACGTCTCGCCACTGAACTCCGGTAATTGTTCAGACTAGGATACGCTGGCACGGTCGCCCGTGGTCCCGCAGCGTCGATCAGCTTTACAGTGCAGCCGCCAGCCGTCCCTCTCTCTCCACTGACATCACACACAGTCTTCGGCTCCTCCCCCCTTTTGGCTCAATGTTAGAGACAACTACAGTCAGTGAGAGAGCCGTGCTGCTGGTATGTGAGAACTTCAGTGAGAGAGTAACCAGGAGGGAAGGAGGGGGCAGGCAGATAAGAGGTGAACAAACGAAGTGATGGGAGAGGAGAGGATGTGCTGGGGAGTGTCCTCCTCATCCCAACCTGTCCCTCTGTCCTCACCCCACCCTGTCCCTCTGTCCTCACCCCATCCTGTCCCTCTGTCCTCACCCCTCACCCCACCCTGTCCCTCTGTCCTCACCCCATCCTGTCCCTCTGTCCTCACCCCACCCTGTCCCTCTGTCCTCACCCCACCCTGTCCCTCTGTCCTCACCCCACCCTGTCCCTCTGTCCTCACCCCACCCTGTCCCTCTGTCCTCACCCCATCCTGTCCCTCTGTCCTCACCCCACCCTGTACCTCTGTCCTCACCCCACCCTGTACCTCTGTCCTCACCCCACCCTGTCCCTCTGTCCTCACCCCACCCTGTCCCTCTGTCCTCACCCCACCCTGTCCCTCTGTCCTCACCCCACCCTGTCCCTCTGTCCTCACCCCACCCTGTCCCTCTGTCCGCACCCCACCCTGTCCCTCTGTCCTCACCCCACCCTGTCCGCACCCCACCCTGTCCCTCTGTCCTCACCCCACCCTGTCTGCACCCCACCCTGTCCCTCTGTCCTCACCCCACCCTGTCCTCACCCCACCCTGTCCCTCTGTCCTCACCCCACCCTGTCCCTCTGTCCTCACCCCACCCTGTCCCTCTGTCCTCACCCCACCCTGTCCCTCTGTCCTCATCCCACCCTGTCCCTCTGTCCTCATCCCACCCTGTCCCTCTGTCCTCACCCCACCCTGTCCCTCTGTCCTCACCCCACCCTGTCCCTCTGTCCGCACCCCACCCTGTCCCTCTGTCCTCACCCCACCCTGTCCGCACCCCACCCTGTCCCTCTGTCCTCACCCCACCCTGTCTGCACCCCACCCTGTCCCTCTGTCCTCACCCCACCCTGTCCGCACCCCACCCTGTCCCTCTGTCCTCACCACACCCTGTCCCTCTGTCCTCCTCCCATGAAAATGACAGGGCTGGTCTTAAAAAGGAAGGGGTGTGTCATAAAGTGTGGGGGTGTGCGAGTTTCACCAGGCCTAGGGTGGCACAAAACCTAAATACACCCCTGAGCTGCGCTATTTGGCCATTAGCGTTTGAAGAAAGGGTTAAATGCGACTGTATCGCCGCTGCCGAAGTGCCCCCCCCCCCCTGAAAAAATTTCAGCGGATGCCCATAGATAGATATATTTACTCTCCACAATAAATGGGACTCTTTGTTTCCCTTTCTTATAGAACTACTCATGGGAATGAGCTCAGTGCTGATAGGTTATAGGTTCCCTTTATATCGGGCCCTATGAAAAAAAATAAAGGGCCAGAATAGAATAAGGCCATGACTTGAGATGAGACTTGGAGACGGTTCACACACATGGTAGACGGCCCATTCATAGCGCAGGAAGATGTCGGTTTCATTGTTCGCAGCGGGGTAGAGAAGGGTCAGCATATGCAAATACAGCTGCTACCGCCCCCCCCCCCCCTATAAACCTCTCCCGCCATCGCAGTGGTTTAGTCCTGAGTACGGAACGCGCTGCGAACTGACGTCCCTTCCTTGTCCACACCTGACGCATTATGCAATGATGGACTCAGAATAATTTAGCAGCTTCGCGGCTGTTGAGAGATGGGGAGCGACTTTGGGGGGGGGGGGGGGGGCAGCTGCACCGACTGACATCCAGAAGCCAGAGTCGGCATGTGGCGGGTTCCGAGGTTTCACCATTTCCCAGGACATCTGGAGAACATTGCCAGAGCTTCGGCTACACAGCTGTTCCCAGAACTACCAGAATTTAACCCGTCGGGAGACAACGATAATCATGTTTGATCGTGGCTATGAGAGATCGGGGGCCGATAATAAGACCATTATAAGGCCCCAGCCTATGCAGCCCATGGGGCCCTCGATTGACTAAATGAATAACTTAGCTAAATGATTTAACCTAAAAAGGTTTCAGTCTACCCCAGTGGTGGTGCGTCCCAGTGCTCGCCCCCCCTCTCCTGCTCACCCCCTCTCCTGCTTGCCCCCCTCTTTTGCTTGCCCCCCTCTCCTGCTCACCCCCTCTTCTGCTTGCCCCCCCTGTCCTGCTCACCCCCTCTTCTGCTTGCCCCCCTCTCCTGCTCACCCCCTCTTCTGCTTGCCCCCCTCTCCTGCTTGCCCCCCTCTCCTGCTCACCCCCTCTCCTGCTTGCCCCCCCTCTTCAGCTCACCCCCTCTTCTGCTTGCCCCCCTTTCCTGCTCCCCCCCCTCTACTGCTCACCCCCTTTCCTGCTTGCCCCCTCTTCGGCTCACCCCTCTTCTGCTTTCCCCCCCTTTCCTGCTCGCCCCTCTCCTGCTTGCCCCCCCTCTCCTGCACACCCCCTTTCCTGTTTGCCCCCCTCTCCTGCTCACCCCCTTTCCTGCTTGCTCCCCCTCTCCTGTTCGCCCCCTCTCTACTGCTCGTCCCCTCTCCTACTTGCCCCCTCTCCTGCTGGCCTCCCTCTCCTGCTTGCCCCCCTCTCCTGCTCGCCCCCTCTCCTGCTCGCCCCCTCTCCTGCTTGCCCCCTCTCCTGCTCACCCCCATTCCTGTTTGCCCCCTTCTACTGCTCACCCCCTCTCATGCTTGTCCTCCCTCTCCTGCTCACCCCCTCTCCTGCTCGCCTCCTCCCCTGCTCGCTCCTCTCCTGCTTGCCCCCTCTCCTGCTTGCCCCCTCTCTCCTGCTCGCCCCCCTCTCCTGCTCACCCCCTCTCATGCTTGTCCCCCCTCTCCTGCTTACCCCCTCTCCTGCTCACCCCCATTCCTGTTTGCCCCCTTCTACTGCTCACCCCCTCTCATGCTTGTCCCCCCTCTCCTGCTCACCCCCTCTCCTGCTTGAACCCCCTCTACTGCTCACCCCCTCTCCTGCTCGCCTCCTCTCCTGCTCGCCTCCTCTCCTGCTTGCCCCCTCTCCTGCTTGCCCCCTCTCTCCTGCTCACCCCCCTCTCCTGCTCACCCCCTCTCCTGCTTGCCCACCCCCTCTCCTGCTTGCCCCCTGACCTGCTTGCCCCCACTCTACTGCTCACCCCTCTCCTGCTTGCCCCCCCCCCCTCTCCTGCTCTCTCACATAGATAGATTCATGCATTGCATGAATCTATCTACGGTCGCCACTACCGCCACCTATTCATGTGCCCGACCCCATGTTGGGCTCCGGGCATATGAATTAAAAAGGCGGGGGTGTTTTAGAAGCACCTTATTAGAGCCATACTGTAGCCATAGGCTCTAATAGGCTTCCTGATTAGAGCCTGTGGGCACTAATAGGCTTCCTGATTAGAGCCTGTGGGCACTAATAGGCTTCCTGATTAGAGCCTGTGGGCACTAATAGGCTTCCTGATTAGAGCCTGTGGGCACTAATAGGCTTCCTGATTAGAGCCTGTGGGCACTAATAGGCTTCCAAAAGGGTAAACAGCGGGCACACTGCTGTGCGTTCGCAGATTGCTCAGTGTTGTGTTAGGGAATCGAATACATCGCTTCCCTAACACTGACCCGCCTCTCAGGTGCACCGGGTCTGGTTACCCTGACCCTTGATTGGCTGAAACAACAGGTGCTGCTATTGGACGCCTGACGGCACATGAGGAGACACATAGGTCACACGCTGCCCCACCAAGACAGGGTAAGTGGCGGGCAGACGGCGAGCTGTCAGGGGGTCACACTGGCAGCATTTGATGGGCACCCTGGCAGCATTTGATGGGCACACTGGCAGCATTTGATGGGCACCCTGGCAGCATTTAATGGGCACACTGGCAGCATTTGGAACAGTGGCTGTACTTCATGGGTACAGTGGCTGCATTTGATGGGCACAGTGGCGTTTGATTAAGCCTGAAGTGGGGGGGGGGGGGCGGGGCGCCGGAGCCGAGTAGAGCCGACCGCAGCTGATCGGCGCCCTTCGGAAATGCACGGAAAGGCCCGAGGACAGCTCGGCTAAACTCAGCAAATCTTGAAAAGGCTCGGGAACGGAGTCTTTCCGAGGTTTGCTGAGGTCAGCCCAGGTGTTCTCTGGCCTTTCCGTGCATTTCCGAAGGGCGCCGATCAGCTGCGGTCGGCTCTACTCGGCTCCGGCGCCCCGCCCCCCCCACTTCAGGCTTAATCAAACGTCCGAGGCTCTCCGGCGCCCCCCTCACCGCTGGCCGCATGTGGTATTGCATGCCATTAATGTGGAACAAATCATTTTCGTTTCCATTGACTTCTATGGGGAAACTCGCTTTGATATGCTTACGAACATTCTCCTGGAACGGATTATGGTTCCACTGTAATATTCTGTGTATTGAATGTATTTAAATGAAAGTTTCTGAGCCTGAGGTTCAGCTTGGAGCCCCACAATGTATTTTTTTTTTCTGCATGTAAATTTAGATCTGTGAGGGTTAAAAAAAAAAATAGTGAAGAGTTTATCTTTTCCATGATTTCAGCAGATTTTGTGTTTTCTGGATCTGCCACAAAATGTTATTGGTTATGGGATGTTCGTTATGATACATTGTAGCCATTGATTGGTGAGAGTCATTATGATGTCATAGTGCTGTCTTTGCTTTCGCAGATGCAGACTCTGTACGCCTTCGATGAGGAAGACACGGAGATGAGGAATAAAATTGTGGAAGATCTGAAGACGGCACTGCGCACCCAGCCCATGAGGTATGGTGACCCCTGCTGTTCAGAGGTCAGAATGCATGTCATGTCATGTGATGCATCTTTCCCATATGGCTCCCCCTTATGTCATCAATGTGGGAGGTGCAACATTAAAGAGGAGCTCTGGAATCAGTAAATATTGTCTAAATCATTGGTGGTCAACTTTATTGATATGAAGGGCCTCAAGTTTGACTCCTGACATCACCAAGGGGCCACAGATAAAGTTCAGTGAATATTCAGTGTCAGAGACAGCAGACATACAACGGGATATTGTTAAAGACTATGGACATTAGATGGTCAGAGACTGGAGACATGATACAGGAGATGGTCAGAGACTGGAGGCATGATACAGGAGATGGTCAGAGACTGGGGACATGGTACAGGAGATGGTTAGAAACCAGAGATATTGTACAGGAGATGATCAAGGACTGGCGACATGGCAAAGTAGATGGTCAGAGACTGGAGAGATATTACAGGAGATGTTCAGAGACTGGAGAGATATTACAGGAGATGTTCAGAGACTGGAGAAATATTACAGGAGATGGTCAGAGACTGGGGACATGGTACAGGAGATGGTCAGAGACTGGAGACATGATACATGAGATGGTTATTAGAGACAGGTGACATGGTAAAGGAGATGGTTCGAGACTGAAGACAGGATACAGGAAATGGTCAGAGACTGGAGACATGAATGAATGAATGAATAAATGAATGAAGGCTTATATAGCGTGGCACATGCAAACTGAATCGCCTCTGGGCGCTTGTTGTTCCTGTCTCCCTTGGTATCAAAAGAGATGAGTCTTGATCTTTCTCCTGAATGCTAAGGCCACGTACACACAACCAAGAACCTCGTCGGGCTAAACCCATCGTTCCGCCCGTCGAGTTCGTTGACCAGGCTGTCGAAAAAGGCGTCGAGCCATTAGTCCCGATGGCCTGTCGAGGAAATAGAGAACCTGCTCTCTATTTTGGCTCGATGCCTCGCTCGTCAGTTTGCTCGGCGAAAACGTACACACGATCGAGCTTCTCGGCAGAATATGGATCCCAGCGAGCTTCTCGCTGGATTCTGCCGAGAAGCTCGGTCGTGTGTACGCGGCCTAAGTGGTTCTCCTCCAACCGAATGCTGGTTGGTAAAGCGTTCCATAGTCTGGGACCTTGGACCGCGAATCTTCTATCTCCTTTGGACTTGTACTTGGCTTTTGGTATCTGGAGTAAATTTTGATTGGTGGATCGCAGAATGCGATTGGGATTATGAGCTTTTATTTTTTCGCATAAATAATGGGGAGCATTCCCATGGATACATCTATGTGTTAGACAGAGTGCTTTAAAAGTGATTCTGTCCTTTACTGGTAACCTGTGAAGGGTTCTCAGAGAAGGTGAGATTGATTCCCAGGGTTTTTTCCCAGTCACCAGTCTGGCGGCCGTATTCTGAACGACTTGAAGACGAGCGATTTGGTACTTAGGGAGTCCGAGGTAAAGGGCATTTGCATAGTCCAGTCTGAAGTTCACAATTGTTCCCACCACGACCGCTAAGTCTTTTTGGGGATGAAAGGAGTAAGTCTGCGTAGTAGGCTGAGCAGATGGTGAGATCCACTGACTACTGACCCTATTTGTGCGTCCATTGTCATGTAGGTGTCAAAGATGACCCCAAGACTTTTGACTTTGGCGCTAGGGGTGATGATTTTGCCCAGAATGGGCGGGGGGGTCCAGGTTGTTGCAGGTTGATTCCTACGCTTGGTGTGAAACAGGAGAAGTTCTGTTTTCGCTCCGTTGAGTTTAAGATAACTCTTTGTCATCCAGTCCTCTATCAAAAAGAGCAGGGCAGGACTTAGGGTGGTGGGGGCCCCTGGGCTTGAGTGTTAAAGGGGCCCCCTGGAGCGAGGGGGGGATCATAGTTGTCGAGCGCGGGGGGGGGGGGGGGGGTGCGCATTAAAGTTGTTGAGCGGGGGGGGGGGGCATTAAAGTTGTTGAGCGGTTGGGGTGGCAAATTGGAGTTGTTGAGCGGGGGGTTACGCTCTAAAGTTGTTGAGCGGGGGTTGACTCTCATCTGTGCATGGAATGTGTCAGCTATCTTCCCTTCAGAAGACATCTCCACACCGCTCCGGTTCTGTTCCTCCTGGGGGAGGTTTTGAAGTTGTTGAGCGGAGGGGGGAGTGCCTCTCACCTGTGCCAACAGCCAGGGCCACAGACTGTCATTAGCCCGACTGTCGGCTTTCTTCCCTTCAGCAGCCACAGTCCTCCACACACCGCTCCGGTTCCTCCTGCTTCCGTGCTTCCTCCTATTGCAGTGCGGGAAAATTAACCCTATCGGGGGAAGAAGCGGAAAGTCCCGCAGAATGCGTGCGTGTTGGGAGGTATGCGCAGGGCTGCCATCAAGAATTTTGGGGCCCCTTACACAGCTTAAGGCATAAGAAAAGAAATCACCGCTCCAGGTGAGACCTGTAGACGATCAAGGATAATTAGATTACCAAGGTGCTGGCGATGCAAATAGCAATGATGATGAAGAAAAGAGGGAAGGACGGCCGCACTCCAAGGATTTTCAAACGAAAAAAGTTGTCTTTAATGTAAATCTAAAAACATGTACAGTCACAGCAATCACAGAAAACAGGACAGCCGACGCGTTTCGCACTCGATCAGTGCTTAGTCATGGCTCATGATCGAGTGCGAAAAACATTAAAGACAACTTTTTTCGTTTGAAAATCCTTGGAGTGCGGCCGTCCTTCCCTCTTTTCTTCATCATCACAGCTTAAGGCATGGGCCCCCTGGAGCAGAGAACTGGGGGGGGTGCTGCCGCCTGAAATTGAGAAGCGGGGGGGCTGCTGCAAATTGAGACGCAGGGGGGGGGGGGGGCCTTTACAAAAAAAAGAAGAAATAAAGAAAAAAATAAAATATATATATATATATATATATATATATATATATATATATATATATACAGAGCTTTTTTTCTCAGAAAATAGGTGCAGGAACTCAACCACGACCCCGTTCAGATTTCACAAACAGTAGAAGGGTCTTAAAGGGGCATTAAATACCAGAATTGCACTAATACAGAGTGCAGAGTTCAGGGGGTTACACACAGAGTGAAGAGCTGGCACTTGTAAACACAGAAACCAGACTTCTGTGTTTACAAGTGATTGTGGTGAGCAGGCACCAAAGGGTCTGAGCCAAAGGTGGTGGAACTGAGTTCCCCCAGAAAAAAAGCCCTTTATATATATATATATATATATATATATATTATATATATATATAAAAATAAAAAGGGGGTAGCCAACTGGGGCCCTGGGGATCTCTGGGCCCTTTAATAAAAAGAAAAAAGAAACCTCTGGGCCCTTTAATAAATAAATAAAATAAAAAAATAAACATTTCTAAAAAATTTAAAGAAAATTTAATTTTTTTTATATATAAAAAAAAAAGTAGGGGTTGCTGTCCGGGGCCCTGGGGGCCTCGGGGCCCCTGGGGACCTCCAGACCCCTAAAAAAAAATAAACATTTATAAAAAATACATAAAAAAGGGAGGTTGCCATCCGGGGGCCCTGGGGACCTCTGGGCCTTTTAATAAAAAATAAAAAAACAAAAATAAAAAAATAAACATTTATAAAGAAAATAAAAGGGGGGGTTGCCACATGGGGCCCTGGGGATCTCTGAGCCCTTTAATAAAAAAATATATATATATATAAAAAAAATGTAATTTTTTTTATAAAAAGAGGGGGGTTTCCATCCGGGGGCCCTGGAGACCTCTGGGCCCTTTAATAATAATACTACTAATAATGATAATAATAATAAATATATATATATATAAAAAATAAATAAAAAAAAGTAGGGTTTGCTGTCTAGGGCCCTGGGGGCCAGAGACTGGACACATGGCAAAGTAGATGGTCAGAGACTGCAGAGATATTACAGGAGATGGTCAGAGACTGGGGACATAGTACGGAGATGGTCAGGGACTTTGGACCTAATACTGGAGATGGTCAAAGACTGCGGACATGATACAGGAGATGATCAGAGACTGGAGACATTAAACAGGAGATGATCAGAGACTGGAGACATGATACAGGAGATGATCAGAGACTGGAGACATGATACAGGAGATGATCAGAGACTGGAGACATGATACAGGAGATGATCAGAGACTGGAGACATGATACAGGAGATGATCAGAGAGTGGAGACATGATACAGGAGATGATCAGAGACTGGAGACATGATACAGGAGATGATCAGAGAGTGGAGACATGATACAGGAGATGATCAGAGAGTGGAGACATGATACAGGAAATGATCAGAGACTGGAGACATGATACAGGAGATGATCAGAGACTGGAGACATGATACAGGAGATGATCAGAGACTGGAGACATGATACAGGAGATGATCAGAGACTGGAGACATGATACAGGAGATGATCAGAGACTGGAGACATGATACAGGAGATGATCAGAGACTGGAGACAGGAAACAGGAGATGATCAGAGACTGGAGACATGGTAAAGGAGATGGTGAGATAAAAACTGGAACAGGTTGGGACTTTAAATGAGATGCGATTTTAGCAATATGCAATTAAATATAAACATGGAAAATAAATTATATGTAACCATGTGACCAGGCTCAGAGTTGTCAACCAAAAAGCACTAAACCAAATTAATCTGTCTAACTGATGTAAGTAAAAACAGAGGTTTAGTTGCAAGCATTTGCAAATACCTGGGAAGCTGCAGCGCCAACTCCACGGCACTCTGCATGGCTGCAGTCCTAACTATAAATTTAGGGTCTCCTGAAAGGGAGCCCAGGTGTGCTAATCACCAGGCAGAGGACAGGTGCTGACCTAAAACCCGCCCCTACCTATAGTTGGTATGGCAAACGAGAGCACTGGAAAAAAAAGAAAAATAGGAGTGGAACAAGGACTGCCCAACAAAACAACATACCACCAGACTAAAAGCAGACCAACTCCAACTGGGTCTGCCAGTAAAAAAATGACAATGCATAAAAAAACTGATCAGTGGTAAATCTGTGCAGGCACTCCATTCCACTCCTAAATCGCATCTCCATCCCAGGATAATGTTTAAAAAAGAAGGGGGGGGGACTTTGAAAGAGGCATATAGGCATATAGGAGATGGTGAGAGACTGGAGACCATGTACAGGAGATGGTCAGAAACTGGACACATGGCAAAGTAGATGGTCAGAGACTGGAGAGATATTACAGGAGATAATCAAAGACTGGGGATATGGTACAGAGATGAACAGAGACTGAGGACATGGTACGGAGATGGTCAGAGACTTTGGACCTAATACTGGAGATGGTCAAAGACTGTGGACATGATACAGGAGATGGTCAGAGATTGGAGACATGATACAGAAGATGGTCAGAGACTGGAGACAGGAAACAGGAGATGGTCAGAGACTTTGGACCTAATACTGGAGAGGGTCAAAGACTGTGGACATGATACAGGAGATGGTCAGAGATTGGAGACATGATACAGAAGATGGTCAGAGACTGGAGACAGGAAACAGGAGATGGTCAGAGACTTTGGACCTAATACTGGAGATGGTCAAAGACTGTGGACATGATACAGGAGATGGTCAGAGATTGGAGACATGATACAGAAGATGGTCAGAGACTGGAGACAGGAAACAGGAGATGGTCAGAGACTTTGGACCTAATACTGGAGAGGGTCAAAGACTGTGGACATGATACAGGAGATGGTCAGAGATTGGAGACATGATACAGAAGATGGTCAGAGACTGGAGACAGGAAACAGGAGATGGTCAGAGACTTTGGACCTAATACTGGAGAGGGTCAAAGACTGTGGACATGATACAGGAGATGGTCAGAGACTTTGGACCTAATACTGGAGATGGCCAAAGACTTTGGACATGATACAGGAGATGGTCAGAGATTGGAGACATGATACAGAAGATGGTCAGAGACTTTGGACATAATACTGGAGATGGCCAAAGACTTTGGACATGATACAGGAGATGGTCAGAGATTGGAGACATGATACAGAAGATGATCAGAGACTTTGGACCTAATACTGGAGATGGCCAAAGACTTTGGACATGATACAGGCGATGGTCAGAGATTGGAGACATGATACAGAAGATGGTCAGAGACTTTGGACCTAATACTAGAGATGGCCAAAGACTTTGGACATGATACAGGAGATGGTCAGAGATTGGAGATATGATACAGGAAATGGTCAGAGATTGGAGATATGATACAGGAAATGGTCAGAGATTGGAGATATGATACAAGAGATGGTCAGAGACTGCAGACATGATAGAACAGATAGTCAGAGAGTGGAGACATAATACGGGAGATTATCTGCCTGTATTGCATAGAGATGCACAAAGACCCAGTGTTGACAAAGTATGGAGAGAAAACAAGAAAACACAATAGTGTTATTTAATAATTAAATTAGAATGTTGATGGGGGAAGGAGGGGGAGGGGGCAGGGGAGGCAAAACATAAATAGATTATCCTTCAGCTTTGATACAATGTAATGTAGGATCTTATTGGAGCCGATGTGTGATCTGTACGGAACGTTGGATTCCTCACCGGGTCGGTCTCAGGCCTCCCCCGATCGGCACGATAAATGGCTCCTTTTGTAAAGCGCTGATTGTAATGTTTATCGCGGGGAGAGACGCTTTCTGGGTCATTAACCTTAATAACGAGATAAATGGCGAGGAAATCTTCCCACACTAATTATTTCATTGCAACAAAGCTGGCCGAGGTTTTCCAATCCAGTCTCTATGAACTGCGGCAGAAATGTAATATTAACTCGTCTCGGGGGATGGGGGCGCTTGGGGGGACCGGGCCAAGCAAACCCGTCTTAAAGGGGAACTGGAGGATAATGTTTAAAGTAGAACTATAAGCAAAACGTTTTATTCATTTTGGCTAGAGCGGGGGTAATAACATGTGGCGCCCATCCATTAGGGGCGCATGGGCGTTGCCCCCCCCCATCCATGCGTCCGGGACCGGCCCTTATCTACATGCTGGGCGCCGGATTGTGTTCCAATAGATTTTTTATATTTTTTTGAAGCACATGATTAGAGCCTGGTTTTCTAATAGGCTTCAAAAAAGGGTGGGTTCGGGGCGCAGAGCACTGTGCCCCAAGCCCACCCAGTTGTGTGACAATGGCAAATGAACATTTGCCATAGTCACACTGATTGTCCTCCCAGCCAGTCAGGAAGCGGGTTCTGAGTCCCGTCACCCGATTGGCTGAAAGGACAGGCGATCCTATTGGCTGCCTAGGAGGAGGAGGGAGGAAATGCGCGGCCGCCATGAGGAGACGACACACAAGAAGCCTGCTTGATAGGGTAAGTGTGGGGCAGGCCGTCCAATGGGGGGGTGCGCAATTGACCCGACCGTCCCACGGGGGGGGGGGGGGGGAGAGATTGGACGTTCCCAGAGTTCCTCCTGTTTTCATTGTACATGCAGTTTCTTGGTCACATGGCTCTCCAAAGGCCAGTTTATTGTCCTTCAGATTCCCAGTGGAAGTAGAGAAAATGCATAACACCTGTGATCAGTAGGAGGCAGAATAGTGCCCCATCATTGGTGTCAGTGGGAGGAATAGTGCCCCATCATTGGTGTCAGTGGGAGGAATAGTGCCCCATCATTGGTGTCAGTGGGAGGAATAGTGTCCCATCATTGGTGTCAGTGGGAGGAATAGTGTCCCATCATTGGTGTCAGTGGGAGGAATAGTGTCCCATCATTGTTATCAGTGGGAGGAATAGTGTCCCATCATTGGTGTCAGTGGGAGGAATAGTGTCCCATCATTGGTGTCAGTGGGAGGAATAGTGTCCCATCATTGGTATCAGTGGGAGGAATAGTGCCTTATCATCGGTGTCAGTGGGAGGAATAGTGCCCCATCATTGGTATCAGTGGGAGGAATAGTGCCTCATCTTTAATGTCAGTGGGAGGAATAGTGCTCCATCATTGGTGTCAGTGGGAGGAATAGTGCCCCATCGTGGGTGTGAGCAGTGAGTGGATCGCTTTTCAGCGGGCGTTTACCACATGCTGTGTACAGCTGGGACCAATTACATGCCCTAGTTTTGGTAGGCAGTTGGGGGGTTGGGGAAGGTTGGGGAGGGGCAGTAAAACTGCAGCTCAATCACCTGCTGTAACCACCCCATGTGAATGAGCCCCGAGTGTCTCGCTGAACGCAGCGGTGCAGCACAAGCTTTTCGCATTTAATGGCGTGGAACGCGTTGTTTACGATCCCCCGGCATAACGAACCTGCGGAGGCCACGTCTTATCCTAATTGGCCGATGCCTAACGCAACTTAATCAGTTTAAAAACAAAACACAAATAAAAACGTGTTTATGAGTTTGGCGCGGAAAGCGGATCCCCCGGCTTGGAAAACCGCCACCTAAACACCACCGCCTGAGTCATCTTCGGATCCTTCCACGTCGTAGCAGAACCTGGGGGGAGGGGGGTGGGGACCGGTCCTGGAAGAGAACCTCACTACCTGGATAAAGGGAGCCCCCTCCCCCCCACTGCGGCAGCATTCATCCGATGAACCGCGATCGTCTCATCTGTTAATAATCAGAATTGCGTATCAGCGGCGCTTCGCGGCGGCGCACTCGACTGAACTCTTCTTTTTAAGCCCCTTTGGCAGCGACTTAAAACCTTTTTAATAGCTGGAAGCGGCCAAGTTTTCTCGTTAAGGGCCCCGCCGCGTCCCGGCTAATTTCCAGAGACTCAACTCGTTTGGCTGCCAAGTGGGCGCGCCGCCAGCGGCCCCGGAGCTCCGGCCAATCGCTAAATGCTAATGGTAATAATAATACTTGTGGGGGGGGAGGGGGGAGAGCCGCAAGCCATTATTGAGCAGCAGCCCCCGCCATGTATATAAATATTACAGGAAGAGCGATGACATCATCACTTTAATACAGGTGTGTTATAAAGATCGAATCTGGACTCGATCAGGACGGCAGCGCCAAATCTCGCTATCGCCACGGAATTTCTCTCCTTCCACGTCGAGCCGGATGTCAGAAGGTGATGAAGTCATCGGTGTGTTACATGGCGGCCGTGTTCTGCGCAGTGGTGGCTGGTACTCAAAATTTTTTTTTGGGGGGGGGGGGGGGCAAACAAACTGAAAAAAAAAAATCAAACGCAGCCACTGTGCCCATCAAACACTACGAATGTGCCCATCAAACGTTGCCACTGTGCCCATCAAACGTTGCCACTGTGCCCATCAAACATTGCCACTGTACCCATCAAACGCAGCCACTGTGCCCATCAAACATAGCCACTGTGCCCATCAAATGTAGCCACTGGGTGTCCATCAAACACTGCGACTGTGCCCATCAAACGTTGCCACTGTGCCCATCAAACGTTGCCACTGTGCCCATCAAACGTTGCCACTGTGCCCATCAAACGCAGCCACTGGGTTCCTATCAATTGCAGCCACTGTGCCCATCAATTGCAGCCATTGTGCCCATCAATTGCAGCCACTGTGCCCATCAAACACTGCGACTGTGCCCATCAAATGCAGCCACTGTGCCCATTAAACGTTGCCACTGTGCCCTTTAAACGTTGCCATTGTGCCCATCAAACACAGTCTTTGTGCCCATCAAACGCAGCCACTGTGCCCATCAAACGCAGCCACTGTGCCATTAAATGCAGCCACTGTGCCCATCAAACGTAGCCACTTGGTGCCCATCAAACGTAGCCACTTGGTGCCCATCAAACGCAGCCACTGTTCCTATCAAATGCCACCACTGTGTCCATCAAACAAAGCCACTGTGCCCATCAAACGCAGCCACTGTGCCCATCAAACACTGCGACTGTGCCCATCAAACACTGCGACTGTGCCCATCAAATGCAGCCACTGTGCCCATCAAACGTTGCCACTGTACCCATCAAACGCAGCCATTGTGCCCATCAAATGCAGCCGTTGTGCCCATCAAACACAGCCACTGTGCCATAAAACGCAGCCACTGTGCCCATCAAACGTTGCCACTGTACCCATCAAACACAGCCATTGTGCCCATCAAACGCAGCCACTGTGCGCATCAAACGTTGCCACTGTGCCCATCAAACGCAGCCACTGGGTTCCCATCAATTGCAGCCACTGTGCCCATCAATTGCAGCCACTGTGCCCATCAATTGCAGCCACTGTGCCCAACAAACGCAGCCACTATGCCTATCAAATGCCACCACTGTGTCCATCAAACGCAGCCACTGTGCCATGAACTCGTTTGGATTTGTGGTTGGCGGTAAACGCGGTTGGATTTGAGGTTGGCGGTGAACGCGGTTGGATTTGAGGTTGGCGGTGAACGCGGTTGGGTTTGGGGTTGGCGGTGAACGCGGTTGGATTTTGGGTTTGCGGTGAATGTGGTTGGATTTGAGGTTGGCGGTGAACGCGGTTGGATTTGGGGTTGGCGGTGAACGCGGTTGGATTTTGGGTTTGCGGTGAACGCGGTTGGATTTGAGGTTGGAGGTGAATGCGGTTGGATTTGGGGTTTGCGGCGAACGCGGTTGGATTTGGGGTTGGCTGTGAATGTGGTTGGATGTGAGGTTGGTGGTGAATGCGGTTGGATTTGAGGTTGGCGGTGAATGCAGTTGGATTTGGGGTTGGCGGTGAACGCGGTTGGATTTGGGGTTTGCGGTGAACGCGGTTGGATTTGGGGTTGGCTGTGAATGCGGTTGGATGTGAGGTTTGCGGTGAATGCGGTTGGATTTGGGGTTGCAGTGAACGAGGTTGGATTTTAGGTTGGCGGTGAACGCGGTTGGATTTGGGGGTTGGCGGTGAACGCGGTTGGATTTGGGGGTTTGCGGTGAACGTAGTTGGATTTGGGGCTGCAGTGAAAACGGTTGGATTTTGGGTTAGCAGTGAACGTGGTTGGATTTGTGGTTGGCGGTGAATGCGGTTGGATTTGGGGGTTTGCGGTAAATGCAGTTGGATTTGGGGGTTGGCGGTGAATGCAGTAGGATTTGGAGTTGGCTGTGAACATGGTTGGATTTGGGGTTGGCGGTGAATGCAGTTGGATTTGGAGTTGGCTGTGAACATGGTTGGATTTGGGGTTGGCGGTGAATGAGGTTGGATTTGGGGTTGGCTGTGAACGCGGTTGGATTTGGGGTTGGCGGTAAATACGGTTGGATTTGGGGTTGGTGGTGAACGCGGTTGGATTTGGGGTTGGCAGTGAACGCGGTTGGATTTGGGGTTGGCAGTGAACGCGGTTGGATTTGGGGTTGGCTGTGAACGCGGTTGGATTTGGGGTTGGCGGTGAATACGGTTGGATTTGGGGTTGGTGGTGAACGCGGTTGGATTTGGGGTTGGCAGTGAACGCGGTTGGATTTGGGGTTGGCTGTGAACGCGGTTGGATTTGGGGTTGGCGGTGAATACAGTTGGATTTGGGGTTGGTGGTGAACGCGGTTGGATTTGGGGTTGGCAGTGAACGCGGTTGGATTTGGGGTTGGCGGTGAATGCGGTTGGATTTGGGGTTTGCGGCGAACGCGGTTGGATTTGGGGTTGGCTGTGAATGTGGTTGGATGTGAGGTTGGCGGTGAATGCGGTTGGATTTGAGGTTGGCGGTGAACGCAGTTGGATTTGGGGTTGGCGGTGAATGCGGTTGGATTTGGGGTTTGCGGTGAACGCGGTAGGATTTGGGGTTGGCTGTGAATGCGGTTGGATGTGAGGTTTGCGGTGAATGCGGTTGGATTTGGGGTTGCAGTGAACGAGGTTGGATTTTAGGTTGGCGGTGAACGCGGTTGGATTTGGGGGTTTGCGGTGAACGTGGTTGGATTAGGGGCTGCAGTGAAAACGGTTGGATTTTGGGTTAGCAGTGAACGTGGTTGGATTTGTGGTTGGCGGTGAATGCGGTTGGATTTGGGGGTTTGCCGTAAATGCAGTTGGATTTAGGGGTTGGCGGTGAATGCAGTTGGATTTGGAGTTGGCTGTGAACATGGTTGGATTTGGGGTTGGCGGTGAATGCAGTTGGATTTGGAGTTGGCTGTGAACATGGTTGGATTTGGGGTTGGCGGTGAATGAGGTTGGATTTGGGGTTGGCTGTGAACGCGGTTGGATTTGGGGTTGGCGGTGAATACAGTTGGATTTGGGGTTGGTGGTGAACGCGGTTGGATTTGGGGTTGGCAGTGAACGCGGTTGGATTTGGGGTTGGCTGTGAACGCGGTTGGATTTGGGGTTGGCGGTGAATACGGTTGGATTTGGGGTTGGTGGTGAACGCGGTTGGATTTGGGGTTGGCAGTGAACGCGGTTGGATTTGGGGTTGGCAGTGAACGCGGTTGGATTTGGGGTTGGCTGTGAACGCGGTTGGATTTGGGGTTGGCGGTGAATACGGTTGGATTTGGGGTTGGTGGTGAACGCGGTTGGATTTGGGGTTGGCAGTGAACGCGGTTGGATTTGAGGTTGGCGGTGAACGCGGTTGGATTTGGGGTTGGCGGTGAACGCGGTTGGATTTGGGGTTGGCGGTGAACTCGGTTGGATTTGGCGGTGAGCGTGGTTGGATTGGGGGTGGGCGGTGAACACGGTTGGATTTGGGGTTAGTGGTGAACGTGGTTGGATTTGGGGGTTTGCGGTAAATGCGGTTGGATTTGGGGATTGCAGTGAACACAGTTGGATTTGGAGTTGGCTGTGAACTTGGTTGGATTTGGCGGTGAGCGCGGTTGGATTGGGGGTGGGCGGTGAATGCGGTTGGATTTGGGGGTTGCAGTGAATGTGATTAGATTTGAGTTTGGCAGTGAACACGGTTGGATTTGGGGTTGGCTGTAAACGCGTTTGGATTTGAGGTTGGCGGTGAATGCGGTTGGGTTTGGGGGTTGCGGTGAATGTGGTTGGATTTGGGGGTTGCGGTGAACGCGGTTGGATTTGGGGGTTGCGGTGAATAGGGTTGGATTCGGGGGTTGCGGTGAATAGGGTTGGATTCGGGGGTTGCGGTGAAGGCGGTTGCAGGTCTCCGTCCGAAGCAGCGCATTCAATTCTGACCGATAAATCAGCATTTTATGTCGCTCTCCTGGCATAACGTGACCTGTTGCTATTTCAGGAAGTTCCCGCTCCCGCTGTTTTTGGCCGACGGCGAGTCCCACGCGCACTGGCGATCCGTCCTTCCAGCCTCACACACCCGCCCTGTTGCCTTGGAAATAAAATGGTTTACAGCAACAGTGGCCTCGGATCGCTTCTGCTTTTTTGCTCTTGTTCCCGAACCAAAAAAGAGGAGAGAGAATTCCAGATGTTGAGATTCCATGGACCGGGACCCGGCCGGCCAACGCCGGAGAAGCTGAACATCCAGTACTGTGGGGGGGGGGGAGGTGGTGGGAGGACAGGTCCATCCAGAAACACATTTCTCTGAAGAATAACAACCAAAATATTCGGGGATCCTCAGAAAAATTAATCCTCCATGTTTCCGCCGCTCCATTCATCCAAATTGGAAATAATAGACAAATTGTGACAGAATTTTATTACCGTAATAAAGAAGACGACCCAATGAAGTCGTCATTAACCGAAAATCCTAAGGAGGGTCTCGTCCAGCTGAGCCCGTCTTTCTGAGAATTCGGCCGCAACAAGGGGGGGGGGTCTGCACTAGATGAGGGGGGGGCCATAATTCGGCCCCCCTCATATACGTCTATCTGGGGGATCGGCTTCCTGATTGGGCTTTGCTGTTCCTCTCTCTGTGTTATCATTCCGCTCAGACTGGAAAACAATTCTGATTTCTCGGCAGCTAATTGGCCTTATCTCGTCGTTCCGCCAGACCGCACTTCCTGATCTTCATCTCATTCATTTCTACTCTGAGGACGTTATTTCCAGGAAGGTTCCATGCCGGCCCATTCCTGCACAAGAGCTTACACTCTAAGGGAGGGGGGGGTCTCTAAACGTTTTATTAGGAAAGCTGCATCATTAATTATACAAATAATTGCAGAAGTCCCCCCATTATATTAAAAGCCCCTCCTCCATGACACCAGGCCCCTCCCCATGACACCAGACCCCTCCCCTTCACATCAGTGTCTCCCTGTTGCCCCAGACATCAGAGTCCAACCCCTCGTCTCACTTGAGAGTCTCCCTCCAATCAGGGTCCTTCTTTTTCTTTTTTTTTTCTTTTTTAAGTGTATTTTGTGCTTGTACTCGAGAGAGGGGCCGGACTGCAGGAGTTGGGAGTAATCAGGGTCCTTCTTACATCAGTGTCCTCTTTAGAGTCGCCCCTTACATCAGTGTTCTCTTCAGAGTCCCCCCTTACATCAGTGTCCTCTTCAGAGTCCCCCCTTACATCAGTGTCCTCTTCAGAGTCCCCCCTTACATCAGTGTCCTCTTCAGAGTCCCCCCTTACATCGGTGTCCTCTTCAGAGTCCCCCCTTACATCAGTGTCCTCTTCAGAGTCCCCCCTTACATCAGTGTCCTCTTCAGAGTCCCCCCTTACATCAGTGTCCTCTTCAGAGTCCCTTACCAGTGTCTTAGAGTTGCCCTTATCAGTGTCCTCTTTAGAGTCGCCCCTTACATCAGTGTTCTCTTCAGTCCCCCCTTACATCAGTGTCCTCTTCAGAGTCCCCCCTTACATCAGTGTCCTCTTCAGAGTCCCCCTTACATCGGTGTCTCCAGAGTCCCCCCCTACATCGGTGTCCTCTTCAGTCCCCCCTTACATCAGTCCTCTTCAGAGTCCCCCTTACATCAGTGTCCCTAGAGTCCCCCTTACATCAGTGTCTTCAGAGTTTCCTTATCAGTCCCTTCAGAGTTGCCCCTTACATCAGTGTCTTCTTTATTCCCTTTACATCAATGTCCTCTTCAGAGTCGCCCCTTATATAAGTGTCTTTATCAGAGTCGCCCCTTATATAAGTGTCTTTATCAGAGTCGCCCCTTAAATAAAGTTCCCCAGTAGAGGCCTCTCCTACATCAGTGTCCCGATCAGAGTCCCTCCTTTAGCCAGTGTCCTCATAAGAGTCCCCCCCCCCCCTTACCACCTTAATTAGGCTTTCAGTGTGGCTGTAAGTGTGTAGCAGTGGGCTAGATAAAACCTCATAACTGGCCGGATGTGGCCCCCGGGCCATAGTTTGGAGACCCCTGCTCTAAGGCTAAGGTCACACTGCAGCAGTCTCCTAAAAAGCGACCCGTGGTTCAGCCTCCTGCATGTCATTTGTTTTGCCTTTTTTTCTTTATTCCTTTACAAAAACGCTGGAATTTTAGGCTCAGGATCCGAGCCTCCCCCTCGTGTACATGACAGCCAAGGGGGAACTCCATATTAATGGCCATGGGGGAAGGGAGCAAATCTAATAATGGTCATGGGGGAGGAAGGCAACTCCATATTAATGCCCATAGGGAGAGGGGGGAAACTTCATATTAATGGCCATAGGGAGTGGGGGGCTACTCCATATTAATGGCAATGGGGAGGGGGGCAACTTCATATTAATGGCCATGGGGAGGGGGCAACTCCATATTAATGGTTATTAGAAGAAGGGGGAAACTACATATTATTGGCCATGGGGGAAAGGGGGCAACTCTATATTAATGGTCATGGAGGGAAGGGGCAACTACATAATAATGGCCATGGGGAGAGGGAGGCTACTCCATATTAATGGCCATGGGAAGAAGGGGGGAACTTCATATTAATATAGAGCTGCCCTCTTCCCCCATGACCATTAATAATGGCCATGGGGAGGGGGCAGCTCTATATTAATAGTTATGGGAAGAAGGGGGAAACTCCATATTATTGGCCATGGGGGAAGGAGGACAGCTCTATTAATGGCCATAGGGGAGGAAGGCAACTCCATTTTAAGGGCCATGGGAGGGAGAGGGGGCAACTCTATATTAATGGCCATGGGGGGAGGGAGGGAGGCTACTCCATATTAATGGCCATAGGGGGAGGGGGCAACTTCATTTTAATGCCCATGGGGAGAAGGGGAAAACTCCATATTAAAGGCCATGGGGGAAAGGAGCAAATCCAATAATGGACATGGGGGAGGAAGGCAACTCCATATTAATGGCCATAGGGAGAGGGGGCAACTTCATATTAATGGCCATGGGGAAAGAAGGCAACTCCATATTAATAGCCATGGGGGAAGGGGGGCAACTCTATATTAATGGTCATGGAGGGAGGGGGCAACTCTATATTAATGGTCATGGGAAGAAGGGGGGAAACTCCATATTAATTGTCATGGGGGAAGGAGGGCAGCTCTATTAATGGCCATAGGGGAGGAAGGCAACTCCATTTTAAGGGCCATGGGAGTTAGAGGGGGCAACTCTATATTAATGGCCATGGGGGAGGGAGGCTACTCCATATTAATGGCCATAGGGGTCCAGGGGGGCAACTTCATATTAATGCCCATGGGGCAAAGGGGGAAACTCCATATTAATGGCCATGGGGGAAGGAGGGCAGCTCTATTAATGACCATAGGGGAGGAAGGCAACTCCATATTAACAACCATAGGGAGGGAGAGGGGGCAACTCTATATTATTGGTCATGGGGGAGGCAGGCTACTCCATATTAATGGCCATAGGGGGAGGGGGCAACTTCATATTAATGCCCATGGGGAGAACTCCATAATAATGGCCATGGGGGAAGGGAGCAAATCCAATAATAGTCATGGGGAAGGAAGGCAACTCCATATTAATGGCCACGGGGGGGTTGGGGAAAACTCCAAAGCTGAAAATGATAAATGACAATAAGACAGAAGGAGATCTCAGAATCGGTGATATTTTCCTTGTGTTGGAATCTTTGATGACAGCATTGATCCGGGTGATCGATGGCTCTTGGTAGATCTCTCACAGTCCATGTCACCTTCTCTGAGCGTCCTGACAAGTGACGTGAGGCCTCTGATTGGTGTCTAGACAGACAATAAAAATCCCAGAGCTGATGACAAGGACTAAAGGGGACTCTTTTCTCCTTCTTTGCATTAATGTAACGCAGGAATCTCTTCCTTGCAGCGGGTCACTCGGTGACTCTACTTCTTCTTGGAAATCTTCTTCTGATTTATGTTGGGTGAACAGTCATGGCCGTTCCCATATGCGGTCAGCTTTCCTGTAAGATAAATGGGCCTGTAGAGGAGAAGTCTGTAATATAAACGTTATGTCAGGTTGTTATGGAGCGGTCTGCGTTCCGCGCATTCCATCTGTTCCGAGAACTCGGAGAGAACCACCCGTGTCCCAAACTATCTGCTGAACTACGAGGGTTAGAAGGAACCTGTTGCTGATCTGTCCTTCTAAAGGGGTGTCTTGGCTGATCTGTTGACTTCATGACTATCCAAACCAATGGCCTACAGCAAGTATGAAGATCCGAAATTCAAACTTGCTTGTTCTGGGTTAGTAACTCTGAAATGCTGAAGCCTCAGGCAACCAGGTATATGTAGCAGAGACATAACTGGAACCTTCAGGGCCCAAGAAACCATGAAGGGCTCCTATGAGCACTGGGACCCTTTCCATCGATCCCGAGCCCTATCTTCTGGTCATAGGACCCTTTCCATCGATCCCGAGCCCTATCTTCTGGTCATGGGAATCTTTCCATCGGTCCTGAGCCCTATCTTCGGTCATGGGACCCTTTCCATCGGTCCCGAGCCCTATCTTCTGGTCATGGGACCCTTTCCATCAGTCCCGAGCCCTATCTTCTGGTCATGGGACCCTTTCCATCGATCCCGAGCCCTATTTTCTGGTCATGGGACCCTTTCCATCGATCCCGAGCCCTATTTTCTGGTTATGGAACGCTTTCCATCGATCCCGAGCCCTTTTTTCTGGTCATGGGACCCTTTCCATCGGTCCCGAGCCCTATTTTCTGGTCATGGGACCCTTTCCATCGATCCCGAGCCCTATTTTCTGGTCATGGGACCCTTTCCATCGATCCCGAGCCCTATTTTCTGGTTATGGAACGCTTTCCATCGATCCCGAGCCCTTTTTTCTGGTCATGGGAATCTTTCCATCGGTCCTGAGCCCTATCTTCGGTCATGGGACCCTTTCCATCGGTCCCGAGCCCTATCTTCTGGTCATGGGACCCTTTCCATCGATCCCGAGCCCTATCTTCTGGTCATGGGACCCTTTCCATCGATCCCGAGCCCTATCTTCTGGTCATGGGACTCTTTCCATCGATCCCGAGCCATATCTTCTGGTCATGGGACCCTTTCCATCGATCCCGAGCCCTATCTTCTGGTCATGGGACCCTTTCCATCGCTCCCAAGCCCTATCTTCTGATCATGGGACCCTTTCCATCGATCCCGAGCCCTATCTTCTGGTCATGGGAATCTTACCATCGGTCCCGAGCCCTATCTTCTGGTCATCGGAATCTTTCCATCGGTCCCGAGCCCTATCTTCTGGTCATGGGACCCTTTCCATCGGTCCCGAGACCTATCTTCTGGTCATGGGACCCTTTCCATCGGTCCCGAGACCTATCTTCTGGTCATGGGACCCTTTCCATCGGTCCCGAGCCCTATCTTCTGGTCATGGGACCCTTTCCATCGGTCCTAAACCCTATCTTCTGGTCATGGGACCCTTTAATCGGTCCCGAGCCCTATCTTCTGGTCCTTCCCTCCAGGCCCAGAGCCTTTACCTCTTGATCCTGGGGCCCTTTACTCCCATCGTAGGGCCCCAGTCCTGCAGCGTGACCCTTTCAAGTCAAGTCAAGTCAAGCTTTATTGTCATTCTACTACACCTGAGGACATACTTTCACATGTTCTGCAGTGGGCTCCCTTCTTGCCACCTTCAGGCCCCCTCCCCACGAGGGCCTGGTCGCAAGTGCTGTGGTAGTACTGCCACTGAGCTATAGTTACAAATAGGGATGAGCCCGAAGTCCGAGTCGAGCGTGCGTTCGACTCGAACATCGGGCGTGTGCCTGTTTACCGAATAGCGACAATTTGGGTTGTTTGCGTCAAATTCGAAAGCCGCGGAACACCCTTTAATAGTCTGTAGGAGAAATCAAAAGTGCTAACTTTAAAGGCTAATATGCAAGGTATTGTCATTAAAAATGTTTGGGGACCCGGGTCCTGCCCCAGGGGAGTGTTTGGGGACCCGGGTCCTGCCCCAGGGGACATGTATCAATGCAAAAAAAAAGTTTTTAAAACTGCAGTTTTTTCGGGAGCAGTGATTTTAATAATGCTTAAAGTGAAACAATAAAAGTGAAATATTCCTTTAAATTTCGTACCTGGGGGGTGTCTATAGTATACCTGTAAAGGACTTGTCCCAAGCTGGCTCTTGTCAATTCACATACGGGGGGGGGGGGCGAGATCTGGGGGTCCCCTTGTTGAAGGGGGCTTCCAGATTCCGATTCCCCCACATGCAGACTCCCACAACCACCGGGCAAGGATTGTGGGGATGAGGCCCTTGTCCCCATGAACATGGGGAAAAGGTGCTTTGGGGGTGACTTCGAAGAACCCCCCTATTCTGGGGGGCATGTGGCCTGGTACGGTTTAGGAGGGGGGCTGCTCTTGCCTCTTTTCCTGCGGCCTGGCAGGTTGCATGCTCGGATAATGGTCTGGAATGGATTTTTGGGGGGAACCCCATGCCATTTTTTTTGGCACGGGGGTTCCCCTTAAAATTCCTACCAGATCTGGTAGGGATTTTGAGGGGGACCCCTGCGCCTTTTAAAAGAAAATTGGCACAGGGTTCCCTTTAATATCCATACCAGACCTGAAGAGCCTGGTATGGAATTTGGGGGGACCCCCATGCAATTTTTTTTTTTTTAACTTTTGGTTTGGGGTTAATATTCATACCAGACCCAAAGGGCCAGGCCGCAGTGTTGGAACATCAGGAAGGTAGGAGACAGAGGCCACCAGAGAAGACAATGTGATGGCTCTTCCATTACAGGGACCTGTGGTCTTCATAATTGGTGTAACCTGACAGGGACTCTTTAATTCATAACATTTCTCCTCTTTTGCCTAAATCGAATATTCCTCACCCCGTGTTTTGATCTGCGTCCTCAGGTTTGTGACTCGGTTCATCGAACTTGACGGTTTGACGTGTCTGCTGAACTTCCTGAAGAGCATGGACTACGAGACGTCGGAGAGCCGAATACACACATCCGTTATAGGATGCATCAAGGCGCTGATGAACAACTCGCAGGGCCGATCCCACGTCCTGGTCCACCCCGAGAGCATCAACATCATCTCCCAGAGCTTACGGACCGAGAACATCAAGACCAAGATCGCCGTGCTGGAGATCCTGGGGGCCGTGTGCCTGGTCCCCGACGGGCACAAGAAAGTCCTGCGAGCCATGCTCCATTACCAGGTCTACGCCGCCGAGCGGACGCGGTTTCAGGTGAGGCCCCAAAAGGTGCCGTTATTTTTAGCACTTCAGTACCGGGCACTTTCACCTTTCTTCATTCAGTGTGTATTGTTGTGATTATATGTGATTGGCCCCGATACAGATTATTCCCTTTCAATCCTTCCCCCCGAAGCTCCATAAAAGGCTATGTAAAGGGGTGGGGGCGTGGCAGAGGAGCTGGGCCAGCACAGACAGTAATTAGAAAATCTAGAAGAGAAAGAGAGCTATGGCGGGTAAGGAGGGGGAGGGGCTGTACTAGGGAACTGACTCTTCTGAATTTTTCTGGAAAGCACATTGCAAGAGAATAAAAAATAATTTATGGAATGAAAAAAAAAAAGGAAGCATTTCAAATATTGTATTTTTTCGTGCTTCTATCTGCAGTTTTTATTTTATTTTACTTGGGGACAGGGTCTCTTTAAGAGAAATTATGAGTCACATGATCCATTTCTCCTCTTTGCTTTTCTACATTTATGAGCTGCTGAACAATGTCAGTTAAATTGAACCACATATAGGCTGGCCATACATTATACAATTTTCTTTTAGATTTCCCCAATATATATTTATTATTATTATTATATATTATTTATATATTTATATATATATTTATATTATTTATTTATTTATTTACTACTACTATTATTATTATATTTATTATTATATATTATTATTATATTTATTATTATTATATTTATTATTATATATTATTATTATATTTTATTATTATATTTTATTATTATTATTAATTTATATATCCAAGTTAAAATTGTTTTAGTCTGACCTTATATATATATATATATATATATATATATATATATATATATATATATATATATATGCACACTGGATATATAATGATATATATATTATATATATTTATTATTATTATTATTAACTTATGTATATATTAATAATAGTAATAATAATAATAATATATATAATAATATATATATATATATATATATATATATATATATATATAAAATAAATATAATAATTATATAATATTATTATTAGTATTATTATTATTAATAATATACACATAAATTAGTAATAATAATAGTAAGTATATATATATATATATATATATATATATATATATATATATATATATATATATATATTATTAATATTATTATCATCATTATTATTAATTTATGTATATATTATTAATATAATAATAATAATAATATATAATTATTATATATATATATACTATTATTATTATTATTATATATTATTATTAATTTATGTATACACAAGTTGAAATTGTTTTAGTCTGACCTTCTATTATATTATATACTGTATAGATGAATATATGTATATTTTAATAATATATCTAACAATATATAATTAATATATATATATATATATATATATATATATATATATATAATGCTGTGTGTGTGTATATATATATATATATATATATATATATATATATATATATATATATACAAGTTGAAATTGTTTTGAAATTTATTTAGATAAATATATAATAATAATAATAAATAATATAATTATTCTATTCATTATTATTATTATGTTTATATATATATAAATATATATATATATAAAAATAAATATATATATATATATATATATATATATATATATATATATATATATATATATATATATAAATATATAAAACATAATAATAATAAATACAATAATTATATTATTTATTATTATTATATATTTATCTATACAGTATACAATATAAGGTCAGACTAAAACAATTTCAACTTGTATCCAATCAGGAAAGTTCTTGCACTTCATAGTTGAAGGTAAATCTAAAGGAAATTGAATAGTAAAATTGGATAATGTATGGCCAAACTAATTCAAGAGATTGCATCACCGCTGCCTGTTCATGTGTGTGAAGGTATAAACTGCTGGAAATGAAAGTCTTTAAAACCCTGTAAATATGTTGGGGGGAGGGGGAGGGGGGGTCTCACGCCTTCACCCAAAAATAAATGAATCGCAGCCTCTCTGGCACACACAATACAGAAATCCATTTTTCAGGCTGCACAAGCGATTATTAATGTGTTTCAGACCCCGTTCCCCCGGTCCGGGCTGCGGAGCTGCGGTTTTCACAGGACGGGGGGAGATTTATGAAGTCGGGAGAGTTATTTGTTGCAAGTTTTCTGAACTCCGAAGTCTGCGCTGGAAGAGCGGCGTGTGCGAGGAACCATTTCTATACATTGTATCCCCGTCGGCAGATTCATTGTAGGCCAGAGTCATCACTGAACCAGAAGAGCTTACACTCTAATGTCCCCCCACAGTCATCACAGAACCAGAGGAGCTTACACTCTAATGTCCCCCCACAGTCATCACAGAACCAGAGGAGCTTACACTCTAATGTCCCCCCACAGTCATCACAGAACCAGAGGAGCTTA
Source organism: Rana kukunoris (assembly GCA_029574335.1). NCBI lineage: Eukaryota > Metazoa > Chordata > Amphibia > Anura > Ranidae > Rana > Rana kukunoris. The sequence goes on along the minus strand of CM056052.1, from coordinate 555,124,833 downwards.
CACTCTAATGTCCCCCCACAGTCATCACTGAACCAGAGAAGCTTACACTCTAATGTCCCCCCACAGTCATCATTGCACCAGAGGAGCTTACACTCTAATGTCCCCCCACAGTCATCACTGAACCAGAGGAGCTTACACTCTAATGTCCCCCCACAGTCATCACTGAACCAGAGAAGCTTACACTCTAATGTCCCCCCACAGTCATCTCACAAAGACAGGAAGTAAGATTAGATTTCCCCTAGGGACACAGTCAGAGGTTTGAACCCCCTGGAGTTGTATCTCTGGAGTTCCACTTTAAAGTCACATGGGAAGTCGCATTAAACGGAGACGTTTGTTGGGCTCCAGATAACCAAAATCATTCCTTTGTTTTGCTCTGAGGAATGTTTTGACCACGGAGGCGTCCTCCAGGGACCTCATAGATGAAGGTTCATCCTCCAGGGACCTCATAGATGAAGGTTCATCCTCCGGGGACCTCATAGATGAAGGTTCATCCTCCGGGGACCTCATAGATGAAGGTTCATCCTCCGGGGACCTCATAGATAAAGGTTCATCCTCCGGGGACCTCATAGATGAAGGTTCATCCTCCGGGGACCTCATAGATGAAGGTTCATCCTCCGGGGACCTCATAGATGAAGGTTCATCCTCCAGGGACCTCATAGATGAAGGTTCATCCTACGGGGACCTCATAGATGAAGGTTCATCCTACGGGGACCTCATAGATGAAGGTTCATCCTCCGGGGACCTCATAGATGAAGGTTCATCCTCCAGGAACCTCATAGATGAAGGTTCATCCTCTGGGGACCTCATAGATGAAGGTTCATCCTCCAGGGACCTCATAGATGAAGGTTCATCCTCCGGGGACCTCATAGATGAAGGTTAATCCTCCGGGGACCTCATAGATAAAGGTTCATCCTCCGGGGACTTCATAGATGAAGGTTCATCCTCCGGGGACCTCATAGATGAAGGTTAATCCTCCGGGGACCTCATAGATAAAGGTTCATCCTCCGGGGACCTCATAGATGAAGGTTCATCCTACGGGGACCTCATAGATGAAGGTTCATCCTCCGGGGACCTCATAGATGAAGGTTCATCCTCCAGGAACCTCATAGATGAAGGTTCATCCTCTGGGGACCTCATAGATGAAGGTTCATCCTCCAGGGACCTCATAGATGAAGGTTCATCCTCCGGGGACCTCATAGATGAAGGTTAATCCTCCGGGGACCTCATAGATAAAGGTTCATCCTCCGGGGACTTCATAGATGAAGGTTCATCCTCCGGGGACCTCATAGATGAAGGTTCATCCTCCAGGAACCTCATAGATGAAGGTTCATCCTCTGGGGACCTCATAGATGAAGGTTCATCCTCCAGGGACCTCATAGATGGAGGTTCATCCTCCGGTAATGAGAGGCGACGTCTCAGTCGAGGACACAAACTATCGCCAGAACCAGAGGGGGAAAATTTAATGCGATTATCATTTTCACGGGGCAGGCTGAGAAGTGAAGGAAAGACGATAGATGATGTCACACCATTCAGGGCCGCAACTTTCGCAAGGTCATTCTCTGGAGACGGGTGAGGAGGCCTCTATATGGTCCTCCAGGGCCCTTCTTGTGTTATGGCCCCCAGATTGGCCCATTTTAAGGCTTGATGTCCGTCGGTGACAAAATTGCCATATTTGTGGCGTTTACCTAACCCTAGTTTTACCCTAACCCTTGACCCCAACCCTAGCCCTTAACCCTAGCTCTTAAACCTAACCCCACTTTTACCCTAACCCTTAGCCCTAACCCTAGTTCTTAACCCCAACCCTAGCTCTTAACCCTAACTCTGGCCCTTAACCCTAGCTCTTAAACCTAACCCTAGATTTTATCCTAGCCCTTAACCCTTAAACCTAACCCTAGCTTTTACCCTGACCCATAACCCTAACCCTGGCTCTTAAACCAAACCCTAGCTCGCAAACCTAACCTTAGCTCTTAAACCTAACCCTAGCCCTAGCTCCTAAACCTAACCCTAACTCGTAAACCTAACCCTAACTCTTAACCCTAACCCTAGCTCTAAAACCAAAACCTAACCCTAGCCCTTAACCCTAACCCTAGCTCTTAAACCTAACCTCAGTTTTACCCTAGCCCTTAGCCATAACCCTAGCTCTTAAACCTAACCCTAGCTCCTAAACCTAACCCTAACCCTAGCTCTTAAACCTAACCCTAGCTCGTAAACCTAACCCTAACCCTTAAACATAACCCTAGCCCTCAACCCTAACCCCAGCTCTTAAACCTAACCTTGGCTTTTTCCCTAGCTTTTAACCCTAGCTCTTAAACCTAACCCTAGCTCTTAAACCTAACCCTAGCTTGTAAACCTAACCCTTAAACTTAACCCTAGCCCTCAACCCTTATCCCTAGCCCTTAAACCTAACCCTAGGCCTTAACCCTAACCCTAGCTCTTAACCCTAACTCTGGCCCTTAACCCTAGCCCATAACCCTAACCCTAACATGCAACTTTGGATGCATAAAGACTCCTAGAGCTACAGTTATGGTTAAGGGTTAGGGAAAAAGCTAGGGTTAGGGTTAAATATTAGGGTTAGGGCTAGCCGTAACCATAACCCTAACATTTAACCCTAATCCTAAAATGTAACCCTGACCCTTAAACCCAACCCTAGCCCTTAACCCTAACATGCAACTTTGGATTCATAAAGGTTCCTGAACTACTTTGATGCAAAGTTACACTTCCTTGCATCAAAGTAGTGTAGGATCCTTTATGTCTCCAAGGTTGCATGTTAGGGTTAGGGTTAGGGTTAAGAGCTAAAAGTTAGGGTTAAGGGCTAAGGGCTAAGGTTGGGGGTAAGGGCTAGAGTTAGGATTAAGAGCTAGGGTTAGGGTTTAAAGCTAAGTTTATGGTTAAGGGCTAAGGTTGGGGTTAAGAGCAAGGGTTAAGGGCTAGGGTTAGGGTTGAGGGCTAAGGTTGGGGTTGAGGGCTAGAGTTAGGATTAAGAGCTAGGGTTAGGGTTTAAAGCTAAGGTTGTGGTTAAGGGCTAAGGTTGGGGTTAAGAGCAGGGGTTAAGGGTTAGGGTTAATGACTAAGGTTAGGGTTAAGATCCAGGGTTAGGGTTACGGGCTAAGGTTATGTTTAAGGGCTAGAGTTATGTTTAAGAGCTAGGGTTAAGGTTAAGGGATGTGATTAGGGTTAAGGGCTAAGGTTAGGGTTAAGAGCTAGGGTTGGGGTTAAGAGCTAGGGTTAGGGTTAAGGGCTAAGGTTAGGGTTAAGGTTAAGGGCTAAGGTTAGGTTTAAGGGCTAGAGTTATGTTTAAGAGCTAGGGTTAAGGTTAAGGGATATGATTAGGGTTAAGGGCTAAGGTTAGGGTTAAGAGCTAGAGTTAGGATTAAGAGCTAGGGTTAGGGTTAAGGGCTAAGGTTAGGGTTAAGGGGTAGCGTTATCTTTAAGAGCTAGGGTTAAGGTTAAGGGCTAAGGTTAGGGTTAAGGGCTAGAGTTAGGGTTAAGAGCTAGGGTTAAGGTCGAGGGCTAAGGTTAGGGTCGAGGGCTAAGGTTAGGGTTCAGGGCTATAGCTAGGGTTAAGAGCTAGGGTTAGGGTTAAGAGCTAAGGTTAAGGGCTAGTTAGGATTAAGAGCTAGGGTTAGGGTTAAGGGCTATAGTTAGGGTTAAGGGCTAAAGTTAGGGTTAATACCTAGGGTTAGGGTTAAGAGCTAAGATTAGGGTTCAGGGCTAGAGTTAGGGTTAAGAGCTAGGGTTAGGAGCTAAGATTAGGGTTAAGAGCTAAGGTTAGGTTCAGGGCTAGAGTTGGGGTTAATAGCTAGGGTTAGGGTTAATGTCTAGGGTTAGGATTAAGAGCTAAGGTTAGGGTTAAGGGCTAGTTAGGATTAAGAGCTAGGGTTAGGGTTAATGGCTAGGTTTAAATGTTAGGATTATAGGCTATCCCTAACCCTTACATTTATCCCTAACATTTAACCTTGACCCTAACTCTAGCCCTTAACCCTAACTCTGGTCCTTAAACCTAACCCTGGCCCTTAAACCTAACCCTAGCCCCTAACACTAACCCTAGCTTTTAAACCTAACCCTAGCGTTTATCCTAGCCCTTAACCCTAAACCTAGCTCCTAACCACAACCCTAGCCCTTAACACTAACTCTACCCCTTAACCTTAACATGCAACTGTGTATGACTCCTAAACTACTTTGATGTGACTTTAATGAGCTAAGGTTAGGGTTAAGAGCTAGGTTTAAATGTTAGGGTTATAGGCTAGCCCTAACCCTAACATTTATCCCTAACATTTAACCTTAGCCCTAACTCTAGCCCTTAAGCTTTACTCTAACATGCGACTTTGGACACATAGGGCCAGATTCAGGTAGAGTTAGGCTGGAGTATCAGTGATACTCCAGCCTAACTGTCACTTTAAGCCGGCGTTTCTGTTTTCTGTATCCAGAAAACAAGAAACGCCGGGTTGGTGTTCCGATGCGATCGGCGCAAGTGAATTTCGCCATCGCATCACAAATTTAATTTAAAAATGGCGCTGGGGGCGTTCCCACTGATTAATGCTGAAAAAATCTGTTAATCAGCGGGAATCGGAAATTCACTATCGTTTTCGGGCACGACGCAGTGACTTTCCGACGTTTCCGTAAGCGATACGCGACGTAAAGATAAAGCAGCCCCCTAGTGGAGTATTCTATGTTAAGTATAGGCGTCGTCATGGCGTCGGAAAAAAAAAAATTTGCGTCGCTTGCGTAAAACGTCCATGAATGGGGATTTGACGTCATTGACGTTCACTGACAGAATTTGGAGCATGCGCACTGGGATGCATTGACAGGCGACGCATGCGCAGTACGTTCGCCGCGGGATCGCGCCTAGTTTAAATAATACACGCCCCGTACCCGCCCAATTTGAATTCCGCCGGCTCATTTGCGATGCGCTGCCGCAACTTTAGGAGCAAGTGCTTCATGAATAACAGCACTTGCTCCTAAAATTTCGGCAGAGTAACGTAAATGAGAAATGTTACTCCAGAGCAAAGATGCTCCCATCTACCTGAATCTGGCCCATAAAGGTTCCTCCACTACTTTGATTGCGACTTTGTTGCTACTTTAATGCTACTTGAGTGCTATAGTTAGATAAGTCTAACAGGCGGCCAACCAGCAGGTCGGCAGTGATTTCTCCTGTATTTCTCCTAGGAGCACATTTTACAGACCCCCCCCCCCCTCATATACAAATCTGATGTCAGAGAAGACGGGCCGAGGTCTGTTATAAATCGAACGTGCGTTGTTGTGCGGCATTCCTCGCGCGTTGCGTCATCCTGTCCCGGAATTTCCATATATTCTCCCAGCGGCTTGACCCCCGATGTGGCTGCGGGTCTCCCGTAAGCGATGTGGCGGCAAAGTATGCGGAATGTCGGTGAACGCGCCCCCCTGTACATTTCCTTTGTGGGGGGGGATAAATAATGTATCACAAAGGGATCCGGCTTGACAAAAGAGCTGACATTCCATCCACAGAGCGCTGGAGGCGGGGCTTGTAAGGATAGGGGGTGATGGGGTTTGGACAAAGTGAGGCCCTCCATGTGAACTACAGGTCCCAGAAGACTGTGGGAACGTTCCTGAACTGAGCGGTGATTGGTGGTGCCGCGGTGACCGACTGACGGCTGAGCGGGTCCTAAGGTCCCTCTTTCATTATCTGCATGAATACCTTCCAATATACAGCAACGCGTTTCTCATCTCCGCCTTTCATCAGGAGGAAGACGTCCTTCCGCTCCAGTCAGGGACTTTCCCTAGGCTGAGATAATGACATCTGTTTGCTGCAGGCAGAAGGGAGCATTTCCTCAGTCACCGCTTGTATGCCATGGATCTGCAGATAAATGCAACAGAGAAGATCCAAAAACAAACAATCTTACTTTGTATCTCTCTATCTCCTGTCTGATCAATGTTTATAAACAATGTTGCTCTGTATCTCTTATCTGATCAATGTTTATAAACAATGTTACTTTGTATCTCTCTATATTCTGTCTGATCAGTTTCTATAAACATTGTTACTTTGTATCTCTCCTTTTCCTGTCTGGTCAATATTTATGAACAATGTCACTTTGTATCTTTCTGTCTCCTGTCTGATCAATGTTTATAAACAATGTTACTTTGTATTTCTTTTCTGAACAATGTTTATAAACAATGTTACTTTGTATCTCTCTATCTCCTGTCCGATCAATTTTTATAAACAATATTCATTTGAATCTCTCTATATTCTGCCTGAACAATGTTTATAAACAACATTTCTTTGTATCTCTCTATATTCTGTCTAATCAGTTTCTATAAACATTGTTACTTTGTATCTCTTATCTAAACAATGTTTATAAACAATGTTACTTTGTATTTCTCCATCTCCTGTCTGATCAATGTTTATAAACAATGTTAATTTGAATCTCTCTATATTCTGTCTGAACAATGTTTATAAACAATGTTTTTTTGTATCTCTCTATATTCTGTCTGATCAGTTTCTATAAACAATGCTACTTTGTATCTTTCTGTCTCCTGTCTGATCAATGTTTATAAACAATGTTACTTCGTATTTCTTTTCTGAACAATGTTTATAAACAATGTCACTTTGTATCTCTCTATCTTCTGTCTGATCAATGTTTATAAACAATATTATTTGAATCTCTCTATCTCCTGTCTGAACAATGTTTATAAACGATGTCACTTTGTATCTCTCTATATTCTGTCTGAACAGTTTCTATAAACAATGTTACTTTGTATTTCTCCATCTCCTGTCTGAGCAATGTTTATAAATGATGTCACTTTGTATCTCTCTATCTCCTGTGTGAACAGACGGTCACATGACTGGAATGTCCGTTTTCTTTCCCCGGCTGTCATTCCTCCGGTTGGGAATTGCCGGTGTAGGGGATGGGGCCGCCGTGAGACTCGCTTCCCATGGAATTCTCGTAGGTCTCAATCATGGGGCTCCTCATATCTCTGTGTGTCCCGGCTGATAGGAACATGTGGGTCCAATTATCCGTCTGGAATTCCGGCATTTGTGGAATGGCCGGGCGCAGACATCCAATCAGTCCGATCTCCGGGGAAACGGAGAAATGCAATAGATCGACCGTCATGTTTTACATGTCCATCCAGTCCTGAGATTTACACAGCTCTGCTACAACAGCACAGCCCTGTCTGCAAGGGTGCTGTTAGAAACCACGGGCCCCCCATACAGACAACCTGACAGGGGGGGCCCCATACAGACAACTTGACAGGGGGGGCCCCATACAGACAACCTGACATGGGGGCCCAATACAGACAACCCGACGGGGGGACCCATACAGACAACCTGACAGGGGGCCCCCATACAGACAACCTGACAGGAGGGCCCCCATACAGACAACCTGACAGGGGGGGCCATACAGACAACCTGAAGGGGGGGTCCCCATACAGACAACCTGACAGGGGAGCCATACAGACAACCTAACAGGGGGCCCCCATACAGACAACCTGATGGGGGGGGGGGGCCAAATTGATGCAGAAATTCGATTTTTTTATTTATTATTGTTTTTATAAAAAGTGTTAATATGTTATATTGCGCTAACTAAAAATACAAAATAAATCAATATATAAGGTAAGGCAGCCAACACAGCAAAATGGAGATTTTGTAAATGTAAATGTGTATAAAGTGTAGCGCCAATCGGGAGCCCTTTTTAGAAAAGACTCTCCTATAGGCTCAGTGATTGAAATCGGCAAAACCTAAAATATACAAATAAAATGGCCCGTGCCTACAATTAGCTTTTAGAAGGGAGGGAGTTATTCAAAACGTTCTCTTCTTACTGGTCTTACTTATGAAAGAAATAATATATAACTAAAAATTGTGTAAGTGTATATGAGATGGGTATATAAACCCGTCTAGAAAATCAATGAGAAGTGAAAAATCACTCACAGTGTATGACAGAATAAATCTGTACAGGTGTTCAAACTTGTTTAGAATAAACAATAAAAACAGTCTATGATATAGCAACCAGTGACCGTAAAAATAATAATAAAGTGAAAAACATATATAGCATAATGTCCACAGTGATTATATGGAAGCAATCAATCAGATAAGTATCAGTCCATACACTCAGGAAGGTGTAGCGAATGTATACTTGAATGGAGCAGATAATCCAAGGAATAAAAATAGGTACCCTTACCGGATCAGGTGGACCCTCAACTCACCATACGGTGGGGGGTCTTTAGGGCTTGTAAAGGCCGATTGCCTAATCGGGTTGGTATCCAGACGGTGGTTCCAGGCAGGAATGATATCCGGAAGTTCAAGGGTAAATTTTGAAGTTGTAGTAGCTCCGTGGTGGTATACATTCACTCCCAAGCATTAGGAAGGAAAGAAAAGAGAGAGACGGCTCCTCATAGTGTAAAACCACCAATTTAATGGAATAAAAATGATTGGAATAAAATAAAATCAACATAAAAGTTCCACTACATCACACATGTGACAGGAATCACTTCAAAAAATAAGTAATTTCCGAAGGAAAAATGCAGAGAAGACTATAGCAAGTCGGTGACCCGACCGGTTTCGTCTCATATAGACTTCAACTGGGAAATTACCCCTGCTCACCCATCAAGGGGGAGAGTTGCTGTTTTCAAGCTTTTTTCTGAAAATCACGTGTGGTTTTGCATTTCTTATTTTTTGAAGTGATTCCTGTCACATGTGTGATGTAGTGGAACTTTTATGTTGATTTTATTTTATTCCAATCATTTTTATTCCATTAAATTGGTGGTTTTACACTATGAGGAGCCGTCTCTCTCTTTTCTTTCCTTCCTAATGCTTGGGAGTGAATGTATACCACCACGGAGCTACTACAACTTCAAAATTTACCCTTGAACTTCCGGATATCATTCCTGCCTGGAACCACCGTCTGGATACCAACCCGATTAGGCAATCGGCCTTTACAAGCCCTAAAGACCCCCCACCGTATGGTGAGTTGAGGGTCCACCTGATCCGGTAAGGGTACCTATTTTTATTCCTTGGATTATCTGCTCCATTCAAGTATACATTCGCTACACCTTCCTGAGTGTATGGACTGATACTTATCTGATTGATTGCTTCCATATAATCACTGTGGACATTATGCTATATATGTTTTTCACTTTATTATTATTTTTACGGTCACTGGTTGCTATATCATAGACTGTTTTTATTGTTTATTCTAAACAAGTTTGAACACCTGTACAGATTTATTCTGTCATACACTGTGAGTGATTTTTCACTTCTCATTGATTTTCTAGACGGGTTTATATACCCATCTCATATACACTTACACAATTTTTAGTTATATATTATTTCTTTCATAAGTAAGACCAGTAAGAAGAGAACGTTTTGAATAACTCCCTCCCTTCTAAAAGCTAATTGTAGGCACGGGCCATTTTATTTGTATATTTTAGGTTTTGCCGATTTCAATCACTGAGCCTATAGGAGAGTCTTTTCTAAAAAGGGCTCCCGATTGGCGCTACACTTTATACACATTATTGTTTTTATAGCTAAAAGTAAAAAAATACATATATATATTTTTTAATATATTGGCCAAAATTGATGCGGAAATTTTTTATATTTTTTTACATTTTTATTCTTTTTTATTGTATGTATTTTATAGCAAAAATTAAAATATATATATCTTTTTTCTTTTTAAATTGTTTAATTTTTTGTTTATAGCGCAAAAATAAATAAATGCAAAAAGGTGATCAAATACCACCAAAAGAAATCTCTATTTGTTGGGGGGGGTCATCAAATTTTATTTGGGTGCCGCGTCGCACGACCGCGCAATTGTCAGTTACAATAACGCAGTGCCGGGTCGCAAAGAATGGCCTGGTCAGAAAGTGGGGAGGGAGGGGGGGTAAATCTTCCGGAGGTGAAGTCAAATGTAGAAGAGCAATAAAGCGGAGGTCACCCGCAGGACGCGGCGGGCGAAGCGCGGCATCTGTGTTTACGATGACGTGATGCAGGAACTGCGTTCTGCTTACCAAGATGATGATGATGATTGTTAATGAGGATAAAATGTCCAGATCCTCGTTATACAATTACCGCGCTATCTTTAGATTACCGCCGCAAAACGGGAAGTAAAACCGCGGCGCGGCACGCCACGCTCAGACCGGCCTGACCATTACCCATGTAATCTTTTCCAGATACTTTAAATCAATATTTATTATATTTCCCCGCTATTTATAACATTGTTACATATTTAGTCGGGTTGAAAAAAAAGTCACAAGTCCATCCAGTTCAATCGCAAGCACCATGGCGCTCAAACGGCGACCGAACAAATCGCATCGGACAGCGATGTACGCGCCAATATCCCTGCCCGCCTGCATGGGTTCTCTTTAAAGGGGACCCCATGCTAAGAGAATTAACCACTTCAGCCCCGGAAGAATTACCCCCCCCCCCCCTTCATGACCAGGTCATTTTTTGCGCTGCGTCCCCTTAAACTGACAATTGCGCGGTCGTGCGACGTGACTCACAAACAAAATCGACGTCCTTTTTTCCCCACAAATAGAGCTTTCTTTTGGTGGTATTTGATCACATTTTTGCGCTAAAAAAATAAAAAATGTCTTCTATAAAACATCAAATACAAAAATTGTAAAAAAAAAAATGTCTTCATCAATTTAGGCCAATTTGTATTCATATTCATGTCAAAAAAAATCCCAGTAAGCGTATATATCGATTGGTTTGCACAAAAGGTATTGCGCCTACAATCTTTGTGATAGATTTATGGAATTTTTATTTATTTATTTATTCATTTATTACTAGTAATGGCGGCAATTACTGAATATATAGTGGGACTGCGACATTGCCGCGGACATCAGTGCAACCCTTGTAAATATGTCATATTTACCAGTCACTTTCTTTCCTGAATGAACATAATGCGTGATTGGAACTGATCACTCACTGTGTTTACTCATAACTGAAGCATTGGCTGTATGGGGGGGCCCCTGTTAGGTTGTATATATGGGACCCCCCTCTCAGGTTGTCTGTATGGGGTCCCCCCTGTCAGGTTGTCTGTATGGGGCCCCCCGTCAGGTTGTCTGTATGGGGACCCCCTGTCAGGTTGTCTGTATGGGGCCCCCCTGTCAGGTTGTCTGTATGGGGTCCCCCTGTCAGGTTGTCTGTATGGGACCCCATGTCAGGATGTCTTTATGGGGCCCCCATGTCAGGTAGCCTGTATGGGGCCCTCCTGTCAGGTTGTCTGTATGGGGCCCCCCTTTTAGGTTGTCTGTATGGGGGCCCCCCTGTCAGGTTGTCTGTACGGGGGCCCCCTGTCAGGTTGTCTGTGTGGGGCCCCCCTTTTAGGTTGTCTGTGTGGGGCCCCCCTTTTAGGTTGTCTGTGTGGGGCCCCCCTTTTAGGTTGTCTGTATGGGGCCCCCCTGTCAGGTTGTCTGTATGGCCCCCTTGTCAGGTTGTCTGTATGAGGGCCCCCCTGTCAGCTTTTTGATTCCCTAGGAGGTGGATCAGTGTGACAATAGCGAATATTCTTTCGCTATTGTCACACAACTGGGTGGGCTCGGGGCACAGTGCTGTGCGCCCCGAGCCCACCCTTTTTTGAAGCCTATTGCACCCTCTTGCTCTAATCACATGCTTAAAAAAACACACCCACCCCCATTGGAATCCATGCGTCCGGCGCCCTGTATGTTAGATTAGGGAGCCGAAAGCATGGATAGGGGGGCGGCGCCCATGCAGTGGGTGTTCCTCTGCAGTTCCCATTGTGAACCGGCCATTAGATGAATACAGCGTTGGACACATCCAGATGTACAATCGGAACCAACGTTTTTCTTTATAATGATTCCTAATTGCTTGGAAATGTCTGAATAGTGAGATAGATGGGATGTCAGTGAATATTAATGATCCTCGAAGTGTTATGTTTGCTTTAGCAGAACAGAAGACGGCAAACCCCTGATTGATTCTGTCCTCAGGATGTTCTCTGCCTGGGAAGAGAGCGCCAGCGCGGCAGTAATAGAGGAAGGAGCGTTACAAATAGATGAATACAATATACGCTACATTACCAAAAGTATTGGGACGCCTGCCTTTACACACACATTAAATGTTTTTTCGTCCGTAGGGTTCAATATTGAGTTAGCCCCGCCCTTTGCAGCTATAACAGCTTCAACTCTTCTGGGAAGGTCGTCCACAAGGTTTAGGAGGGTGTCTATGGGAATGTTTGTCTATTCTTCCAGAAGAGTATTCATGGGGTCAGGACGAGAAGGCCTGGCTCTGTCTCCGCTCGAATTCATTTCAAAGGTGTTTTATCAGGTTTAGGTCAGGACTCTGTGCAGGCTACTCAAGTTCCTCCACCCCAAACTCGCTCATCCATGTCTTTGTGGACCTTGCTTTGTGCACTGGTGGGCAGTCATGTTGGAACAGGAAAGGGCCGTCTCTAAACTGTTCCCACAAAGTTGGGAGCATGAAAGTGTCCAAAATGTTTAACAGCTTCCGTTCCTTCTAGTTATATGATGTCTGGATACTATTTACAGGTTTGTTATTTGGCCTGACAAAGGAAGTGATATGTTACAGCAAATATTAAACATTTATTATATTGCAGCTTTACAAATTCTTATATGTGATGGCTGCATTAGTTTTCTTCTTCTTTTTTTTTTTAGGCTTGGGGTGGTTAGGTGGTATAGCCTTGGAATGGTTAGATGGCATGACCTTGGAATGGGAAATTGGGATAGCCTTGGAATAAGATGGTGGGATGGGCTTGGCATAGGAAGGTGGGATAGACTTGGAATAAGATAGTGGGATGGGCTTAGAATGGGAAGGTGGGATAGCCTTGGAATAAGATGGTGGGATGGGCTTGGCATAGGATGGTGGGATGGGCTTGGCATAGGAAGGTGGGATAGCCTTGGAATAAGATGGTGGAATGTCCTTGGAATGGGAAGGTGGGATAGCCTTGGAATAAGATGGTGGAATGTCCTTGGAATGGGAAGGTGGGATAGCCTTGGAATAAGATGGTGGGTTGTCCTTGGAATGGGAAGGTGGAATGGGTTTTCATTGGGATGGTGGCATGGGCTTGGAATAGAAAGGTGGGATAGCCTTGGAATACAATGGTGGGTTGACCTTAGAATGGAAAGGCCGGGATGTCCTTGGAATGAGATGGTGGCATGGCCTTGGAATATGAAGGTGCGGTGGCCTTGGAATAAGATCGTTTTATAGCCTTCGAATGAGATGGTGGGATAAACTTGGAATCAAAAAGTGGGATGGCCTTGGAATGGGATGGTGTGATGCCCTTGGAATGGGTTGGCCTTGGAATGACATGGTGGGATGACCTTGGAATCAAAAGGTGGGATGGCCTTGGAATGGGATGGTGGGATGGCCTTGGAATAGGAAGGCCTGGGAATAAGATCACTTGATAGCCTTGGAGTAAGATGGTGGGATAACCTTGGAATCAGGAGGTGGAATGGCCTTGGAATAAGATGGTGGGATAACCTTGGAATCAAAAGGTGGGATGGCCTTGGAATAAGATGGTGGGATGGCCTTGGAATCAGGAGGTGGGATGGCCTTGGAATCAGGAGGTGGGATGGCCTTGGAATCAGGAGGTGGGATGGCCTTGGAATAAGGAGGTGGGATGGCCTTGGAATAAGGAGGTGGGATGGCCTTGGAATAAGGAGGTGGGATGGCCTTGGAATAAGATGGTAGGATGACCTTGGAATGGTATGGTGGGACAGCCAACAAGCAATCTAAACGTCTATCGGAATGTTTCTTTCTTGAATACTGATACCAATGACATTTTATTTTCTCCCGCAGTCGCTCTTGAATGAACTGGACAGAAGTATGGGAAGATACCGAGACGAGGTCAATCTAAAGACCGCCATCATGTCTTTTATCAACGCCGTCCTCAACGCCGGAGCAGGAGAGGTGAGCTTATTGTGGTTTCCAAAAAGCAAGTTCCCTTCATCTACATGGTGTGAACCTAGGAGGAACAGAGGGTCCAAATGTCCCGGGGGCCCCTGATGTCAGAGGGCCCAGGTATGAGGGCCCTTACTCTTCTGTCACAGCGGTGTGCTTTCATTACATTCTGTAAAAAAATATATTTCTCTTTATTCCACTTTTCTGGAGCACTCAGAGGAGTCAGGGATTTGAAAGTCTCCAAGAACCTTGTCCTTGCTCTTGGGATCTCTCTCGATTGGCCCACACTTCTTACTTGTGTACCTTCCCTTCTCCATGGCGCCCCCTCTCTTTTCATTAGCTCCCTTCACCTGACCTACCCTAGAGTATCGGAGTCACATTTCACTCTTTTAGCTTTGACCCGAAACATAAAAATTGAATATATTCAACCTTCCTGTAATAATGAAACTGTTGAGAAAAGTTTTCGTCTTTCTGTAACCATTTCCCCTACGCGGTTCGTCATATGACGTCCTTGACTTTCAGGGGGGATATCTGAATGATGGGTGCAGCTACAGGAATCATTCAGATATAATTATTTTCTTCGGGAGATTCTGCACACCATAAGAACGATCATAGCGGCAGTTCCACCGCTTGATCGTTCTTATAGGCGACGGTAGGGGACACCCCCCTCCCACCGCCATCCGGTGCTTCTCCGGGGCCCTCCTGTGCCTTCCCCGAGCCGGAGAAAGAATCAGCCGCCGGATGATGACCGTAGAGATTTCCAGGGACCAGATGGTCGCCAGTCACCTCTATGACCGTCGGAGGCCCGGACGCGACGTTATGACGTCACGCCCACATTTTGACGTCAAGTAAAGGCCATGGATGTAAAGAAAGCCACAATCGCGGCTGTCAGCATGAGATTGGTAAATTTTGTTTTCCCGATCTCATGCTTTCCAGCCTGGAGGAGAGATGTGAGGTCTTTTTGACCCCACCTCTCTCCATAAAGAGGACCTGTCACAATAGATTCCTATTACAAGGGATGTTTACATTCCTTGTAATAGGAATAAAAGTGATCAAAAAAATGTTAAAGAAACCAAAAAATAAAATTAAAAAATTTAATTAAAAATAATAATAATTTAAAACGCCCCTGTCCCCGGTAGCTCGCGTTTAGAAGCGAACACGCACGTAAGTCCCACCCACATATGTAAACGCCGTTTAAACCACATATGTGAGGTATCGCCGCGTGTGTTAGAGCGTGTGCAACAATTCTAGCACTAGACCTCCTCTGTAACGCTAAACTGGTAATCTGTAACAAAAAATTGAAGCATCGCCTATGGAAATTTTTAATTAGTTTGGCGCCATTCCACGAGTGTGCGCAATTTTGAAGCGTGACATGTTGGGTGTCTATGTACTCGCCGTAACATCGTCTTTCACATTATACAAAAAAAAAATGGGCCAACTTTACTGTTTTATTATTTTTTTATTCATTTTTCCAAAAAAAGGGCGTTTGAAAAATTATCGCTCAAATACAGTGCGAGTTAAAAAGTCGCAATGGCCGCCATTTTATTCCCTAGGGTGTCTGCTAAAAAAAAAAAATAGACTTCACTGGCTACATACTTGTTCCAGGTCATTGACCTATTTCAAGGTGGTCCTGACTTTATCACAGGTGCAGCGCCTTCTAAAACAACGCATGGCAATTATAAGTAATAGTTGTTTTAAAGGGCCCTCTTTTTATTATTACAACTTCCTGCGTCTGCGCGCGGGGGGGGGGGGGTCTTTTTTCTATCACTGCCCCGTCCTGCACACATTTCATAACACTATCCTCCTCACCCGCTCTACACTTGAAAACACAGAGCTGTTCCTTTAAAAAGGGCCATTCGCTGTTAGGGGCCCCCGAGGGGCGGGCGCGCGGTGCCGGTAGCACCAAATATTTTAATGGTTTATGACGCGATCTTATTTTCCAAAACACGGATCGCATGGGTGATCGATGACAGACGCTGCGGATTGTTTCAATCTCCTCCAATCTGCAGGAGATGGAAAGATGCAGCACAGGACCGGCCAGTACTTAGAGGATAGCCGGATGATGGGGATTTAAAGTGGAGTTTGGTGGAAATAAAAAAAAAAAAAAAGTAGAGTAGAGTTGTTACATTGTCTCCTATTACACAGATGTATTTCCTATGCTTCTCAGCTCCGCCTAGTGGCCATCTTGTGGTATTTTACTACTGCACATAATAAAAGAACATTTGTTCAGATACAGTGGTGGCTGGTGTTGTTTTTTTTTCTTTTGGGGGGGCATACAGCCACACCCCTGGTCAGACAGTGGCAGAGGCAACCCCCCCCCCCAGAGGACACTTTCCCCATCCAGGAAGTGGGCGGGCAGCCTGTCCGGCAGCTTTCTTCCCCCTCCTGTTGTGTGGATTAAGGTGGCTTCCCCGCCACTGCCCAATCTGCCTGCCACTGCCCATTCCCTGCCTCTGCCTGATGTGCCTGCCACTGCCCGATCCCTGCCGCTGCCGATGTGCCTGCCACTGCCCAATCCCCACCACTGCCTGATGTGCCTGCCACTGCCCGATCCCTGCCGCTGCCGATGTGCCTGCCACTGCCCAATCCCCGCCACTGCACAATGTGCCTGCCACTGTCCAATCCCCACCACTGCCTGATGTGCCTGCCACTGCCTAATCCCTGCCACTGCCCGATCCCTGCCGCTGCCGATGTGCCTGCCACTGCCCAATCCCCGCCACTGCACAATGTGCCTGCCACTGTCCAATCCCCACCACTGCCTGATGTGCCTGCCACTGCCTAATCCCTGCCACTGCCCGATGTGCCTGCCACTGCCCAATCCCCGCCACTGCACAATGTGAATGCCACTGCCCAATCCCCACCACTGCCCGATGTGCCTGCCATTGCCCAATCCCAGCCATTGCCCAATCCCTGTCACTGCCCGATGTGCCTACCATTGCCCAATTCCAGCCATTGCCCAATCCCCACCGCTGCCCAATGTGCCTGCCACTGCCTGATGTGCCTGCCACTGCCCAATTCCCGCCACTGCCTGATGTGCCTGCCACTGCCCAATCCCCGCCGCTGCTGGATGTGCCCGCCACTGGCCAATCCCTGCCGCAGCCCGATGTGCCTGCCATTGCCCAATCCCAGCCACTGCCCGATGTGCCTACCTTATTCCCGCCTCTGCCGATGTTCCTGCCACTGCCCAATCCCCGCTGCTGCCCGATGTGCCTGCCAGTGCCCAATCCCTGCCGCTGCCCGATGTGCCTTCCACAGCCCAATCCCTGCCACTGCCCGATGTGCCTGCCACTGCCCAATCCCTGCCGCTGCCCGATGTGCCTGCCACTGCCCAATCCCTGCCTCTGCCCGATGTGCCTGCCCAGGGATGGACTGGCCATTGGGATTACAGGGAGTTTCCCGGTGGGCCGATGGCTCAGTGGGCCGGGTTCAGTGACAGCGGACCGTCGCCCCCCTCCGCTCCTCTGTCTCTCCATTCCCGCAGCGCTCACCTCCTCTCTCTGCCCACAGCGCTCACCTGGGGGGAACAAAGAAACAGGGGGATGAGCAGGGACGACGACAGAGGAGCATGGGGGTGGGGACAGACGGCTGACTCAACAGCTATGGGCTGGGAGTTTCTCACTTCTGCCTAATCTTGTCCCATAAGGGGGGCACAACAGATTTCTAACCCCGGGTGAAATAATGTCTAGCTTCCCCACTGGTACTGCCTATAAGAGTACCAGTACCAGCCGTTCTACCAATAAAGTAGAACGGCTAGTGGCTAGTGAAGGGGGAGAGGGGGCTTGGGTGGCCGGGGGTGGTGCGGGAGTTGACCGGCCCCCGTGGGAGAGACCTGTCAAAGTGGGCCAGTCTGGATGAAGTCCAGGGCCAAATTTTTGTCCCAGTCCAGCCCTGTGCCTGCCCAATTCCCGCCGCTGCCGATGTGCCTGTCAGTGCCCAATCCCCGCCGCCGCCCGATGTGCCTGCCAGTGCCCAATCCCTGCCGCTGCCCGATGTGCCTGCCACTGCCCAATCCCTGCCTCTGCCCGATGTGCCTGCCCAATTCCCGCCACTGCCGATGTGCCTGCCACTGCCCAATCCCTGCCTCTGCCCCATGTGCCTGCCCAATTCCCGCAGCTGCCGATGCCTGCCAGGGCCATCCCTGCCGCTGCCCGATGCCTGTCACTGCCCAATCCCTGCCCTGCCCGATGCTGTCACTGCCCAATCCCTGCCGTGCCTGATGTGCCTGCCACTGCCCAATTCCCGCCGCTGCCTGATGTGCCTGCCAGTGCCCAATCCCTGCCTCTGCCCGATGTGCCTGCCCAATTCCCGCCGCTGCCGATGTGCCTGTCAGTGACCAATCCCCGCCGCCGCCCGATGTGCCTGCCACTGCCCAATTCCCGCCGCTGCCTGATGTGCCTGCCACTGCCCAATCCCTGCCGCTGCCTGATGTGCCTGCCACTGCCCAATCCATGCCTCTGCCCGATGTGCCTGTCGCCTAGATATTGCGCAGCGAGGTCAGGATGTGACAACGAAGGATGAAATACGGTCAACGTGGGACTTATCAATTGGCTGTGAGCTCCGCTCTGGTGCCAGAATAGTAGAACTCCATTGAGCCGCTCTGGAGGAACCGCACCGTCCGCCAAAACCAAAGAAATCAATCAAATCACAAATACATTCATTTAGAGAAGATATACTGATGTACAGATGTACTGACCGCGGTTCTGACATCCATACACCAATTTAGGAGTCTGTGATTGGTCCCGAGATATAAAAATGACTGACGTTTTATTTTATTTTTTCATGCTTTTTTTCCCCTTATAGGACAATTTAGAATTCCGGTTACACCTTCGATACGAATTTCTCATGCTGGGAATCCAGCCCGTTATCGAAAAACTGAGAAGACATGAAAACGCCACCCTGGACAGGTAGGACAATGCTGCCCCCCGCCCCCCCCCCCCCCCAAGTCCAATCAAATTAAAGGTTTATCATAAAGAGGGCCTGTCATTTTTAACAGAGGGAAAGGATGGGGGAGGGTAGACACTTTGGGCCAGATTCTCATACAAATTCGCCGGCGTAGCGTAAGCCATTTACACTACGCCACCGCAACGTAACAGAGCAAGTGCCGTATTCTCCAAGCACTTGCTCCGTAGTTTGCGGAGGCGTAGAGTAAATCGCCCAGCGTAAGCCCGCGTAATTCAAAGGGGGCGGCTTGTATTTAAATTAAGCGCGCCCCCGCGACGATCGAACTGCGCATGCGCCGGCCGGGGAAAAAGCCCAGTGCGCATGCTCCAGCTCACGTCGGAAAGCGTCGTGGAAACCGACGTCAAAACGACGTGATCGTCACTACGCAATGCCCTATTCGCGAATGAGTTAGTAAAACGACGTAAGTGAAGGAAAAAGCCGACGCTGACCCGACGCCACACTTAACATGGCATCCGACGGCACCCGACGGTACTGCGTAAGGTTAACCCTCATATTAGCAGGGGTAAACTTACGCAGACGAAAACGACGTAAGCAACGACGGGGCGGCGTAAAAGCGTTCGGGAATCGACGTACTAGCCTCATTTGCATAGGCAAATGAGAAAACAACGTAAAGGCCACCTAGTGGCCGGAGTTGTCATTACAACTACGATCCGAAAGTGTAATTGTATTACACTTGTCGGATCGTCAGCCGTATCTATGCCAAAGTGATTCTAGGAATCACTCGCATAGATACCCGGGGGAAAAAACGGCGATACGACGGGGTATCTGAGATACTCCGTCGTAGCGCCGCTGAGAATCTGGCCCTTTGACTGTATTTTTGTTGAGAAGGCTTTTTTTTTTTTTATTATATCTATGAAGTGGAGCTGTCAGTAATGTTACAAATGTATTTATTTATTACAAGTATTTATACAGCGGAATACAGTTTCACAGCGCTTTACATATATATATATATATATGCAACCTTGGATTACGAGTATAATCCGTTCCAGGAAAATGCTCGTAATCCAAAGCACTCGCATATCAAGGCGAGTTTCCCCATTGAAGTCAATGGAAACAAAAATAATTTGTTCCCTATTGACTTCAATGGCATGCAATACCGCATGCGGCCAGAGGCGGGGGGGGGGCCGGAGAGCCTCGTAAACACTCCGAAAAGGGCCGAGGACACCTCGGCTGAACCTGAAATTTCCCAAGCATTTCCGAGCTGCGCCGATTGGCTCTAATCGGCGTAGTTTGGTTCTGGTGTGCTCAGCTCCGGCGCCCCCCCCCCCTCCTCAGGCCAAACGTGGTACTTCACACTGCTTTGGCTTGAATCCTGCTCGTTTTGCAAGACAACACACGCAAACAGAGTCAGTTTTTTTTTTAAATACAGCGCTCGTATTGCGAAACGCTCGTTAACCGCGTTACTCGCAATCCGAGGTTCCACTGTACTGTATATTCACATCAGTCCCTGCCCCCAAGGAGCTTACAGTCTAAGGTTCCTACCCCACTTTCATACACAAACTATGTAGGGCCCGCGGGAGCATGTCGCTGGTGGCGCGCATGCGTACCCCCGACCCGAAGAAAATAATTACATAAAGGTACGTGATTTTGCAGTCCGGAAGCAATTAAAGTGGTTGTAAATCTCTAAAAATTTTAAATGAACAAAGCATATCCTTCTATAGTTTGTAATTGCCTCAATCCAAAACATGGAGTGTGATTTCTGTGTCCTCTCTCTTTCCTCTGCTATCTGCATTAGTCACTTTTTATAGGTTCTCCAGACACTAGAGAATCTCAGAAGGTGGCCCCGCCCCCTCTCCCAAGCGCACAGAAGGTTGACAGCCTGAGCCAGTGATGGCGAATATTGGCACGCTAGGTGTTTTGGAACCACTTCCGTATGATTCTCATGCATTTTGCAGTGTAGATGAGCATCATGGGAAATGTAGTTCCAAAACATCTGGAGTGCCAATATTAGCCATCACTGGCCTAAGCTGTGCACGTTTCCCTATGAGACTGTGTAAAGGGAGGTGTGTCCTTTGCCTCCACTCAGGTCTTAGATTACTCTCAACGTCTTACTCTATGCTGTGCAGTGTGTGACATCAGATCCCTGCCCCCTGTTTTTCTGGAGCGGAGTACATGGCCTTTAATCTTTGTGCTTTAGGAGACTGCAGATGTGAAAAGGCCACAGATAAACAGGTACAACTTAAGAGGATTTGTTTAATCTCTGTAAGGCCAGTCACTTCACTGGGTTAGTAAGGTAAGTATGTAAGGGTTTACAACCACTTTATGCAGAGGCGTAGCTTAAAGATTGTGGGCCCCCGATGCAAAAGTTGACCTGGCCCCTGGGCTGTTCTCACCCTGTGCTCCTCTCCATTCAGGAAATGGCTCACAGCTTGTCCTCAGCCAATGAGAATGGAGGGGGTGTGGACCGTGGAAGGCAAAGTGGAAGCCCAGTACTGGAGCGTGGCTGTGGGGCCCTTGGGCAGATCGGAGCTGGACTTTATGGAGGATATAATATGACAGTGAGTCTGTAGGGGCCCCTGAAGCTAGGGGTGGGGTTGCGATTGTGACCCCTGCAACCCCTTATGCTACGCCCGTGACTTTAAGGATACGTCAGTGAACCTACCTATGGGCCAGTCAAAATCTCATAGCGGGACGGATGTGGCCAGCAGTCCATAGTTTGGAGACCTCTGATCTGGGTCAACCAATCAAAAAACAAAAGAATAATACATACATAGAAAACCTTCATATACAGAACAATATACCTACAGCTGATCCAGAGGAAGGCAAAAAAAAAGAAGAAGCATTACATAACATGGTCCAAATTCCCCCAAGACAAGAAATTCTGATCCTGATCCTCTAAGCCTAAAGCAATCCACCAGAGATCGTTGACTCCAAGTCAATCAGATATTCCCTGGGTCAACGATCTCTGGTGGCATTACTTAGAAATGTTAATATCCAGTTATATTCTTTGAATTTAGGAATGCATCCAGCTTTTTTTTTTACAATCAGCTGAGTTGGCCAGAGTTGGTTCCTGAAGGAGCCTGTTCCACACTTTCACAGCTCTTACCGAGAAGAAGCCTTTCCGTAAGGTTGGAGAACAACACGACTCAAAAGCTTCTATAGACCCCATTGTTACAGTATATGTTTTGGCTACCCCAACAGTGATATCTCCTGCCCTTAATTGCCGACTCTGTTGCTGTCCACCTGGAAGTGTTGGACAAAACACCAAAATCCCCCATTTTGTTTAGGTGGAGTGATCCTTTAAGAGCTCATAGGCTTTGTGTGATGTTCCTGTGTTTATTTTTGTTCTGTGCGTTTCAGACATCTGGACTTCTTTGAGATGGTGAGAAATGAGGATGAACTGGAACTGGCGAAAAGGTTTGACCTGGTGAGTCAACAATGAAAGAGAGTGGGTGTAAGAAAATAGGCAGTAGTGTTAATGCGATAGTATAACCATACAGGGGATGGTGGGGAGGGATTGGAGTAGCCGTTCTCTACTAGGGTTCGATCTGAGGTTGCTGTGGGTTTCTTGACTAACCTTTAATGAATCTGCTCATTTAAAATAACATTGTCCACCAATGTGACATGCCTCGTCCTGCTGACTTCCAATGTAAGGGAAGCCCCTCTCCTCTGACCCCCAATGTGTAGGAGGGCCTTCCAATAATGTAAATTCAAATGTTCAACTGTCCACCAATGTGAGGAGTGCCCCACTGACCATAAATGTAAAAGACCCTTCTTAGTGAACCACCAATGTAAGAGGAGGCCTTTGCCACTGACCATCAATATAGGAAGCCTCCTCCACTGACCATCAAAGTAGGAAACCTTCTCCATTGGCCAACAAGGCAAGAAGCCTTCTCCACTGCCCATCAATGTAGAAAGCCTTCACTGACCATCAAAGTAGGAAGCCTTCTCCATTGGCCAACAAGGCAAGAAGCCTTCTCCACTGCCCATCAATGTAGAAAGCCTTCACTGACCATCAAAGTAGGAAGCCTTCTCCATTGGCCAACAACGCAAGAAGCCTTCTCCAATGCCCATCAATGTATGAAGCCTTCTCCACTGACCCTTAAAGTAAGGGGACACTTCTCGACTGACCATCAATGTAGGAAGCCTTTTCCACTGACCATCAATGTAGAAAGCCATCTTCACTGACCATCAAAGTTAGGGGGCCCTTCTCCAGTGGCCATCAATGTAGAAAGCCTTTGCTGACCATCAATGTAGAAAGCCTTCTCCATTGACTATCAATGTATGAAGCCTTCTCCACTGCCCATCAATGCAGGAAGCCTTCTCCACTGCCCATCAATGTATGAAGCCTTCTCCACTGCCCATCAATGTAGGAAGCCTTCTCCACTGCCCATCAATGTATGAAGCCTTCTCCACTGCCCATCAATGTAGGAAGCCTTCTCCACTGCTTATGAATGTAGGAAGCCTTTTCCAATGACCATCAATGTTGAAAGCTTTCTCCACTGACCATCAATATAGGAAGCCTTCTTCACTGGCCAGCAAAGTTAGGGGGCCCGTCTCCAGTGACCATCATTGTAGGAACTTGGAAGCCTTCTCCACTGACTTTCATTGTAGAAAGCCTTCTCCACTGACCATCAAAGTAGTAAGCCTCTACACTCGGCACCAAAATAGGAAGCCTTTTTCACTGACTATCAAAGTTAGGGGGCCCTTCTCCAGTGACCATCGTTGTAGAAAGCCTTTACTGACCATCAAAGTAGCAAGCCTTTACTGACCATGAAGGTAGGAAGCCTTCCCCCCTGAACATCAGTGTAAAAAAGGCCTTTCTCCTCTAACCACCTATGTACGGGCGATTCTCCATTGACCCCAATAGACCAGATATATTCTAAATATAGAACCAGTTATCCAACTGTCCTTCCAGAGCCTCTGGTTTATAGACCGGATACATCCTAAATATAGAGAAATGTATCCAACTGTCCATCCAGATCCTCTGGTTTATATACCAGATAGATCCTAAATATAGAGTCATTTATCCAACTGTCCATCCAGAGCCTCTGGTTTATAGACCGGATACATCCTAAATATAGAGAAATGTATCCAACTGTCCATCCAGATCCTCTGGTTTATATACCAGATAGTTCCTAAATATAGAGTCATTTATCCAACTGTCCATCCAGAGCCTCTGGTTTATATACCAGATACATCCTAAATATAGAGCCATTTATCCAACTGTCCACCCAGAGCCTCTGGTTTTTAGACCAGACACAGCCTGAATATAGAGCCATTTATCCAACTGTCCACCCAGAACATCTGGTTTATTTACCAAATACATTCTAAATATAGAACAATTTAGGTTAATTGCACTCTTAAATTCTCATTAGCGGTTTTTATCTGTCCAAATATATAATCAACTCAATAATTTTCCAGCTGCACCTAAACACACGTTACAGTTGGCTGAACCATCACCTCTCTGTATACCGTGATGCTGGCAGGTCCGCTCCTTGATAAATAGGTTTATTAGGGTCCATGCCGATCTCATTAGCCGTGCCTGTTGTCCATTAACAAAGAATGTCCTGAATTAACAAAGTCTGCTGAAAATAATTAGGATTAATACCGCACATGTTTCCGATTATTACTCGGCAGGCCCGCACTGATCCAGGAGTAATTGGTTTATTTGCCTACACAACTGCCGGGCGGCGCGGGTGCACGTTGCATTGAGTATTTGTATGATCTGGAGAGGGGGGGAGGGGGAGACTCTGGTCAACACGTGCGCTGCACTCTTTTTTTATTTGTAGAGGGTTTATAACCCCTCCAGGGCCCGCAAGTTTAAAAATAACTTCACAACACCAACATTGCATGACGACCAGCCGTTGTTTGAATCACCAATGATCTCCAATGTTCTAATATAGTTTGCTAAAATGTCTAAAAATGTTTGCTAAAATGTAAAAACTGTTGCATGACCAAAATTATCTGAGTCTGTGGAATTCCACCCCCCAAAGCAGCACATAAAGGGGGGGCGGCGCTGATGACACCATTGACCTAATATGGCCACCTGGCCATATTTAGTTAAGACATTGTCCATATGACCATGTGGTCATTTTAGGTCAACAATGTCAGCGGCATACCCACCCCCTTTGTTACATCTTGCTATGGGTGGGGAATTTCGGGCTGCAACTGATTGGTATGATTTGACATCATTGACGAGATTATTAACCTAATATTGGCCATGTGGCCATATTTTGTTAAGACATTGTCCATGTGGTCATTGTAGGTCAACGATGTCGCCAGCATATGTGGCTATGGGGTGGGCTGCAGCTGATTGGGCTGGGCGCTTGATATCATGTGACCCTTTCCTGCAGGTTTGGGTTGAACCCAGTTGGGCCTGAACATTGGCTCACCCCTACTAGGTTTGTAGCTGGGTAGAGTCAGCCTATTATTTACCTTTTGGATAGTTTGGAAGGTTTAGAACCCCTTGTAGGAGGGGGGGGGGGTTGTGACGTTTGGTGCTCAATTTATTTTGGGGGGGGGGCTAACAAACTGAAAAAAATAAAAACATCAATTGTCGCCACTGTGCCCATTAAACGCCGCCAGTTTGCCCCCCCAAATGTAGCCAGTTTGCCTCCTTAAATGCAGCCAGTTTACCCCCTCACATGCAGTCAGTTTCCACCCTCAAATGTAGCCAGTTTCCCCCCAAATGCAGCCAGTTTCCCCCCAAATGCAGCCAGTTTGCCCCCTCAAATGTAGCAGCCAGTTTTGCCCCCTCAAATGCAGCCAGTTTCCCCCCAAATGCAGCCAGTTTTCCCCCTTAGCCAGTTTGCCCCCTCAAATGCAGCCAGTTTGCCCCGTCAAATGCCCCCTCAAATGCAGCCAGTTTTCCCCCTTAAATGCAGCCAGTTTTCCCCTCAAATGCAGCCAGTTTGCCCCGTCAAATGCAGACATTTTCCCCATCAAATGCAGCCAGTTTCCCCATCAAATGCAGCCAGTTTCCCCCTCAAATGCAGCCAGTTTGCCCCCTCAAATGCAGCCAGTTTCCCCCCAAATGTAGCCAGTTTGCCCCATCAAATGCAGCCAGTTTTCCCTCAAATGCAGCCAGTTTGCCCCTCATGTGCAGCCAGTTTGCCCCCTCATGTGCAGCCAGTTTGCCCCCTCATGTGCAGCCAGTTTGCCCCCTCATGTGCAGCCAGTTTACCCCCTCACGTGCAGCCAGTTTCCCCCCTCAAATGCAGCCAGTTTTCCCCATCAAATGCAGCCAGTTTGCCCCCTCACATGCAGCCAGTTTCCCCATCAAATGCAGCCAGTTTGCCCCCTTAAATGCAGCCAGTTTCCCCATCAAATGCAGCCAGTTTCCCCATCAAATGCAGCCAGTTTCCCCATCAAATGCAGCCAGTTTGCCCCCTTGTGCAAGTGCCCCCTCATGCAGCCAGTTTCCCCATCAAATGCAGCCAATTTGCCCCCCCAAATGCAGCCAGTTTGCCCCCTCAAATGTAGCCAGCTTCCCCTCAAATGCAGCCAGTTTCCCCCCTCAAATGCAGCCAGTTTGCCCCCTCATGTGCAGCCAGTTTGCCCCCTCATGTGCAGCCAGTTTGCCCCCTCAGGTGCAGCCAGTTTGCCCCCTCATGTGCAGCCAGTTTTTGCCCCCTCAAATGCAGCCAATTTGCCCCCCTTAAATCCAGCCAGTTTGCCCCCAAATGTGGCACTTACCTTCTTAGTGCAACGCATGAATATATCTATTGTTGAGTGATGGGTGTGGCGAGGGGGCGGCGCTCCTGCTCCCACTTTCGATTAGGCTCCATGGTCAATGTAGGCTACGTGTGGCTCGTTTCAGCTCCAGTTTGGCTGCTCCAGTCTTCCTTCCTCCACTGGGGAGATTCACCCCATCTGTATTGGTGACTAATGTTTCCAGAACAGAAAGTGTTGGAAAATCCTTCAAAACTTTCTTACTCTTTTCCAAAATTAAAAAAAAATGTGTTCGGATTTCAGTTCTTTCAATCATCAGCATCACATGCAGTGGAGTATTTAGGTTTTGTGCTGTCCCAGGCCTGACTAAACTCATGCACCCCCTAATTTAAATAAGACCCACCCCTTCCTGCCAATGCCACACCCCTTCCTGTTTAGGACCCACCCTGTCATCTGTAAACCACACCCTTTCCTCTTTAGGCACCACCTCTTCCTCTCTGTACATTAAAAGCGGGTACCAGGTGCAGCTTCAACAGTGCCCATCAATGCAGCTGCACCAGTGCTCATCAATGCAGCTTCACCAGTGCCCATCAGCACAGCCTCACCAGTGCCCATCAACGTATCTTCACCGGTGCCCATCAGCGCAACCTCACAAGTGCCCATCAACGCAGCTTCACCAGTGCCACCAGCGCAGCCTCACCAATTACCATCAATGCAGCTTCACCAATGACCATCAGCGCAGCCTCACCAGTGATTAAAAGTGGGTACCAAGTGCAGCTTCTCCAGTTCCCATCAATGCAGCTGCACCAGTGCCCATCAACGTATCTTCACCATTGCCCATCACGTAGCCTCACCAGTGCCCATAAATGCAGCTGCACCAGTGCCCATCAATGCAACTTCACCAGTGCCCATCAGTGCCCACCAGCGCAGCCTCACCAGTGCCCATCATTTCAGCTGCACCAGTGCCCATCAACACAGCCTCACCAGTACCCATCAATGCAGCTGCACCAGTTCCCATCAATGCAGCTGCACCAGTGCCCATCAACGTATCTTAACCAGTGCCCATCAACGTATCTTCACCAGTGCCCCTCAACGTATCTTCACCATTGCCCATCACGTAGCCTCACCAGTGCCCATAAATGCAGCTGCACCAGTGCCCATCAATGCAACTTCACCAGTGCCCATCAGTGCCCACCAGCCCAGCCTCACCAGTGCCCATCATTGCAGCTGCACCAGTGCCCATCAACACAGCCTCACCAGTACCCATCAATGCAGCTGCACCAGTTCCCATCAATGCAGCTGCACCAGTGCCCATCAACGTATCTTCACCAGTGCCCATCAACGTACTTTCACCAGTGCCCATCACGCAGCCTCACCAGTGCCCATAAATGGAGCTGCACCAGTGCCCATCAATGCAACTTCACCAGTGCCCATCAGCGCAGACTCACCAGTGCCCATCAATGCAGCTGCACCAGTGCCCATCAACATAGCCTCACCAGTGCCCACCAGTGCAGCCTCACCACATGTGGGCGTTACCGAGGGTGGACTGCATGCAAATCCAGGCCACTCTTTCTGATTGACACCCACCCTTTAAGGCACTCCCAAGAACCAGCCCACAGCTTGCCTGAGGGCTGAGGGCCCTTGAGCACCCTTGAGCCCACCAGGCACGATCTGCCCTGCATTGCACAGAGAAGCACAGAGACCCAGCGATGACGTCACTGGATCTATAATTAGGTATGTGATGAGAACGGAAGGTTGAACATTTTAGTAACATGTTGACGAAGGGAGCGACCGGGGAAAATAAACACATAAGTAGATTTAAACCTTTGAAACTGCAGCTTATTAGTATAAACCCTGTGAAAGAAACTGCAGCCGGAAAACTTGGACGCGATGAAGTAATTGTAGTAGAAATATTATCGAACTGTAACTGCGACATATTAAATATAATTGAAGTTTGCTTTTATCGAACGAAAACACATAGTTGAGGTTACGGGGGGGGGGGGTCGACCCCAAATGGGCAATTTTGCGGCTTAAATATTTTCGCAGCGTGTACGAAATAGAAATCGCTCGTTGTTTTCCGCTGAACATTGTTTATCTAAACGCTGGAACTCAATTGTGTCTCTGGAATTGGCCGCGGGATTTGGCTTGCAGCTGGATGAATTCTTCGGGCAATGGCGATCATCCCGCCGGATTATTGAATATTAGGAACGTCAGGCATGCAGAAACTTTTTTTTTATTTTTTTTATTCGAATATAATAATTGCAGAAAACGCTGGAAATCGTCTTTTAGTATATCATATTTTCAGGTAAATTTTATGGATTTACTGTTCCTGGAACATTTTATGTTTGAAAATTTGATACAAATATATTTTCGTAAACGTCACCTAAACTACGTACAGCTGTGTACAGCGTTGTACAACCGCGCAATTGTCAGTTAAAGTGACTGTAACTGGAGGGCCGTGGAACCCAGAAGCTCCCCGATGCCTCTTATGTGTAGATCACCCTGTGTCTCTAATAGGGGGACAGGATGAATGAGAACCCCACTATGGTCTGGGCTAGTCAAATTTGATTGTATATATTGTATATATATTGTGTGTTGGCTGTAGTGCACTATAAAGCTTGCTGTGATTGCATTCTATTGTCTGTTGTGATGTAAATTAATCTAGGATGGCTTCTGAGGATCTGTCATTGTGCTAATTGACACTGTATTGTGTGAAGGAGTCCTGTAATAAATGTGTATTGCAAATTAACAAACAGTCTAAAAGTCATGTGTCTGAGACATCAGCTGTAGTTAATTAGCTCATGTAAATTAGGTCTGAATGTCTACTAAAGGATGTGTATTGGGGCTCGTTAGGAACCATTGTATAATGGTGTGGGTGGAGTTGGGTCATTGTTAATTTGATTACCGCAGTATTCTTTTTGTGTATATAAGAACCCGCTGTCTCAATAAAGATTGTCAGACCTGCTTGAACTTCATAGAGAGCTGTGTGTGTCTCGTTAATGGGGGAATTCGTATGGGTCGTGTTCGCCGGATTGTGGGGTGTCGATAGCTGTCTTGGGTTCGAGAATGGAATATCTTAAACGGCTTTAACCCCTGTCCCATTTGGGGTTCCGTTACAGTGACGTAGTGCCATTTTGCAAAAAACGGTTAAGTGGTTAAATGTCCAGCCTGAATATTGAGCAGGGCTCCAATCCCTGGAGAGGTGTGCCCAGATGGTGGCTGGGGGAGCTGTTAAAGTTTGGGGCCCCAGAGGAGATTGTCTTTCCCCCCCCCAGCGGAAATTAATCAGTTAGCTGAAAAAAGGGGGGGGCTCCCCAGGGACGGAATGCTAAGCTACCCACACCTATGGATTAATCCTGTTTCAGGATTCTGTGAGTAGAGCATCATATCTGTTTTATAAACTGCTTCATGGTCCCCAGCTGTGAACCTATAAGCTGTTCCAGTCTAACCTATCTGTTCTATGAGCTACTTCATGGTCTCCGGCTGGGAACTTATAGGTTGCTCCAGTCTAACCTATCTGTTCTACAAGCTACTTAATGGTCCCCAGCTGTGAACCTATAGGTTGTTCCAGTCTAACCTATCTGTTCTACAAGCTACTTAAAGCGGAGTTCCACCCTTAAAATCACTTTTTTTCATTACATCCAGCATACTGGCGTCAGCGCCAGTATGCTGTTTTTTTTTTTTTTTTTTATGCGCGTACTTACTTTATATCAAATCATTGAATTCCAGGCGCACCGCGGAATGTCGCCGCTATAAGGCGTCACGCCTTCCGGAAACAGCCGATTAGCATTCGGCTTTTCTTGGCGCCTGCGCACAGACCCAGGAGCTGACTGCGCAGGCGCCGAAAATAGCCGGTCCCAGTTCGGGTTTTTTCGGAGGGCGTGACGCGGCTATATACGGCGCCTGCGCAGTCAGCTCCTGGGTCTGTGCGCAGGCGCCGAGAAAAGCCGAATGCTAATCGACTGTTTCCGGAAGGCGTGACGCCTTATAGCGGCGACATTCCGCGGTGCGCCTGGAATTCAATGATTTGATATAAAGTAAGTACGCGCATTAAAAAAAAAAAAAAAACAGCATACTGGTGCTGACGCCAGTATGCCGGATGTAATGAAAAAAAGTGATTTTAAGGGTGGAACTCTGCTTTAATGGTCCCAAGCTGTGAACCTATAAGTTGTTCCAGTCTAACCTATCTGTTCTACGAGCTACTTCATGGTCCCCAGCTGGGAACCTATAAGCGGTTTCAGTCTAACCTATCTGTTCTACAAGCTACTTCATGGTCCCCAGCTGTGAACCTATAAGCTGTTCCAGTCTAACCTATCTGTTCTGTGAGCTACAGCTGGGAACCTATAGGTTGTTCCAGTCTAACCTATCTGTTCTGTGAGCTACAGCTGGGAACCTATAGGTTGTTCCAGTCTAACCTATCTGTTCTACAAGCTACTTAATGGTCCCAAGCTGTGAACCTATAAGCTGTTCCAGTCTAACCTATCTGTTCTATGAGCTACGTCATGGTCCCCAGCTGGGAACCTATAGGTTGTTCCAGTCTAACCTATCTGTTCTACAAGCTACTTAATGGTCCCAAGCTGTGAACCTATAGGTTGTTCCAGTCTAACCTATCTGTTCTACAAGCTACTTAATGGTCCCAAGCTGTGAACCTATAAGCTGTTCCAGTCTAACCTTTCTGTTCTATGAGCTACGTCATGGTCTCCAGCTGGGAACCTATAGGTTCTTCCAGTCTAACCTATCTGTTCTACAAGCTACTTAATGGTCCCAAGCTGTGAACCTATAGGTTGTTCCAGTCCAGTCTAACCTATCTGTTCTACGAGCTACTTCATGGTCCCCAGCTGGGAACCCATAGGTTGTTCCAGTCTAACCTATCTGTTCTACAAGCTACTTAATGGTCCCAAGCTGTGAACCTATAGGTTGTTCCAGTCTAACCTATCTGTTCTACAAGCTACTTCATGGTCCCAAGCTGTGAACCTATAAGCTGTTCCAGTCTAACCTATCTGTTCTATGAGCTACGTCATGGTCTCCAGCTGGGAACCTATAGGTTGTTCCAGTCTAACCTATCTGTTCTACAAGCTACTTAATGGTCCCAAGCTGTGAACCTATAGGTTGTTCCAGTCTAACCTATCTGTTCTACAAGCTACTTCATGGTCCCAAGCTGTGAACCTATAAGCTGTTCCAGTCTAACCTATCTGTTCTATGAGCTACTTCACGGTCTCCAGCTGGGAACCTATAGGTTGTTCCAGTCTAACCTATCTGTTCTACAAGTTACGCCATGGTCCCCAGCTGTGAACCTATAGGTTGTTCCAGTCTAACCTATCTGTTCTACAAGCTACTTTATGGTCCCTGGCTGTGAACCTACAAGCTGTTTCATTCTAATCTATCTGTTCTACGAGCTACTTCATGGTCCCCAGCTGGGAACCTATAAGCTGTTTCAGTCTAACCTATCGGTTCTACAAGCTACTTTATGGTCCCCAGTGAACCTATAGGTTGTTCCAGTCTAACCTATCTGTTCTACAAGCTACTTCATGGTCCCAAGCTGTGAACCTATAAGCTTTTCCAGTCTAACCTATCTGTTCTATGAGCTGCTTCATGGTCCCAGGCTGTGAACCTATAAGCTGTTCCAGTCTAACTTATCTGTTCTACAAGCTGCTTCTTGGTCCCCAGCTGTGAACCTATAGGTTGTTCCAGTCTAACCTATCTGTTTTATGAGCTATGTCATGGTCCCCAGCTGTGAACCTATAGGTTGTTCCAGTCTAACCTATCTGTTCTACAAGCTGCTTCATGGTCCCAGGCTGTGAACCAATAAGCTGTTCCAGTCTAACCTATCTGTTTTATGAGCTACGTCATGGTCCCCAGCTGTGAACCTATAGGTTGTTCCAGTCTAATCTACTTCATGGTCCCCAGCCTTTAACCCATAGACTGTTTCAGAGTGGCCTATCTGTAATAGGAAGTATCTTAACCACTTCAATACTGGCCCATTGTGATTTGACGTCCAGAGATGGGATCTCCCATCCTAAGTGGACGTCAAATGAAGTCCCGGGCTTTGTGAGTGAGTATCTGAATGATGCCTGCAGCCAGAGGCATCATCCAGATATTCTCTTGTTCAGTCCGCGATTCTGCACGACATAAAAAATGATCATATCGGCGGTTCCAGACGCTTGATAGTTCTTACAGGCCGCGGGAGGGGACATCCCCCCTCCCGCTGCAATCCGGTGCTTCTCCGGGCTCTCCCGTGCCTTCGGGGGCCCGGAGAAAGAATCGTCCGGCTTCGGCAGGCAGCATAGAGATGACTGGTGACCAGATGGTCACCAGTCATCTCTATGACCGTCGAAGGACCCGGGCGCGATGTGATGACGTCACGCCCGGGTCCCCGTAAGTAAACAAAGCCACGATTGCGGCTGTAAGCAACAATTCATAAGATCAGTGAATTTTTTTTCACCAATCTCATGGTTTCCAGCCTGAAGGAGAGATGTGGGGGGAGGGGGAGGTCTTATTGACCCTGCATCTCTCCTTAAAGAGGACCTGTCACACACATTTCCTATTACAAGGGATGTTTATATTCCTTGTAATAGGAATAAAAGTGAAAAACAAAATGAAAAAAAGTGTAAAAAAATAAATACAAAATAAGTAAAAAAATAAATAAAAGTGAAAAAAAATAAAATTAAAACGCCCCTGTCCCCGGTAGCTCACGTGCAGAAGCGAACGCACACGTAAGTCCCGCCGACATATGTAAACGCCGTTTAAACCACATATGTGAGGTATCGCCGCGTGCGCTAGAGTGCCAGCAACAAATCTAGCACTAGACCTCCTCTGTAAATCTAAACTGGTAACCTGTAAAAAAAATAATTAAAGCTGTGCCTATGGAGATTTTTAAGTACCGAAGTTTGGCGCCATTCCATGAGTGTGCGCATAATTAAAGCGTGACATGTTGGGTATCTATTTACTCGGTGTAACATCATCTTTCA
Organism: Rana kukunoris; assembly: GCA_029574335.1. Classification (NCBI taxonomy): domain Eukaryota; kingdom Metazoa; phylum Chordata; class Amphibia; order Anura; family Ranidae; genus Rana; species Rana kukunoris. The sequence continues at coordinate 555,091,440 of CM056052.1, read as the reverse complement.
CATAATACAAAAAAATTGGGCTAACTTTACTGTTTCGTTATTTTTTTATTCATGAAACAATTTTTTTTCCAAAAAAAGGGTGTTTGAAAAATTATTGCGCAAATACCGTGTGAGATAAAACGTTGCAATGATCTTTGTTTTATTCCCTAGGGTGTGTGCTAAAAAAAAACATATATAATGTTTAGGGGTTCTGAGTAATTTTCTAGCAAAAAAATGATGATTTGTACATGTAGGAGAGAAGTGCCAGAATAGGCCCGGTATGGAGGTGGGTATTAAAGCCCGGTATGGAGGTGGGTATAAAAGCCCGGTATGGAGGTGGGTATAAAAGCCCGGTATGGAGGTGGGTATAAAAGCCCGGTATGGAGGTGGGTATAAAAGCCCGGTATTGAAGGGGTTAAAGATGTTGCTGGTAATAAGTACTCCTGGATCTTTATATAATGATGCTATGAATGAGACAGTGCCATATGTTAGAGCAAGAAGATGTATCATATTGGTACTTTTAAGACAGAATAAATACAGAATGTAACAATGTCTATGTATAATCAGATTTTTGGGGGGGTTTTGATACAAATGTTGGACAATATTTAGAGATTGGGTACAAATAACTGGAATTCTGTCCTTTCTTCAGGTTCACATAGACACCAAAAGTGCCACCCAGATGTTTGAGCTGATAAAGAAGAAGATGAAGCACACGGATGGGTACCCGTACCTGCTGTCCATCCTCCAGCACTGCCTGCAGATGAGTGAGTGTCTCAGTGGGGGCCCTTCCATTGAGTGGGGGGGGGTCTCAAAATCGAGGGGGGGGATCTCACTTCAACCTTTTCAATGCTCTGATTGGCTATTAGTTGGTGTGATGGGCAAATACACTATTTTAAGAAAAGGGGGAACTCCAAAGTGGTGAAGGCCACTCAACCTTGGCTGCCAATCCAGGAGACGCTGGGCACACCTGGTCTGCATGTGACAACACTGAAGAAATGACACTTTGCTACAATGTTGTGTAGTGAGTGTACAGCTTGTATAACAGTGTAAATGAGCTGTCCCCTCATACATCCTATGCATTAAGGTGAAAAAACAACTTGCAGTCTCCGCCTCTCCCCCCAAGCCTACATTTTACTTACCTGAGCCTCAAATCTCCGTGGGCACGATCCCGCTTCGCTTTCCCCTAGCTCCTGTGGGAATCTTCTTTGGATGATAGATATGATTGATAGCAGCGCAGCCATTGGCTCCCGTGCCGGGGGCGGGGGCAAGTGATACACTGGGCGGCTATAATCGCTGACTGTATCACACAGGAGCGCGCCCGATAGCTAACCCCCCTTGGGAGAGCGCGTCCCAGAGGGTGGTTAGCTCTTGTGGGGAGGAGCCGAGACATCGATGAGCCATCGAGGGACCCTAGAAGACATGGATTGGGGCCACTCTGTGCAAAACTAAGTGCACAGTGGAAGTAAGTATAACATGTTTGTTATTTAAAGAAAAAAAATAATCGAAGCTTTAGTACCACTATAAGGAGGTGAGGGTTGGGGGTCTCAGATACCACAGCAGATCACTTACAGACTCTCCAGATCAATGTCCATCTTCAAAGTGCCAGAACCTTTAAGCCGACCCGGCAACACTCTAAGCATGTTCCCAAATTTCAGTGTGTCCTCTGAGTGGGTCACCAAGACCTTCTGAGAGACCAGCCTTCTTCTAGGCTCTCTCCAGTGAGGGTCCTCCCCTGGGTCTCCTCCTTGGCACAACTTCCTCCAGACTAGGAAGGACGACCTAAGCGCATGTTAGGCCTCATACATGTTATTGGGTCTAACAACAGAGCTCCATCCAGCAGCATCTCCCTAGGCCTCAGACCAGGGGAACAGAGCGAGCACATGACTTATCCCAAATATTTATATCTTCCCCCCAGCATGCACCAGTGGTATAAACCTCCTACTGGATTGGCTGAGGAAAATATAAGTTTTATAGTTTTGCTTGGGAAATGAAATCTCATACTATGGTGGTACAGTGACATCTACTGGCGATCGTGAGAAATTGCAAGCCAATTTAAGCTTAGGGAAAAACCAGGTAAACAACTTTACAAGCAATCGGAGCTAACTACTACCCAGCTAAAAACGACATTGACATAGTAGCCCCTGTTTAGGACAGGGGGGGGGGGGGCTACACTCGGAAAGCCCAACTTTATTTTAGTATTGCATAGAGTGGGGAAGGGTTAGATCTTTAGATCTGTCAGATCTTAAATGTCATCGCAGAGGTTTCTCCTCTCTCCCTGTTCTGACATTCATCAGAGTCATCACCCAGACAGGAAGTGAGGGGAAATCTCCCCGGGGTGAACATGTATTTGTTAAGTGTATAACCTGCAATGTCTCTCCTTGGACACAGACAAGCGGAACGGAAGTAATCTGCAGCACTGGCAGCTCCTGGACCGGATTCTACAGCAAATCGTCCTACAGGATGAGAGCGGAGAAGATCCCGATGTGTCCGCACTGGAGAACTTCAATGTCAAGAATATTATAAAGATGTGCGTTATCTGTACCCCCCCCCCACCACCTGATTTCAAACTATAGTGCTGTATAAAGGGGCTTACACATCACTATCTGCACCAGAGGAGCTTACACTCTAATCTCCCCCCCCCCCACAGTCACACACTATTATTATTATACATTTATATAGTTCTGACATATACCACAGCGCTGTACAGAGAACACTGAGCCAGTCACATCAGTCTCTGCACCAGAGGAGCTTACACTCTAATGTCCCCCCCACAGTGACACACTATTATTATTATACATTTATATAGTTATATCTGACATATACCGCAGCGCTGTACAGAGAACACTGAGCCAGTCACATCAGTCTCTGCACCAGAGGAGCTTACACTCTAATGTCCCCCCCACAGTGACACACTATTATTATTATTATAATAATATATATATATATATCTCTGACATATACCATAGTGCTGTACAGAGAATGATGGGCTAGTTACACCCGTCTCTGTACCAGAGGAGCTTACACTCTAATGTCTCCCCACAGTCACACACTATTATTATTATTATACATTTATATAGCTCTTACATATACTGTAGTGCTGTACAGAGAACACTGAGCCAATCATATCAGCACCAGGAGTGCTTGCAATGTAATGCCCCCCCCCCCCCCCCCGGTCACACACTATTAATACTGTATATATATAGCTCTGACATATACCACAGTGCTGTACAGAAAATAATGAGCTAGTCAGACTGGTCTCTGTACCAGAGGAGCTTACACTCTAATGTCTAATGTCCCCCACAGTCATCACTGAACCAAAGGAGCTTACACTCTAATGTCCGCCCACAGTCATCACTGAACCAGAGGAGCTTACACTCTAATGCCCGCCCACAGTCATCACTGAACCAGAGGCGCTTACACTCTAATATCCCCCCACAGTCATTACTGAACCAGAGGAGCTTACACTCTAATGTCTGCCCACAGTCTTTACTGAACCAGAGGAGCTTATACTCTAATGTCCGCCCACAGTCATCACAGAACCAGAGGAGCTTACACTCTAATGTCCGCCCACAATCATCACTGAACCAGAGGAGCTTACACTCTAATGTCCGCCCACAGTCATCACTGAACCAGAGGAGCTTACACTCTAATGTCCGCCCACAGTCATCACTGAACCAGAGGAGCTTACACTCTAATATCCCCCCACAGTCATTACTGAACCAGAGGAGCTTACACTCTAATGTCTGCCCACAGTCTTTACTGAACCAGAGGAGCTTACACTCTAATGTCCGCCCACAGTCATCACAGAACCAGAGGAGCTTACACTCTAATGTCCGCCCACAATCATCACTGAACCAGAGGAGCTTACACTCTAATGTCCGCCCACAGTCATCACTGAACCAGAGGAGCTTACACTCTAATATCCCCCCACAGTCATCACTGAACCAGAGGAGCTTACACTCTAATATCCCCCCACAGTCATCACTGAACCAGAGGAGCTTACACTCTAATATCCCCCCACAGTCATTACTGAACCAGAGGAGCTTACACTCTAATGTCCGCCCACAGTCATCACTGAACCAGAGGAGCTTACACTCTAATGTCCCCCCACAGTCATCACTGAACCAGAGGAGCTTACACTCTAATATCCCCCCACAGTCATCACTGAACCAGAGGAGCTTACACTCTAATATCCCCCCACAGTCATTACTGAACCAGAGGAGCTTACACTCTAATGTCCCCCCACAGTCATCACAGAACCAGAGGAGCTTACACTCTAATTCCCGACCACAGTCATCACTGAACCAGAGGAGCTTACACTCTAATTTCCAACCACAGTCATTACAGAACCAGAAGAGCTTACACTCTAATGTCCCCCCCACAGTCATCACTGAACCAGAGGAGCTTACACTCTAATTCCCGACCACAGTCATCACTGCACCAGAGGAGCTTACACTCCAATGTCCCCCCCCCCCACAGTCATCACCAGAGGAGCAGTCATCACTGAACCAGAGGAGCTTACACTCTAATGTCCCCCCACAGTCATCACTGAACCCTTACACTCTAATATCCCCCCACAGTCATTACTGAACCAGAGGAGCTTACACTCTAATGTCCCCCCACAGTCATCACTGAACCAGAGGAGCTTACACTCTAATGTCCCCCCACAGTCATCACTGAACCAGAGGAGCTTACACTCTAATGTCCGCCCACAGTCATCACTGAACCAGAGGAGCTTACACTCTAATATCCGCCCACAGTCATCACTGAACCAGAGGAGCTTACACTCTAATGTCCCCCCACAGTCATCACTGAACCAGAGGAGCTTACACTCTAATGTCTCATCACTGAACCAGAGGAGCTTACACTCTAATGTCCCCCCACAGTCATCACTGAACCAGAGGAGCTTACACTCTAATGTCCCCCCACAGTCATCACTGAACCAGAGGAGCTTACACTCTAATGTCCCCCACAGTCATCACTGAACCAGAGGAGCTTACACTCTAATATCCCCCCACAGTCATCACTGAACCAGAGGAGCTTACACTCTAATGTCCCCCACAGTCATCACTGAACCAGAGGAGCTTACACTCTAATGTCCCCCACAGTCATCACTGAACCAGAGGAGCTTACACTCTAATGTCCCCCACAGTCATCACTGAACCAGAGGAGCTTACACTCTAATGTCCCCCACAGTCATCACTGAACCAGAGGAGCTTACACTCTAATGTCCCCCACAGTCATCACTGAACCAGAGGAGCTTACACTCTAATGTCCCCCCACAGTCATCACTGAACCAGAGGAGCTTACACTCTAATGTCCCCCCCAGTCACAAACTATTATTATTATTATTATACAAATAGCTCTGACATACACCGCAGTGCTGTACAGAGAACACTGGACCTTAAGCGTCTATCGAACATCCCTGCGGGGGGCGTAGTAAATGGCGTCCAGCTTGTATAATATTCCTGAAGCCGATCTGCTTTCTTCTTTTCAGGTTAGTCAATGAGAACGAGGTGAAGCAATGGCGGGAACAAGCAGAGAAGTTCAGGAAAGGTAAGTGGCTCTGTGTATGGGGTGACTTGGGGTGAATTATTGTAGAACTCCAGGATGGTAAAACGCCCGGATTGAGGTTGGCTCAGTATAATGGGGGGCTGTACAGCTGACCCTAATAATGTCTGAGCGCCCTGATCTACATTATGTAGGAGCCGTGCGATGCGTTGTTACAATGTATCAGGTTGTTTCCTTTTTTTTTTTTCAATTTTTTTACTTTATTGAAATATCACAAAATGTATTTTTTATGAAAAGAAAATCATCATCACAGCTCATCCACATACAGCAGTGAGAGAGATTCGATTGGGTGGCTAAACAGAACCTGTGTCCCCTTTTACCTGGCAGACCTATCACTGTTCCTCCATGCATCGGGAGTCATCATCATAGTCCCCCCACCCCACCTCTTACATCAGGAGCGACCATCATAGCCCCCCCTTACATCAGGAGTCACCATCATAGCACCCTCTTACATCAGGAGTCACCATCATAGCACCCTCTTACATCAGGAGTCACAATTATATTCCCCCCTTACATCAGGAGTCACAATTATAGTCCCCCCTTACATCAGGAGTCACCATCATAGTCCCCCCCCTTACATCAGGAGTCACCATCATAGTCCCCCCTTACATCAGGAGTCACCATCATAGTCCCCCCCTTACATCAGGAGTCACCATCATAGTCCCCCCTTACATCAGGAGTCACCATCATAGCACCCTCTTACATCAGGAGTCACAATTATAGTCCCCCCTTACATCAGGAGTCACCATCATAGTCCCCCCTTACATCAGGAGTCACCATCATAGTCCCCCCTTACATCAGGAGTCACCATCATTTTCCCCCTCTTACATCAGGAGTCACCATCATAGTCCCCCCTTACATCAGGAGTCACCATCATAGTCCCCCCTTACATCAGGAGTCACCATCATAGTCCCCCCCTTACATCAGGAGTCACCATCATAGTCCCCCCCTTACATCAGGAGTCACCATCATAGTCCCCCCATACATCAGGAGTGACCATCATAGACCCCCTTACACCAGGAGTCACCATCATAGCCCCCCTTACATCAGGAGTCACCATCATAGTCCCCCCTTACATTCGGAGTCCTAAGCACAGTCCCATCCCCCCTTACAACAGGAGTCACCATCATAGTCCCCCTACATCAAATTCAACCACCATAGTCCCTCCCTTAACTTAAGAGGTCCTCAGCATAGTCCCACCCCCTACTTACATCAGGAGTCACCATCATTATCCCGCCTTTCATCAGAGGTCCTCATCAAATTTCAACCTTACATCAAGTGTCCTCACCACAGTTTCCTCCTTCCCCTTACATCAGGGATCCTCATCACAGACCCCCCCGAATAAAACAATCCCCCCCCCCCGCTATATATCAGGAGTCCCCCCTTAAATCAGGTACCCCCATCATAGTCACCCCTTATATCAGCAGTTTTCATCTAAGTCCAACCTTACATCAGGGTCCCACATCACAGTCGCACTTAAATCAGTGGTCCTATTCAAAGTCTGACCTTCCCCCATACATCAGGAGTCCACATTAGAGTCCCCCTCCTATCAGTGTCCCCATCACAGCACCCCTTCACATCTGGGTCCCCATCAGAGTTCCCCTTTCATCAGGGGTCCTCATCACAGTCCCTCCCATACATAAGAAGTCCTCATCAGAGTTTCCCTCTCCCCCCCATACATCAGATGTTCTCATTACAGTCCTTTCCATACATCAGGAGTCCTCATCATATACCCCCTTCTCCCATACATCAGGAGACCCCATCAAAGTCCAACCTTTACCTAAGGAGGCCTCATCACAGTCCCTCCTTAGATCAGGGGTCCTCATTTCAACCATCGTTGTCCCCTAATACATCAAGAGTCCTCATCAGAGCCCTCCCCCTTACTTAATACATCAGGAGTTTGCATCACATCCCTCCACCCCCCATACATCAGAAGTCCTCATCAAAGTCCAACCTTTCATCAGGGGTCCTCATCTGAGAGACCCCTTACATCAACTGTCCCCACCAGAGTGTACCCCATTGCATCAACTGTCCCCATCAGAGTGACCCCCTTACATCAACTGTCCCCATCCGTGTCCCCCATTACATCAACTGTCCCCATCAGTGTCCCCCATTACCAACCCCCATCAGAGTACCCCCATCATCACTGTCCATCAGAGTGTCCGCCATCATCAACTGCCCCCATGTCCCCCATTACATCAACTCCCCATCAGTCCCCATCATCAACTGTCCCCATCAGTGACCCCCTTATATCCTGTCCCATCAGTGTCCCCCATTACATCAACTGCCCCCATCAGAGTGTCCCATCATCAACTGACCCATCAGAGTGACCCCCATCCAACTGTCCCATCAGAGTGTCCCCCATTACATCAACTGTCCCCATCAGAGTGTCCCCTTACATCAACTGTCCCCATCAGTTCCCCAATTACCCTGCCCCCATCAGAGTACCCCATCAACTGTACCCATCAGAGTGACCCCCTTATCAACTGTCCCCATCAGTGTCCCCCATTACCCCCCCCATCAGAGTGTCCCCCATTACATCAACTGTCCCATCAGAGTGTCCCCCATTACATCAACTGTCCCCATCAGTGTCCCCCATTACATCAACTGCCACCATCAGAGTGACCCCTTATCAACTGTCCCCATCAGTGACCCCCATTACCAACTGTCCCCATCAGAGTGTCCCCCATTACATCAACTGCCCCATCAGAGTTTCCCCCATCATCAACAGTCCCCATCAGTTCCCCCATTACCAACTGTCCCCATCAGAGTGACCCCCTTATATCAACTGTCCCCATCAGTGTCCCCCATTACATCAACTGCCCCCATCAGAGTGTCCCCATTACATCAACTGTACCCATCAGAGTGACCCCCATTACATCAACTGTCACCATCAGAGTGTCCCCCATTACATCAACTGTCCCCATCAGAGTGTCCCCCATTACATCAACTGCCCCCATCAGAGTGACCCCTTACATCAACTGTCCCCATCAGAGTGACCCCCATTACATCAACTGTCCCCATCAGAGTGTCCCCCATTACATCAACAGTCCCCATCAGAGTGTCCCCCATTACATCAACTGTCCCCATCAGAGTGTCCCCCATTACATCAACTGTCCCCATCAGAGTGTCCCCCATTACATCAACAGTCCCCATCAGAGTGTCCCCCATTAGAACTGTCCCCATCAGAGTAACCCCCATTACATCAACTGTCACCATCAGAGTGTCCCCCATTACATCAACTGTCCCCATCAGAGTGTCCCCCATTACATCAACTGCCCATCAGAGTGTCCCCCATTACATCAACTGCCCCCATCAGAGTGTCCCCCATTACATCAACTGCCCCCATCAGAGTGACCCCCATTACATCAACTGTCCCCATCAGAGTGTCCCCCATTACATCAACTGCCCCCATCAGAGTGTCCCCCATTACATCAACTGTCCCCATCAGAGTGTCCCCCATTACATCAACTGTCCCCATCAGAGTGTCCCCCATTACATCAACTGTCCCCATCAGAGTGTCCCCCATTACATCAACTGTCCCCATCACCCCCATCATCAACTGAGTGACCCCCATTACATCAACTGTCCCCATCAGAGTGTCCCCCATTACATCAACTGTCCCCATCAGAGTGTCCCCCATTACATCAACTGTCCCCATCAGAGTGTCCCCCATTACATCAACTGCCCCATCAGAGTTTCCCCCATTACATCAACAGTCCCCATCAGAGTGTCCCCCATTACATCAACTGTCCCCATCAGAGTAACCCCCATTACATCAACTGTCCCCACCAGAGTGTACCCCATTACATCAACTGTACCCATCAGAGTGACCCCCTTACATCAACTGTCCCCATCAGTGTCCCCCATTACATCAACTGTCCCCATCAGAGTGTCCCCCATTACATCAACTGTCCCCATCAGAGTGTCCCCCATTACATCAACTGCCCCCATCAGAGTGACCCCTTACATCAACTGTCCCCATCAGAGTGACCCCCATTACATCAACTGTCCCCATCAGAGTGTCCCCCATTACATCAACTGTCCCCATCAGAGTGTCCCCCATTACATCAACTGCCCCCATCAGAGTTTCCCCCATTACATCAACTGTCCCCATCAGAGTTTCCCCCATTACATCAACAGTCCCCATCAGAGTGTCCCCCATTACATCAACTGTCCCCATCAGAGTGACCCCCATTACATCAACTGTCACCATCAGAGTGTCCCCCATTACATCAACTGTCCCCATCAGAGTTAACCCCATTACATCAACTGTCCCCATCAGAGTGTCCCCCATTACATCAACTGCCCCCATCAGAGTGACCCCCATTACATCAACTGCCCCTATCAGAGTGTCCCCCATTACATCAACTGTCCCCATCAGAGTAACCCCCATTACATCAACTGTCACCATCAGAGTGTCCCCCATTACATCAACTGTCCCCATCAGAGTTTCCCCCATTACATCAACTGTCCCCATCAGAGTGTCCCCCATTACATCAACTGTCCCCATCAGAGTGTCCCCCATTACATCAACTGCCCCCATCAGAGTGACCCCCATTACATCAACTGCCCCCATCAGAGTGACCCATTACATCAACAGTCCCCATCAGAGTGACCCCCATTACATCAACTGTCCCCATCAGAGTGACCCATTACATCAACTGTCCCCATCAGAGTCACCCCCATTACACCATGGCTCAATGGACACACTGGTATCAGAGACCTAGTAGAAGGGTGTAACTGAAAACCATTACCAAGGAGTATGTGAAATTTCCTTGCAGGTGAGGAGATCTAACGCCCCCCCACAATTACTAACAGCTGTCATAGAACTTGGCTATGTTTGCCAACAAAGCCATTGATGGTCACATTAGAATTTATAGGATAAGAAGAGCCCCTTGAGATACGTTTTAGGCTGCTGGGTTATCGAGTGTTGAAATGTTCCTCCTCTGCCCCTCCTCCAGAGCACACGGAGCTGACCAGCCGGCTGGAGAGGAAGGAGAGGGAGTGCGAGACCAAGACTCAGGAGAAGGAGGACATGATGAAGACCCTCAACAAGATGAAGGACAAGCTGCAGAAAGAGTCGGTGGAGCTGCGGCACGCCCGGGACCAGATGGGGGAGCTGATGGCTCAGCTGAACGAACTCTCGGTGAGAGAGAGGAGGGGGATCCGAGGATTTGGTGCAAAAAAATAAATAAATTCTCACCTGATTTATACAAAAATTGTACTGCCCTAAGAAAGTGACTAAGCTTGGCCCAGGCAGGGGATATCGGCACCATTCTAGTCCGATCAGTCAGAAGTCATCCAGGGTCACCATCTACTTCCTGGACTGAGAAATGCCGGCAGGCCCGGACTGGCCATAGAGGCATACCGGGCAAATGCCCGGTGGGCCGTGGCGGGCCGCCGGCCACATGTCACGTCTCCCCCTGTGTAACCTGCAGGGGGTGCAGAATTGTTAGGGGGGTGTCTGTGTAACAAACTGTGGGGGGCTGTGTAATGTAAAGGGTCCAGAGGTGCAGGGTGCTGTGTAATGTAAAGGGGCCCAGAGGTGCAGGGTGCTGTGTAATGTAAAAGGGTGCAGAGGTGCAGCGTGCTGTGTAATGTAAAAGGGTCCAGAGGTGCAGCGTGCTGTGTAATGTAAAAGGGTCCAGAGGTGCAGGGTGCTGTGTAATGTAAAGGGGTCCAGAGGTGCAGGGTGCTGTGTAATGTAAAGGGGTCAAGAGGTGCAGGGTGCTGTGTAATGTAAAAGGGTCCAGAGGTGCAGGGTGCTGTGTAATGTAAAGGGGTCCAGAGGTGCAGGGTGCTGTGAATGAATGAATGAATGAAAACTTATATAGCGCGGCACATACGAACTGAATCGCCTCTTGGCGCTTGTTGTTCCAGTCTCCTTTGGTATCAAAAGAGATGTCTTGATCTTTCTCCTGAAAGCTAGGTGGTTCTCCTCCAACCGAATGCTGGTTGGTAAAGGTTCCATAGTCTGGGACCTGGACCGCAAATCTTCTATCTCCTTTGGCCCTGTAGTTGGCTTTCGGTATCTGGAGCAGATTTTGATATCGCAGAACGCGATGGGATTATGAGCTTTTATTTTTTCGCATAGATAATGGGGGGCATTCCCATGGACACATCTATGCGTTAGACAGAGTGCTTTAAAAGTGATTCTGGGTAACCAATGAAGGGATCTCAGTGAAGGCGAGATTGATTCCCAAGGTTTTTTCCCAGTCACAAGTCTAGCGGCCGTGTTTTGAACGACTTGAAGACGAGCGATTTGGTACTTGGGGAGTCCGAGGTAAAGGGCATTGGCATAGTCCAGTCTGGAGCTATGTCTTCTTTGGGGATGAAGGGAGTAAGTCTGCGTAGTAGGTGCAGCAGATGGTGAGATCCGCTGACTACTGACCCTATTTGTGCGTCCATTGTCATGTAGGAGTCGAAGATGACCCCAAGACTTTTGACTTTGGCGCTAGGGGAGATGATTTTGCCCAGAATGGGCGGGGGGGTCCATGTTGTAGCAGGTTGATTCTTACGCTTGGCGTGAAACAGGAGAAGTTCTGTTTTCGCTCCGTTGAGTTTAAGATAACTCTTTGTCATCCAGTCCTCTATCAAAGAGAGGCATGTCTCTAGATTGAGGTGATGATCCTTTTTATTGCAAATGCGAAAATATGTGTAATGTAGAGGGGTCAAGAGGTGCAGGGTGCTGTGTAATAATGGGATCCAGAGGTGCAGGGTGCTATGTAATGTAAAGGGGTCCAGAGGTGGAGGGTGCTGTGTAATAATGGGATCCAGAGGTGCAGGGTGCTGTGTAATGTAAAGGGGTCCAGAGGTGCAGGGTGCTGTGTAATGCAAAGGGGCACAGAGGTGCAGGGTGCTGTGTATTGTAAAGGGGTCCAGAGGTGCAGGGTGCTGTGTAATGCAAAGGGGCCCAGAGGTGCAGGGGGCTGTGTAATGTAAAGGGGTCCAGAGGTGCAGGGTGCTGTGTAATAAATGGATCCAGAGGTGCAGGGTGCTGTGTAATAATGGGATCCAGAGGTGCAGGGTGCTGTGTAATGTAAAGGGGTCCAGGGTGCTGTGTAATGTAAAGGGGTCCAGAGGTACAAGGTGCTGGAACCCCACATCCCAACATTAACCGCCGCCACCGCGGTGAAGTCTCACATGCGCGGTAAAGCCCAGCGGACAGCTGTTTCGTGACGAAGCCGCACCGGAAGTGATGCGGTCGGGACTTTTCATAAGTCCAGGATTTTTTTTAGAACACCGGCTCAGAGATGACCCAGTCACAAAGTTACAATGTCGCAGTCTGATCACTGGTGGGAGGGGAGACTGAGAAAGTGCTTCCTCCTGCCTGCAGCAGACATCATCTCAGCCTTGGCGAAGTCACTGACTGGTCGCCCAAGGGTGCTTTTTTTAATGATAAAGGGAGCTTTTCTGAAAGAATTATCCTGTTTCTGTATATTGCGACATGCCAGGAATTTATTCATGCAGGCTTTTAAATAGACTTTGTTATTAGACATGTGCTCCTCCAAAAAGTTTTTTTTTCGTTTCATTCGTCTTTTTTAATTTTTTTTTTAATTTTTCAAATTTGAAAGATTGAAAATTTTAAAATTCGGAAATTTGAAAATCCAAAAAATAAGAAAGAAAATCTGAATATTCCAAAAAAAAAAAAAATATGGGCCAGATTCAGGTAGAGTTAGGCTGGAGTATCTGAGATACTCCAGCCTAACTGTCGCTTTAAGCCGGCGTTTTTGTTTTCTGTAACCAGAAAACAAGAAACGCTGGGTTGGAGTTCCGATGCGAGCAGCGTAGTTGAATTTCGCCATCGCATCGTTACTTCAACGTAAAAATGGCTCCGGGGGCGTTCCCGCTGATTAATGCTGAAAAAATATGTTAATCAGCGGGAGTCGGAAATTCACGATCTTTTTCGGGCGCGACGCATTGACTTTACGACGTTTCCGGAAGCGATACGCGACGTAAAGATAAAGCAGCCCCCTAGTGGAGTATCCTATGTTAAGTATAGGCATCGTCATTGCGTCGGAAAAAGAAATAATCGCGTCGCATCCCCGTTCATGAATGGGGATGTGACGTCATTGACGTTCACTGACAGAATTTGGAGCATGCGCACTGGGATGCATTGACACTCGACGCATGCGCAGTACGTTCGCCGCGGGATCGCGCATAGTTTAAATAATACACGCCCCGTACCCGCCCAATTTGAATTCCGCCGGCTCATTTGCGATTTGCTGCCGCAACTTTAGGAGCAAGTGCTTCATGAATAACAGCACTTGCTCCTAAAATTTCGGCAGAGTAACGTAAATGAGAAGCGTTACTCCAGAGCAAAGATGCTCCCATCTACCTGAATCTGGCCCTAAATATTAGTTTTGTTTGTTTTTTCGGGTCATTCGTCATTCGGAAATTTTAAAAAAAGGAAAGAAAATCCAAAATAATAACTAACTAATTAATAATAACTATTAAATTATAAGTATTGGAATTTCCTTTCAAATTTGGCTGTTCGGTGAACGTAACGAAAACAAATTTATCCGAAGTTGGAACGGAACAAATTAATAAAAAATGTAAATAATAAAACGTTTTTTTATTATTGTTATTTATTTTCATTTATTCATTACGTTCCATTCGTTATTTTGGATCATTCGCAGCTTCGGATAAATTAGTATTCCTTACGTTCACTAACAGCCAAATGAAAATTCCGACACCTGTACTTTAATATTTATTATTTCAGCTTTTCGAATTTTTGAGTTCTCGGATTTTCAAATTTACGAATATTTGGAAAAATTTGTTAAATCGGTTTTCATTAAGTCGGATGTTTCCAAATGAATACATTTGTCGAAATTCGTTAAAAAAAAAAAAACGAATTCGTAACAAAATGAATTGCACGTGTCTACTTTATATTTAATATAAAAATAAAGTGATATTTAAGAATGTGAATGGAATATTTTGAAGACAGAATTATCAGAGATATAGTAAAATGAGAAAATAAAGCTGATTATTTCTTGTCGGTATAATTATAATTTTTGCTTCTTGTGTTTTTTTCAGAATGGGGGTGCCCTTTCCTTTCCTCCTCCCCCTCCCCCGCCTCCAGGGGGCCCCATTCCTATCCCTCCATCCTTATCCGAAAACGTACCACCCCCTCCTCCGCCCCTATCGTTTTCCTGTTTCCCTCCACCCCCTCCTCCACCGCCGCCGCCAGGGGGCCCCCCACCACCGCCCGGAGCTCCGCCTTTCTTTGGAATGGGTATGATGGCGCCGCCTCTGAACTTATTTAACCCTGGAACTAACTTGAGGAAGAAGTCGATCCCGCAGCCGTCGCATCCGCTGAAGTCTTTCAACTGGTCCAAACTGAACGAGGTACGATAGGGGGGCGCTCCTGTTTAATAGGCTCCGCCCAAAAAAAATGTTATTGGTGATTTATGTTTCTATAATATTTATTCCCATCGCATTTTGATGATTTGCTCATTGCCTGGGATTTTTTTTTTTCTTTATGTCTTTTTCACATTTATTTTTAAATGTTCAAAATCTTTAATAATCTGTGATTATAATTCGATTTCAGATGCATTGATACTGTTCATAGGGTTCAATTTACAAAGGTAACACAGCAAAGATAATTATTTTTGAAAAATGGCGTCTGTTTTCAGTTACGTCCAATAAAAAAAAAATATATATATATATTGTTACGTCCAATAAAAAAAAAATATATATATATATATATATATATATATATATATATATATGTATGTATGTATGTATGTACCGTATATACTCGAGTATAAGCCGAGTTTAGTAGCACATTTTTTTTGTGCTGAAAATGCCCCCCTCGGCTTATACTCGAGTCACCTTTTTGCACCTGATCTCCCGGACCTTGAGGACACATGTAGCCCCACTCTTCCTCTACAAGTGTGCAAAGTTTGTTGTCTGGGGGACCTACGGCCGGGGAGCACCGATTTTTCAAACCCGGGCACCCCTTCCATAGACTCCCATATTAAACGGTCATTTATCTGGTGACTTTGTGGACCTGGTAACGGCTGGTCGTAGGTCCCCTGGACCCGGAAATTGGCACACATGTAGCCCAATTTCTCTTCTACAAGTGTGCAACGTTTTTTGTCTGGGGGACCTATGGCTGGGGAGCAACAATTTTTCAAAGCCGGGCACCCCTTCCATAGACTCCCATGTTAAACTTCAGTCTAGTCATGGACACAGTGGGGCATGGGCACAGTGAGGGATGGGCACAGTGAGGGATGGGCACAGTGAGGCATGGGCACAGTGAGGCATGGGCACAGTGAGGGATGGGCACAGTGAGGGATGGGCACAGTGAGGCATGGGCACAGTGAGGCATGGGCACAGTGAGACATGGACACAGTGAGGCATGGACACAGTGAGCCATGGACTCAGTGAGGCATGGACTCAGTGAGGCATGGACACAGTGAGGCATGGGCACAGTGAGGCATTGGCACAGTGAGGCATTGGCACAGTGAGGCATGGGCACAGTAAGGGATGGGCACAGTGAGGCATGGGCACAGTGAGGCATGGGCACAGTGAGGCATGGGCACAGTGAGGCATGGGCACAGTAAGGGATGGGCACAGTGAGGCATGCACATGGACACAGTGAGGCATGGGCACAAGATGGACACCCTAGGCTTATACTCGAGTCAATAAGTTTTCCCAGTTTTTTGTGGTAAAATTGTGTGCCTCGGCTTATATTCGAGTATATACGGTACATATATAGAGAGAGCGTGTGTGTATATATATATATATATATATATATATATATAGATGTATAGATATGTATATATCAGACATGAGCACTGGCGAAAAATTTTGTTTTTGCTTTTGATTTGGGAATTATTATTTTTATACATTTTTGCCCAATTCGTTATGATTGCAATTCGTACATTTTTTAATAAGAAAAAAAAATCTGAAAATTTGAAAGAATAATTAACTAATAATTAATAACGAACCTTTCAAATTTGTCTGTTAGTGAACGTAACGAATACGAATTTATCTGAAGTTTATCAGAAATAACGAATGCCGCATCTAAACAAATGGAACGTAAGAAATTAATAATAATAATAATTATTATTATTGTTATTTATTATTTTATTAATTTCTTACGTTCCATTTGTTTAGATGCGGCATTCGTTATTTCTGATAAACTTCAGATAAATTCGTATTCGTTACGTTCACTAACAGACAAATTTAAAAGGGAATTCCAATACCTAAACAATAGTTATTATTTCAGATTTTCGACTTTCTGGGTTTTCGGAATTTTAGAATTTTTTTTTTTTTTTACTTTACAAATTTTCGGATATTCAAAAAAATTTGTTAACCAGGTTTTCGTTAATTCGGACATTTCCGAATTCAAGAATTTGTCAAAATTTGTTAAAAAAAATGGTTGATACATTGTAGGTGGAGACAGATTGTTCCGGTTGATACATTGTAGATGGAGATAGATTGTTCCGGTTGATACATTGTAGATAGAGACAGATTGTTCCGGTTGATACATTGTAGATGGAGACAGATTGATCCCGGTTGATACATTGTAGTAGAAGACAGATTGTTGTACATTTCCAGGAATCGTCTCTCGCATTCCTGATAACATTCGACGGTCTCAGAATTTGGAGTTCAGTCGATCGCTCTCTCGCCGGGCCCCGTGTGAAGCCTTCGGAACGGGCCCCTCGGGGCGCAAGGAATGCGGCTCGGACGTTCTCTCCTTTTATTACAAGAATTTTTTTATTTTAATGTCTTCTGGAAACACTTGTTGTCAAAGTAAATAAAATGCAGAGCTGGACCGAGCAATGCGATCCCGGGCCGCCCAATCAGAAATCACCGGCTGCGGTGGGCTGCGCCCTCTATTGGCGGCTGTCAGGAATACCCGAAGATGCTAAAATTCCCGGCTGTCTCTGGCTGTAGCACTTTATTGGGGTTGGTTTACTAAAGGCAAATAGACTGTGAACTTCTGCAAAGTGCGGTTGCTCCAGAGCTTCGTAAATGAAGTAAAGCTTCACTTTACAAAGAATAACCAATCACATGCAAGGGGGAAAAAATAGCATTTTTGCTTGCACATGATTGGATGATGGAAGTCAGCAGAGCTTCTTCTCATTTACTAATCTTTGAACTGCACTTACAAAAGTGCACAGTCTATTTGCCTTTTTTTTTTTTAGATATGTCGGTAACGGCGGCAGCTGCTGCCACAACCGAGGTATCCATCTCTTCAGTGGGCGGTCATGTCAACGATAACGGCGGGGTCTCTGCGGCGGATTCGCCGCAAGATCGCCGTTAACGGTGGCGGGAGAGGGGCCCCCCCTCCCGCCGCTCTCCCGCGCCCTCCGCCGCTTACCCTAGCCGTCGGTAGCGGCGGAGGCGATCGGGTCCGCTCGGCTGCTGTGTGTCTCAAACAAACTGAATCTCCAAGGCAGTTGGTTGGCCTAGGTATGGTTAACCCAGTGGCTTTTCTTTCTGTAACATCATTTTGCCAACATGCTGGCAGAGGAACCGCCTGGACGGTTTGGTATTTTTCAGTCCTGGTTTAGGCCTTTTCTGCAAAGATGGGAGAATGGTGGGCCAGTGAAAAGCCTGAGGGTCCGACATGGTGAGCTCCCGGCTTATGTTGCCCTCTGCCTGAAAATGCTTCGGAGGAAATTAAGTCTCCTCCTAGGAAGGACCTGGAGAGGAGGGTTGTTGAATCTGCCTTTAGCGAGCCACTGGCTTTGAGGGATTGCCCAGGCCCTGTTATGAAGGAGGGTCTTTGTTTGCTCAATCTAGAGAGAATCCCTTTAAAGTTTTTGGATTTGGCCTGGCGCTCGTTTCATGGCAGACTCTATGTGAAGGGCAACCTGAAGCATCGCTCTGCGGAGAACTGTGGTGGAGTGTGGTGGGGTGGAGTAGACAATTGACCATTTCTTGCTTCAGTGCCCCTTCAATATAGAAGTCTATAAGCGGTTGGGTGGGTGGGGCTCTGGGTATCCATTTCTTGCTTGAGTTATGCGGAGTGGTCGTACAGGTCTTTTAAAACGCATCTGGATTTTTATTTTGAGACACTTTTTTTATATAGCTTAGTAGTCTGTATCTTCATATGGAAAGTGGGGTGTCAGGTTTCTATTCGGAGAAAAAAAGTCCTTCCGGCCGAGGTGGTGGTGCACGACACTCTGGGTGAGGTTGGGAAGGTTCACGGTCTTGAGAAGGACAGGTGGTGGCCGGGGGCCTGGACAAAGAAGGCAGAGGAAATTGGGTCTCCTCCTAGGAAGGACCTGGAGAGGAGGGTTGTTGAATCTGCCTTTAGCGAGCCACTGGCCTTGAGGGATTGCCCAGGCCCTGATATGAGGGAGGGTCTGCGTTTTTTCTCAATCTAGAGAGAACCCCTTTAAAGTTTTTGGATTTGGCCTGGCGCTCGTTTCATGGCAGACTCTATATGAAGGGCACCCTTAAGCATCGATCTGCGGAGAACTGTGATTGTCCAAGAGTGGAATGTGGTGGGGTGGAGGAGATAATGGACCACTTCTTGCTTCTGTGCCCCTTCAATATAGAAGTCTATAAGTGGGTGGGGCTCTGGGTATCCCTTTCCTTTCCCACTTGAGTTATGCGGAGTGGTCGTACGGGGCCTTTGAGACACATCAGGATTTTGATTTTGAGACACTTTTTCTAGTTAGCTTAGTAGTCCGTTTCTTCATATGGAAAGTGGGGTGTCAGGTTTTATTTTAGAAAAAAGTCCTTCCTGTCGAGGTGGTGGTGCACGACATTCTGGGTGAGGTTGGGAAGGTTCACGGTCTTGAGAAGGACAGGTGGTGGCCGGGGGCCTGGACAAAGACAGCAAAGGAAATTAGGTCTCCTAGGAAGGACCTGGAGAGGGGGGTTGTTGAATCTGCCTTTAGTGAGCCACTGGCCTTGATGGATTGCCCAGGAGAACCGTGATTGTCCAAGAGTGAAGTGTGGTGGGGTGGAGGAGACGATGGGGCTTCAGTGCCCCTTCAATATAGAAGTGGGGGTGGGGCTCGCGGTATCCCTTTCCTTTCCCGCTTGAGTTATGCGGAGGGGTCATACGGGGCCTTTGAGACACATCAGGATTTTGATTTTGAGACACTTTTTCTCGTTAGCTTAGTAGTCCGTTACTTCATAGGGGTGTACCGGAAAGAGGGGTGTAAGGTTTCCAACCAGAAAAAAAGTCCTTCCTGTCCAGATGGTGGTGGGGCACGACATTCTGGGTGAGGTTGGGAGGATTTAGGGTCTTGGGAAGGACCAATTGCATTTGATGCCACCACTGTGCCATCAAATGCAGCTATTTTATCAATTGCTGCCAGTGTGCCCATCAATTGCCGCTACTGTGCCCCATCAAATGCTTCCAGTGTGCAACGCCCAGAAGTTATCTGTCTCGCATCCTCTACGTCCACACTCCTTAATGTCTTCTCTCGTCCTCTCTATCAGGCGTCCAATCACAGCGCCTGTTGTTTCAATCCAATCATGTGACAGGTGACAGGTAACAGACCCATCAAACGCAGCCACTCTGCCCATCAAATGCAGCCACTGTGCCCATCAATTGCCCCCAGTGTGCATCCCCCGCCCGCCCCGACACTTACCTGTCTTGGTGGGACAATGGGTCACAGTGGCAGTGTCCTCCACACTCCTCGATGCCTTCTCTCATCATCTCTTCCCATCCTCTGCTATGATTGGACGCCTGATAGGCGGCGTCCAATCACAGCGCCCTGTCGTTTCAGCCAATCAGGTGACAGGTAACAGACCCGAGCACCTGACTGGCTGAGAGGCGGGTCAGTGTTAGGAAAACAATTTATTTGCTTTCCTAACACAACGCGGAGTGATCAGTAATCAGGTGCTTCCAAAAAATACCCTGCCGTTGCAATTCAGGTGCCCGGCGCCTGACAAGGTGCCGGACACCTGAATAGAGGGGTGCAAAGCCTGAATCTATCTATGATGAGAGAGAGGTGGCAGGAGAGAGGGGGCGGTATCAGTATCTGCACTAAAAGAGCTTACACTCTAACGTACCTCCACAGTTGACCTCTGGTATGTTGGGTTACGGGAGGAAGGCAGATGACCTCTGGTATGTTGGGTTTACGGGAGGAAGGCGGGTGACCTCTGGTATGTTGGGTTTACGGGAGGAAGGCGGGTGACCTCTGGTATGTTGGGTTGCGGGAGGAAGGCGGGTGACGTCTGGTATGTTGGGTTGCGGGAGGAAGGCGGGTGACCTCTGGTATGTTGGGTTGCGGGAGGAAGGCGGGTGACTTCTGATATGTTGGGTTGCGGGAGGAAGGCGGGTGACCTCTGGTATGTTGGGTTGGGGGAGGAAGGCGGGTGACCTCTGGTATGTTGGGTTGCTTGAGGAAGGCGGGTGACCTCTGGTATGTTGGGTTTACGGGAGGAAGGCGGGTGACCTCTGGTATGTTGGGTTGGGGGAGAAAGGCGGGTGACCTTTGGTATGTTGGGTTGCGGGAGGAAGGTGGGTGACCTCTGGTATGTTGGGTTACGGGAGGAAGGCGGGTGACCTCTGATATGTTGGGTTGCGGGAGGAAGGCGGGTGACTTCTGATATGTTGGGTTGCGGGAGGAAGGCGGGTGACCTCTGGTATGTTGGGTTGGGGGAGGAAGGCGGGTGACCTCTGATATGTTGGGTTGCGGGAGGAAGGCGGGTGACTTCTGATATGTTGGGTTGCGGGAGGAAGGCGGGTGACCTCTGGTATGTTGGGTTGGGGGAGGAAGGCGGGTGACCTCTGGTATGTTGGGTTGGGGGAGGAAGGCGGGTGACCTCTGGTATGTTGGGTTGCGGGAGGAAGGCGGGTGACTTCTGATATGTTGGGTTGCGGGAGGAAGGCGGGTGACCTCTGGTATGTTGGGTTGCGGGAGGAAGGCGGGTGACCTCTGGTATGTTGGGTTCTGGGAGGAAGGCGGGTGACCTCTGGTATGTTGGGTTGCGGGAGGAAGGCGGGTGACCTCTGGTATGTTGGGTTGCTTGAGGAAGGCGGGTGACCTCTGGTATGTTGGGTTGCGGGAGGAAGGCGAGTGACCTCTGGTATGTTGGGTTGCTTGAGGAAGGCTGGTGACCTCTGGTATGTTGGGTTACGGGAGGAAGCTGGTTGACCTTTGGTATGTTGGGTTGCGGGAGGAAGGCGGGAGAGGAGTCCTATGGAATCCTTTATGGTGACGTTCTATAGAACACACTTTCCTTCTGTCTGGTTAAGCTTGAAATACAAATCGAAGCTTCTATAGGAAAAGCAGGATCTCCACCGGGTTATCCTACACGATTTTCTTAGGCATTGGACCCAGAAAAGCACATTTTTAGCTTTACATCTCCAAAGTCAACACGAGTGTATAGTGGAAATGTTTATCCAAGAGCTTTATAAACTTTTTCCTGAGCTTTTATAAAATGTTTGGGAGAGAATTTGAGCTCCTGGAAAGTATTGGCCCCTTCGCATGTTCTCACACCTTCTGTTCCCTGGGTGTGAAAACCATTCTTCTCCTTACGCTTCCTATAGGACCACAAAGGGGCCATTATTCTGGAAGTGGAAGGAGCAGAAAGCAGCCTTGTAAGGAAGGTTGAGGACGTCAATGGCACACATGACCCGTCTGAGGGTCCTTCACCATGCGCAACCCGTGATAGGAGGGGGGTGATGACAAATGACAAAGTCCAATGTGACGTCATGTACAAGGTGGTCATTCTTCAGAGGTCTAAGTGGGAAACCATCAGTGGCAGACTGACAACTCATGGGGGCCCCTGGGCAATAGGAGATTATGGAGCCCCGGGCAATAGGAGATTATGGGGCCGCCGGGCAATAGGAAGTTATGGGGCCCCCCGGCAGTAGGAGATTATGGGGCCCTCGGGCAATAAGAGAATGGCAATAGGGCAATAGGAATGTTGAGGTTCGGCTTTGGTAATGTGCCGGATATTTTTCTGAATGAGCTATAATTACAGCATTACCATTGGCTGAGCACCCCAGACTAGATCAGCCTTCAGAGGTGGCTCTTTAATAAGGCAAATTAGGCGGTTGCCTAAGGCCTTTCACTCACAGGGGCCTCTGGGCTACCTAACTTACCCAATGCATTACCCCAGTTTTGAGGGACAGGGGACCTTAACGCTGCTGTACTTAGGCAGCGTTAAGAGCCCTGACTCAGGAGCGGGGGCCGCCAGCGTCCCTAACAACCAGTGAATATCGGTGACACCACCCCTTGTGACATCAATGACCCAGCATGCCCTCAGTCAATGATGTCACAAGGGGGCGGGTTCACCAGGTGACATCTTCGGGTTGGAAGATATTGAGGCGTGTGGAGGACACTGCCGCGTGACCCACTGCCCCACCAAGACAGGTAAGTGCCGGTTGGGCGGGGGATGCACACTGGCAGCATTTGATGGGGCACAGAAGCGGCAATTGATGGGCACAGTAGCAGCAATTAATGGGCACGCTGGCAGCAATTGATGGGCACAGTAGCGGCAATTGATGAGCACTCTGGCAGCAATTGATGGGCACACTGGCAGGAATTGATGGGTACAGTACCTGTGTTTGATGGCACAGTTGCAGCATGTTATGGGTACAGTGGCTGCGTTTAATGGGCACAGTGGCAGCAATTGATGGGCACAGTGGCAGCAATTGATGGGCACAGTGGCAGCAATTGATGGGCACAGTGGTGGCAATTGATGAGCACAGTGGCGGCAATTGATTAGCACAGTGGCATGAATTGATGGGCACAGTGGCAGCAATTGATGGGCACAATATCAGCAATTGATGGGCACAGTGGCAGCAATTGGAAGACTTCCCCTCTATTACTTTTCTGGGGAGAACCCGAAACGTGGGATTTTCTTTTACTTTCACTTTCAATGATAATGGTAAACAGGACTAAGGATGAGCCGAACAGCCCCCCCAGTCCATTACCAGGCCCTTTGGGTCTGGTATGAATATTAAGGGAAACCCTGAACCAAAAATTAAAAAAAAAATGCGTGGGGGTCCCCGCAAAATCCATACCAGGACCTTCAGGTCTGGTATAGATTTTAGGGGGAACCCTGCACCAAAATGAAAAAAAAATGGCGTGGGCCCCCCCCCCCCCCCCCCAGAATCCATACTAGACCTGAAGGAACCCTGCACCAAAATTTTAAGAAAATGGCATAGGGGACCCCCCAAAAACAAACCATTCGCCCATCCCTAACAGGACACATAGAGAGGGTGAATCTCCTTAACCGCTTAAGGACCGACGCACCACTAAATACGTTGGTCGAATGGCACGGCTGGGCACATGGACGTACAGGTACAAGCCCTTTAAAAAGCCCAGCCGTGGGTTGGCGCTCTTGTGACCCTGTCCTGTGCTCTGTGACTGCGCCTGTGGGACCCGATCGCCGGCGGTGTCCCGTGATCGGTCACAGGATCTGAAGAACGGGGAAAGGTGAGTGTAAAAACACCTTCCCCGTTCTTCACTGTGGCAGTGTCAGTGATTGTCTGTTCCCTGATATAGGGAAAGACGATCAACGACATCACACGTCCAGCCCCGCCCCCCTACAGTAAGAATCACACATTAGGGAACACTTAAGCCCTTAGTGCCCCCTACAGGTTAATCCCTTCACTGCCAGTGTCATTTTCACAGTAATCAGTGCATTTTTATAGCACTGATCGCTGTATAAATGACAATGGTCCTAAAATAGCATCAAAAGTGTCCGATGTGTCTGCCATAAAGTCGCAGTCACGATAAAAATCGCCGATCGCCCATTATTACTAGTAAAAATATATATATTAATAAAAATGCCATAAAACAACCCCCTATTTTGTAGACGCTAGGGGCCAGATTCACAGAGCCGTAACTCCTGTGTAACTGGTGTTAGACTGGAGTAATTTCAAATTACGCGCGTTTTTTAGCTAGTCGGAAACCTCAAACCATGAAATTACGGCTGCGGGCTTCAATTAGACTGGATTACGTGTTCGTCCGCCTTCGGATCTATGCTGCAATAAAATTGCGGCCACTGGGTGGACTTCCCGTCGTTTTCCGCGTCGGGGTATGCTAATGAGCTTTTGCCGGCGATCCCCGAAATTACGATCTTCAATCGCAATCTCTTACGGCACCTTTAGTCATCTTTTTTTTGCGTAACACTATACCAGCTTTTTGCTGCTCTAATATTAGACAGCCCATGTTAAGTATGGCCGTCGTTCCCGCGTCGAATTTCTACGTTTTCCGACGTCTTTTATTATTTTTTACGTAAGTCGTCCGGGAATAGGAATGTTCGTAAACGACGCTACTCAAACAACGAATGACGTAACGACCTAATTTCGCGCAATGCACGGCGGGAAATTTCTGAACGGAGCATGCGCAGTTCGATTGCCGCTTAATTTAAATGCGTCACTCCCCCTAATCGCGTATTTCGATTATGCGGCGAGAAATAGACTACGCCGCCGTAGCGTACGGGCAAAAATCTAACAGAATTCAGTGTAGAGCCTGGTGAAATACGGCAGCGTAGACTATTTCGATTACGCAGCGCAATATTAAGTGTATCTGAATCTGGCCCTATAACTTTTGCGCAAACCAATCACTATACGCTTATTGTGATTTTTTTTTTCTGCCAAAAATATGTACAAGAATACGTGTCGGCCTTAACTGAGGAAAAAATATTTTTTTTTATATATTTTTGGGGGATATTTATTATAGCAAAAAGTAAAAATATTGGCCCAGATTCACGTACATCTGCGCATTATTGGACCGGCGTAGCGCACCGCCTTTACGTTAGACTTGCGCAATTTTGCCGCGTAATCACCCTATTCTCGTAGCTTTTGCGCAGGAAATTGCGCATACGTAACGTTTTTCCAGAGGCGTAAGGAGGAGTAATACAAATTGGGAAGGACGTGGGCGTGTTACATTGAAATGAGCCGTGACCCCATGCAAATGAAGGGCCGGCCGGCTCGCGCATGCGCGCTTGAAGGAGACCATGGTCAGCTCCGCTGTGCGCATGCTCACAACTCGGGAGCGGCGCAATCAGTGAAATTGGAAATGGACTAGGGCAACTTTGTGAACTACGCAGACAGCATAAATAGACACACACAAATGCACTTCTTTTGCAAAAGTACATCCCTTTGTATCCCTCCCTCTACAGCAAGGTGCTTTTGTTTGTTTGTGACGTGTCTTTGAGATATTTGGGGACTGTTTTGCAGAGTGATTTTTGTCTTTTATGTGTTTTCTTTGTTGTTATTTTGTTTAAATTATATTTTTGCTGGGCATTTTTTTTTTTTTGCTCGTCATTTATTTAATTTTTTGGGTTCTGTTTGTGTATGATTTTGGAATGTGGGGGTGATATTCCTGCGGGAAAAGGGGTGTCACCCTCATTTGTGGTGGAGAAGTGATCCCCAGGTCTGTGTGAATGGTGTATGAATGTACAGTGACATAATTGGAGCCGTGGCATGGCGTTGCAGCTCACAAGTCCTGCATGGTGGACTGGTGCCAATCCAATGTGATGAGGATGTGGGGTGTGTGTGCTAGGGACCACAGTGGTGTGCATGCATGCATTCTCATTGTGCCACGAATAATGTGTGTGTTTAACGTGCAAAGATGCATAATGTGAGCTGGCATGAGATGGGGTCATGAGATGGGGTACCAGTGCATATGCAGAGTCACCTTGAAGGGAAAAGACAGGAGGATGTTAGTCATGCATGTGCCACTTGTGAGGTGTGCATCACGGGAGGGGATAGTCATGCCTGCCACCCATGTCACTCACCAACCAGCCAGCTGTCCCCATACATGTTCTGTTCGAAATCTGTGGGGATGGGGCTCTGATTGTATATGTAGCTGTCATGGGTGTCATGGGTGGTGCCATGTGTTGGGCTGCTGATGTCCTCCTGCAAGGTTGTGGTAATTCCAGGATGGCATGAGGGGTGAATCTGAAGATGCGAGACACCTCAGAATCACTCATGCCAAAGATGTCTATGCGTGTGTGATATATCAAGTGAAGAGTGAGGGGCTTGTATCAGATAAGAATATTGTATTAGATTAGATTAAATTGTAAATTTTATATAAGCAAATAAAAAAAAAAACATCTCCCGTGCCCTCCTCCGTGCCCTCCTCCTTCTTTGCTCATCTAAAGTCAGTAGTATAGCTATGAGCATGGATGCCCCTGGCATGTTGGCATACAGATTGTTGTGCAACACGTGTGACTGCTGAACTCCTCACTAACAGTGTTGCTTTATCTAACAAGTAGACTTTTTTTCTTTTTTTAGACCAGCTTTTATCAGCTCTAATTTTGGACAGGACATTTTGCTGTTGCGCACGCTGCGTCGCCTGCGCTGCCCCAACGTTGTTTTGTGGATCCCCGTAAGTCCCTCATTAGCATATTTGACTAGCAAATCAATGGTGTGTCTATCGCACTTTTGCGCGGACGGATGCGCCAGTCTAACGAAATTACGCGGGACAAAAAAAGACGATTTTTTGCGTATCTCGTTCTGGGGATGCCACGCAACGAAACGCACGCACACATTTAGACTTACGCACGCGCATCTCCTGTTGCGCAGGCGTAATCGCTCTGTGAATCTGGGCCATTGTTTTTTTTTTCAAAATTGTCGCTCTATTTTTGTTTATAGCGCAAAAAAATAAAAACCGCAGAGGTGATCAAATACCACCAAAAGAAATCTCTATTTGTGGGGAAAAAAGGACGCCAATTTTGTTTGGGAGCCACGTCGCACGACCGCGCAATTCTCAGTTAAAGCGACGCAGTGCCGAATCGCAAAAAAGACCTCTGGTCTTTGGCCAGCCAAATGGTTCCGGGGTTGAAGTGGATAATGAACCTAGAGACTTAGGGCCGCAGATATTAATCCATTAGGGCCCCCCCCGTCAGACAAAAGAGATTGGGGGGGGTTGAACTCCAAGATATATATTTTTTTGAATGGTCTTCTGTAAACCTTTAAAAATTCTTACTTTTAATGAGGAACTTAAAAAAAAAAAAAGCCATAAGCACCCTCTGAGGTCCCCCTACCGCCAGTTTAGGGCCTATTTGAAGGTCTGCGGTTTCATGGGAAATTGCCACGAAAGAAGCCAAAGGGCACACAAACGGCAGCCCTTCCCCCGCTCCTTCTGTAAATTCTAGCGGTGCCTGTGGTTTTCCACCTAGAGCCGGGACGGATTCCTCGCAGCGTTCTTCGCAGTTCGCCGTCTGCGCCGATATCTCAGGGAGGTCCATAAAACATCATTCTTCATAAACCGTGTTTTCCTACGGCTCACCGCCGAGAGATTAGCTCCGGGGAAGGAGGTGACTTTATGAGTATTATTGGAACATTCCAGGCTGGAAATCGCACACACCACCTCCATGAACCACTCCGCGTTACTGCTGAGGTCAGCCTTTGGATTCCGTTTTGTAGGACGCTATCGTAGAAATATCACATTTATAAGGCGGGCAACGGAGGGGGTGATTTGTTGTCCGCTCGGTGATCTTTGCTTCATTTTATGTAAAAAAAAATATATATATATATATATATATATACAAAAAAAAAATGATTTCTTTAATTATTATTATTTATATATATATATATATATATATATATATATATATATATATATATATATATATATATATATATATATATAAATAATAATAATTAAAGAAATCAATTTTTTTTTTGTCTTACTTTATTATTCAATTATTAATTTATACAGTATATTACTGTGTTTGTAGTGAGTTCTTTTCATATGCTTTCTTTGCATTGTAACACTTTAAATCTCCTAATTATAAGAATGCCAAAAAAAGGAGAAAATAATCAAATAAATACATTTTAAAAATAAAGGGCCAGATTCAGATACATCTGCCTATCTCAGATACACTACGCCACAGTAACTAACAGCGCCAGGTTCCTTATACAGAAACAACTTGCGCCGTAAGTTACGGCGGCGTAGTGTAACTGTGTCGGCGTAAGCCTGCGCAATTCAAATGTGGAAGATGGGGGCGTGATTTATGTAAAATCATCGTGACCCCACGTAAATTAAGGTTTTTTTTGAACGGCGCATGCGCCGTCTGTGGACGTATCCCAGTGCGCCTGCACGAAAATCACGTCGCAAGTAGTCAATGAAAACTACGTGAACGTAAATTACGCCCAGCCCCATTCTGAATCGACGTACAATACGACGCTTTTCCGATGTCCATACTTAACATTGGCTGCAACGACGCAAATAGATATGCCGGGCGCAACTACGCTCGTGAATCGGCGTATCTACCTAATTTACATATTCGACGGGTAAATCGACGGAAGCGCCACCTAGCGGCCAGCGTAAATATGCAACTAACATACGACAGCGTAAGAGACTTACGCCGCTCGTATCTTAGCTAAATTCCGGCGTATCTTGCTTTCTGAATACAGAAACAAGATACGCCGGCGCTTCTTAGAAGTTACGCGGCGTATCTCTAGATACGCCGACGTATCCTTATTCTGAATCTGGCCCAAAGTGTCAAACAATTGTCCAACATCATAAAAAAAACATTCTCAGCTATCCGTTGAGGGCACTGTTTTTTTCTTTCTCTTTTTTTTTTGTAGTGCATTAACGCATATGTGTTAATTTTTTTTTTTTACAAATGATATATATTTTTTATTATTTAGTTATCATTTATGTATTAATTTTTGTAAAAAAAAAATAATGTATTAATGTATTCTATGTTTATTATTATTAAAATGTCATTAATTTATACAAGTACAGTATAATTGTTCTTTACAAATGATTAAAGTATGTTTTGTATTTATTTATTTTAATACAATTTATTATGTATTTCTTTTTATTAATAATTCATTTATGACTGCAGGTGCAGTATCACTTTTGTATAAATTATTAATTTATATATTATTATTTTTTTATTATTTATGTATTTTTTTTATTACTTATGTATTCAATTCATAAAATGTACTTTATTTTATATATATCTATATATATCTATATATATCTATCTATATATATCTATATCTATCTATATATATATATATATATAGATAGATAGATAGATAGATAGATAGATAGATAGATAGATAGATAGATATAGATATAGATATAGATATAGATATAGATAGATAGATAGATAGATAGATAGATAGATAGATAGATAGATAGATATATAGATAGATATCTATAGATAGATAGATAGATAGATAGATAGATAGATATCTATATATCTATAGATATATATATATTTATATAGATATATATATACAGTGTGTATATATATTTTTTTTACTTTATTATTTAAATGTTAATTTCCATACTACTGGTGCTTCATATGCTTTCTTTGCATTGTACCACTTAAATCTCTTAAATAAAAGAATGCAAAAAAAAAGGAGAAAATAAACAAACAAATTCTCAGCTATCCGTTTTTTTTTTTTTTTTTGCAGTGCATTAACGCACATGTGTTAATATTTTTTTCTACAAATTATTCATTTTTTTAAATTATTTTTAAATTATTATTGTGTATTATGTACACCTTTTTTTCATATTTTTTATTAATATATTCTATATTTATTTTTATTAAAACATTATTAATTTATGCATTTATAGTATAATTTTTCTTTACAAAATTATACATTTTTATATATTTTTTGTTATTTATTTTAATTAAAAACATTTTTTATTATTATTAACTAATTTATGACTGCAGATGTATTATTATTTATGTATTTTTTTTATTATTACATATGCATTTAATTCATAACATTTACCTAAAATATTTTTTTTTTTTATAAAAAAATTATTTTTTTATTATTTATGTGTTTCTTATTTATGCATTCTTATTTATTTTACATTGTAGGATAAAATCAGCGACACAATCTGGAATGAGATTGATGACATCAGAGCCTTTAAAATGCTGGACCTGGAAGAGTTTGAAGGAATGTTTTCGGCCTATCAGCGACATCAGGTAGATCACGTGACCTGCACACACTTTGCGGTCCAATAGACCGGGGGGGGGGGGGGGAGAGAATTTACCATTTTCTTGAACCTGAAGTGACTGGCATTCATTGTTTATGTGGAACAATTCATCCTTCAAGTTCAGCAGTGCAGTTATTTATGAAAGGGGGGGGCGAGCCCCCCACCCCCCTCCTGAACCATACCAGGCCAAATGCCCTCAACATAAGGGGGGTGCCTTGGGGCAGTGGGGGCTCTAACACCCCCCGCCCCGCCCCAAAGCACCTTATACCAAGGGCCTCTTACCCACAACCCTGGCCGATGGTTTTGTGTTGGGTCTTTACTCACTTTTTAAATTTTTGGGGTAAATGGGTAGGGATGCTATGTATCCCATACTTATTCACATAAAAGGGGGTCGGGATCTGGGGGCCACCCTGTTAAAGGGGGCTTCCAGATTCCGATAAGCCTCCTGCCTGCCGACCCCTACAACCAATGGTCAGTGTTGTGGCGAAGAGGCATGTTGAGGGCATATGGGCTGGTATGGTTCAGGGGGGTGGAGGGGGCGCTCGCTCGTCCCCCCTTTCCTGGCCTGCCAGGATGCCAATTCACATAGGGGGGGCAGGATCTGGGGGCCCCCTTATTAAAGGGGGCTTCCAGATTCCGATAAGCCTCCTGCCTGCAGACCCCGACAACCACCGGCCAGGGTTGTCGGGAAGAGGCCTTTGTCCCTGCCAACATGGGGACAAGGTACTTTGGGGGGCACCCTAAAGCACCCTCCCCATGTTGAGGGCAAGCGGCCTGGTATGGTTCGGGGGGGTGTGCTTGCCTGTCCCCTCCCTTTTCTGACGTGCCAGCAGCTCGGGATCCCAGCAGAGGGCAGACTTGGGCCACCTATCAGCTTTTTTTGCCTTACCACCAGTCCCGGCGTGCCGTGCCGACAGGTGATTGGGGGCGGGGTGCGGAGGAACGTGTTGTTGGGTCAAAGCCGAGGGCGCGCCGGGTTCTCGGAAGCGCTGATCTCACACTTAGACGATATTTACAATAAAGTGAAAATAATATTTGCAAACGTTTCGGATTATCCAAACACACCATTCAGTTTTGTTTAATAAAAGTACGCAGTGACGGCACTGCGGCGAGCGGCGGCCTCCACTGCTGTCTGTGGTCGGCCGGCTGTCCTGCGTCACGGAGAAATCCGGGATCCGAACGCGGCGGCGGATGACGCATTCGCCTGTCACAATGTATCCAACGTACTTGGATCGCGCTTTGTGGTTATTTGATATGAAAATTGGACCCGGCGTCGGGTATTTATTGCGTGCCGAGAAATGTGTAAGTGTGACCCCCTTCCAGGTATTTATCACCCCTCGGAGATCACAGGACCCCCCCCCCCCCCACCCGGCAAGAAGGACAGCGCCATCTTTGTTCTGGCATCATCCCAGGTAGGCACTTCACTGGAGCCTATTATGTAGGTGTTTTACCATGTGATCAGCTTTGTCCAATCACAGCGTAAATAGGAAGTGCCGGTTATCGGCATTCCTCTATTCACGCCGACAACGCATGAAAAGAGCGCAGCTCAAACTGTGTTCTGATTGGCCCTCCTGACATGGGGGGGGGTGGGGTCTGCGCTGATAATCAGTGCAATGATTATCAGTGCAGCCCCCATCAGCGATGCCCACCAGTGTTTCTCACCAGTGCCCATCAGTGCTGCCTGTCAATGCCTCTTCATCAGTACACATCATTGCTGCCTATCAGTGCCCATTAGTGTTTCCCACCAGTGCCCATCAGTGTTTCCCACCAGTGCCCATCAGTGCTGCCTTTCAGTGCCCATTATTGATGACTGTCAATGCCTCTTCATCAGTACATATTATTGCTGCCTATCAGTGCCCATCAGTGCAGCCTATTAGTGCCCATGATTGCTGCCTATCAGTACACATTAGTGCTGCCTATCAGTGCCTATAAAAGCAGCCCATCAGTGCCACCTATGAATGAATGAATGAATGAAAAACTTATAGAGCGCGGCACATGCGAACTGAATCGCCTCTGGGCACCTATCAGTGCTGCATAATGGTGCTTCCTCATCAGTGCCCATCAGTGCCACCTCATTGGTACCCATCGGTGATGCCTGTCAATGCCTCTTTATCAGTGTCATCTATCAGTGCCAATTACTTCTGCTCATCAGTCCTACCTATCAGTGCCAGTTAGTGCCACCCATCAGTGCCACTTCTCAGTACACATGAGTGCCGCCTATCAGTGCCCATCATTTCTGCCTATCGGTGCCAATTAGTGCCACCCATCATTGCCACCTATCAGTGCCTATCATTGCTGCCTATTGGTGCCACCCATCATTGCCACCTATCAGTACACATGAGTGCCGCCTATCAGTGACCATCATTGCCACCTATCAGTCCCCATGAAGGCTGCCCATCAGTGCTGCCTATCAGTGCCCATCATTGCCACCTTCACATTTTTTGGCACCTATTAGAGCCCCACCGCTGTAAATCAGGTGCCCCAAAAAGGGTGCGGACACCTGAATGGGGGGGGGGGGGTGTCAGCAGCGGCCATAGATAGATTCATGCAATGCACGATTCTATCTATGGTGATTAGAGAGTGACAGGAGAGAGGGGGCGGGGCTTCTGTGCCCTTTATGGACGCACCGCCGCTAGGAGGGGGGGGGGGGGGGGTACTGTGATCTTTGTAAGAAGTCATAAATACCTGGAAGTGTTACATTGATACATTGCTGAGCATAATGGAAACATGAAGGACCCTCATGACAGGTCCACTTTAACAATCTTTTTATTATTTCCTTGAACAATTGCTATCATCAGATTTGATCGGTATTCCCCATGTGGGCACAGCACGGCGCCAAATATGTGGTTTACCCAATCAGGTCCGTTTCCTGGCCCCTTCTAATGCAGTGCCGGGGCGGTTGGGGGTCGGCGCTCCATCGTATCGATCGTTCAGGTTCTCGCTGATTGTACCTTGTTGTAGAATTGCTATCAGCTGCTTCTTGTATAAACTTTGTAACTTTGTTTCTTTTGACTCATTTTTGGCATGTCGTCTCCTTTCTTACCTGCGGCTGGCTGCATAGGACCTGCTCACTAACAACTCTCTGAAGCAGGTGAGTAAAGAAACTCCTCTCTGATTGGTCTATAATGCTAAACTCTCTGCCTTCCTTACAGCCAATCAGAACACAGTTTGAGCTGCGCTCTCCGCCTGAGCCCAAAAGCCAGTAAAGTTTCTCTAAAGACAAATTGCCAGATTCACATAGAATCGGCGGCGGCGGCGTAGCGTATACAATTTACACTACGCCGCCGCAACTTACAAGTGCCGTATTCACAAAGCACTTGCTCCGTAATTTGCGGCGGCGTAGTGTAAATGGCCAGGGCGTAAGGCCGCGTAATTCAAAGGGGGCGGCTTGTATTTAAATTAAGCGTGCCCCCACGCAGAACGAACTGCGCATGCGCCAGCCGTAAAAAATAGCCCAGTGCGCATGCTCCAGCTCACGTCGGAAAACGTCAATGAAAACGACGTGAGCGTCATTGACGTAAAGCCCTATTCGCGAACGACTTAGTTAAACGACTGAAAAGGACGACGCTGACCCGACGCCATACTTAACATGGTATACGACGGACCTTTGTAAACTTACCACTCATATAGTAGGGGTAAGTTTACGCTTACGGAAACAACGTAAACGACGACGAGGCGGCGCAAAAACGTTCGGGAATGTGTAATGAGAAATCAACGTAAACGCCACCTAGCGGCCGGCGTAACATTACATTTAAGATCCGATGGTGTAAGTGAGTTACGCCAGTCAGAGTTACGCCAGTCGGATCTTAGCGTAAATCCGGCGTATCATGTTTTCTGGATAGAAAACAATGATACGCCGGCGGGAAATTCGAATTACGCCGGCGTATCTGTAGATACGCCGGCGTAATTCTTTTGTGAATCTGGCCCAAACATTTTGAAATTCGAAAATTTCAATTTTCCAATTTCCAGAATTTTCGAATTTTCGAAATTTTGGAAATTCGGAAATTCGGAAATGTGAAAATTCGGAAATTCTAAATATTAGAAATACAAAAATGTGTAAATTGATAAATTCAGAAATTCAGAAATGTGTTCGTTTTCATTTTAGTTTCATTCATTTTTTAGCTTTTTTCGGTAATTCGGTAATTTCAATAATTGAGAATTCAGAATACGAAAATTTGTAAATTCGAAAATCCAAAACAAAAAATCCACAAAACTTTTCCGTAATCTCAAATCTCCGCCGGCGCATCTTTACGGCGATTCTGAAAGGCAGTTACGCCTAAATTTTACCAAGATACGACGGGCGTAGGTTTCTTACGCCGTCGTATCTTGGTTGCATATTTACGCTGGCCGCTAGGGGCGCTTCCGTATATTTTCCTTGTCAAATATGCAAATGAGGGAGATACGCCGATTCCCGAACGTACTTGTGCCCGGCGCATTTTTTTTATGTCGTTTGCGTAAGGCTTTTTCCACCGTAAAGTTACCTCTGCTCTATAGAGGCGTACGCAATGTTAAGTATGGACGTCGGGACAGAGTCGAATTTTCCGTCGTTTGCGTAAAACGTTCACGAATAGGGCTTTGCGTTAGTTACGTTCACTTTGAAACCAATGAGTATTTGCGCCGTAATTTTGAGCATGCGCACTGGGATACGTCCACGGACAGCGCATGAGCCGTTGGTTAAAAACGTCTTTTACGTGGGGTCATGGTTGATTACCATGCAACACGCCCACTCCAAGCCAACTTTGATTTAGGCGGGCTTGCGCCGGACAGTTTACGCTATGCCGCCGTAACTTAGGTCGCAAGTGCTTTGTGAATACAGCACTTGCCTCTCTAAGTTGCAGTGGCGTAGCGTAAACAAGATACGCTACGCCTACACAAAGATCCGCTGATGTCTGTGGATCTGGCCCCAAATTTTTAGATTTTTGGATTTCCGAATTTTCGAATTTTCAGAATTTTTGGAATTTTCTAGTTTACGAATTTCCCATTTTTCGAATTTACGAAATGTTTGATTTCCCCCACCCCCAGCAACAATAGACCCCCCCCTTCAAAAATTGATCCCCTCCAGCAACAATAGACCCCCCTCCCTGCAAAAATAGATCCCCTCCAGCAACAATAGACCCCCCCCCCTGCAAAAATAGATCCCCTCCAGCAACAATAGATTTCGCCAGTAGCCAGCATCAATAGACCCTCCAGGCTCCAGCAGCCAGCAACAAAGACCCCTCTCTCAACAGTACATCCCTCCTAGCAATGACTGACCCCCCAGCACCAATAGATCCCCCACGAGCAACAGAGAAACGCCCCAGCAACAAAAGACTCCCTTTCCTTTGCAAAATAGAGCCCCTCCACCAACAATAGATCCCCCAGCAGCCAGCATCAATAGACTCTGCAGCACACCCCAGCACATCTTTCCATTACATACATCCCCGTGTTCCTGCTGAAAAAATGCCCTGATTGTATCATAGACTTACAGGCAGTTGTTACATTGTATCATAGACTTACAGTCAGTTGTGTTACATTGTATCATAGACTTACAGTCAGTTGTGTTACATTGTATCATAGACTTACAGTCAGTTGTGTTACATTGTATCATAGACTTACAGTCAGTTGTGTTACATTGTATCATAGACTTACAGTCAGTTGTTACATTGTATCATAGACTTACAGTCAGTTGTTACATTGTATCATAGACTTAGTCAGTTGTGTTACATTGTATCATAGACCCTTTAATAGGGCTGTTCTCATGGCGGTAGGTGACGGGTTCTCTTTAATAGCAGCTCCCCTCTAGTTCAGGAGGCGTTTGTTGACGCGATCCGTCCACTCGCAACATAATGGGCGGAGATCGATGTTGGAGTTCTGACCTCTCCCGTCCCGTCTGGCGGCGCGGAGAATTCCTGCGCTGACCTTTTCTTATTTCTCGGGAAAGTGTTACATAACAAAAAGAAAACACGAATAACAGAAAACGGGCCAAACGCGTTCCGCAGACTCCGCCGCTAATATTAAACAGGTGGGCCCGTCAGCAAACATTGACCGCGGGTGTCGCTGTCCCAGCTTTTGGCACAAGGGGGCGACGCTCCAGCTAAAGGAGAACTCCAACCTGGAGGCTTCTAAAGCACCTTGTGATGTATTCCTGTTAGAAGTGCTTCTTATGGAAAGAAATGTTCTGTCTGTTGGATACAATGTATCATTTATATATTATGTAGACATATTATGGTCCCAGATCCCTGTTAACCCCGCCCACGTCTTCCCACTTTTCAGGTGGGTGCACCTAAATTATGCCCACTTTATGGACCAGGACCATCAATCGTGCCCACATTATGGGTTGGTCCCACCCAAAATATGTGGGCACCACCCAATGAGACTACTTTACAGGTTGGTCCCACCCAGGCCCCAACTCATAAGTGGACCATCTATTCGGACTACTTTACAGATTAGTACCACCCAGGCCCCACCACAAAATTTGTGGGGACCAGCCATTCGGACTACTTTACAGGCTGTTACCACCTAGGCCCTACCTCAAAATAAGTGGGGACCACCCAATCATACTACTTTACAGGTTGGTACCACCTAGGCCCCACTTCAAAATATGCGGGGACCACCCATTTGCACTACTTTACAGGTTGGTCCCACACAGGCCCTACCTCAAAATATGTGGGGACCAACCATGAAGACCACTTTACAGGTTTGTCCCACCTAGGGTTGCCACCTCATCCCTTTAATACCGAACACATAATAATTACACAGGCTCTGTGGCTGACTAAGGTGGTAATTAAACTCAATTGGTGCCTTACCTGCATTAAATTAGCCTCAGAACCTGTGTAATTCATAAGTGTTCGGTTTTAAAGGGATGAGGTGGCAACCTTAGTCCCACCCAGGCCCCTCCTCAAAATATGTGGGGACCACCCAATCAGACCACTTTACAGGTTGGTCCCACCCAGACCCCATCTCAAAATGTATGGGGACCAACCGTTCAGCCCACTTTACAGGTTGGTCCCACCCAGGCCCCACCTCAGAATATGTGGGGACCACCCAATCATACTCCTTTACAGGTTGGTACCACCTAGGCCCTACCTCAAAATAAGTGGGGACCACCCAATCATACTACTTTACAGGTAGGTACCACCCAGGCCCCACCTCAAAATATGTGGGTACCACCCATTCAGACCACTTTACAGGTTTGTGCCACCCAGGCCCCACCTCAAAATATGTGAGGACCACCCAATCATACTACTTTACAGGTTGGTACCTCCTAGGCCCCACCTCAAAATATGTGGGGACCACCCATTTGGACCCATTATAACCACTTTACAGGTTTTTCCCACCCAGGCCCCAGGTGGTAAAAAAAAAGGTCACATAATCCACACATCACAACAAATCCCTGTGTGGAAAGTGAAATCAGCCTCAGCCCAGGCTCCATCCAGGCCACACTGCCCCAACACGTTTCGTCCCAATCAAGGGGACGTAATCATTGGGAGCTTCATGATTTAGGTGGTTGTAAAGGCAGAAGATAAAATGCCTTCTGTGTGCAGCAGCCCCCCACAATATATACCCGAGGTCCCTCTCAGTCCAGCGATGTCTATGAGTGTCTCAGCTGTCCGAGACTCTCCTTCCTGATTGGCTGAGACACAGCAGTGGTGCCATTGGCTCCTACTGCTTTCAATCAAAGTCAGCTAGGCAATCAGGGGAGAGAGGGAGGCTGGGTCGGGGCTCCGTGTCTGAATGGACACAGGGAGCTGTGACTCGGCTCGGGTGCCCCCCCCCCCATAGCAAGTTGCGCATACCGCGCATGCAAAACTGTGAACGCGGTCTCGATGTTGCTCGTGTCCCATGGATAGGAAATATGTTATGACCCTCTTGTGCCTCTCTCCCGACAGAAGGAAATGGACTCCATGGAGGATATCTACCTGTCTACACGGAAGGTCAAAGAACTGTCTGTGATCGACGGCCGGCGGGCGCAGAACTGCGTCATTCTTCTCTCAAAGTAAGTTGATGGCTAAAAAATCACCAATCACTTCCCATGACGTCTGCTAAAGATTTACTGCTGCTAAAGTTGTGGCACCGGGACTTTAGTAATGGGAGCCAACTCAGAGGTAGGGTAGGGACAATTCTGCCCCGGGGAGGAGGGGGGAGGTGGGGGGGGCGTTTAGTGGGAGGTTTGGTGAACCCAATGTAAAGTCTGCATATATGCAAATGAGGTGAGACAAATGTCAATTTAAAAAAGAGAAAGAGAGAGAGACAAATAATTCCAGAGTAGCGCACTAAATTAATCTAAAACTCCTAAATAATAACTTTGTGAAATAATCAATAATGAAAAGTGTCCATATGGCATATACAAAATATGATCCCCTGTGGCGTAGTCCAAAGTGACGAAACACGATGGGACGTGGATACATGCCAATGCTGAGACAGTGACTCCATGTGTACGAAGAAAGCTATGATGAGGTCACAACACCTAGCAAGTTTGGAATGACGAAGTCCGAAGTGACGAAACGCGTTGAGACGTGGCTACATGCCAACGCTGAGATGGTGACTCCATGTTTACGAAGGAACCTATGATGAGATCGTAGCACTGAGTCGCCTGGGATGTTTGGAATTTTAACAAGGTGTTTTGAATCTTTTTATGATGTAAGTGCATTACTTTTAATAAACCGATTACCTTAATCACTTCCGGACCGCCGTCTTTTTACGTCGCTACTTCGAAGAGGAAAACCGTTGTTATGGCAGCAGCTAGCTAGGATAACCCTGGTATCCTCTTCAAGAGCAGGCGGTCCACTTTCTGATAAAAGTGGTCTCTGCGGCGGATTCGCCGTGAGATAATTTTTTTCGGCGCCGGGAGAGGGTGCTCTTCATAGGTCTCTTCAGGAATGTCTCTTCGATGGCCTGGCATAATCGCTCTTCATAGGTCGGAGTGTCTCTTGGATGGCCCGGTATATTCGCTCTTTATAGGTCGGAGTGTCTCTTCGATGGCCCGGTATAATCGCTCTCAGACCTGGCAGGAACATGAAGGCTACTCAGGCAGCAGCACATCTGGTTCATCTTGAAGGAGCCGTAAACACTGCAGGTTGTGTTTCTAATTGCAGGCGACCAGCTGGATCGAATTGCCGTGATCGGCACATAAATCTCTGCGGTTAATTGGCCTTCTATTTAGCCGAAACTGACACATTTTTCATTTGAAATTGCAGTTTCCATTCATTAAGATTTTTCAGCTTAAATATCCAGCGAATGTTCGGGAGCCGGAGGTCCCGGGATTGGTGAAGAGAAGGCTCTGCGCTCCCTGCGGCCGCACCGTATTCCCTCTTTATTCACCCCGCACCGTATTCCATCTCTATTCACCCGGCACCGCATTCCGTCTGTATTTACCCCACACCTTATTCCATCTCCTTTCACCCGCACCGTATTCCGTCTCCATTTACCCCCCACCGTATTCCGTCTCCATTCACCCCGCACCGTATTCCGTCTCCATTCACCCCGCACCATATTCCGTCTCCATTCACCCCGCACCGTATTCCATCTCTATTCACCCCGCACCGTATTCCGTCTCCATTCACCTCGCACCGTATTCCCTCACTATTCACCCCGCACCGTATTCCGTCTCTATTCACCCCGCACCGTATTCCGTCTCCATTCACCCCGCACTGTATTCCGTCTCCATTCACCCCGCACCGTATTCCGTCTCCATTCACCCCGCACTGTATTCCGTCTCGATTTACCCCGCACCGCATTCTGTCTCTATTCACCCGCACTGTATTCAGTCATTCTTCCCACTGATCACCAATGTAAGGGACATTCTTCCCACTGATCACCAATGTAAGGGACATTCTTCTCACTGATCACCAATGTAAGGGACATTCTTCCCACTGATCACCAATGTAAGGAACATTCTTCTCACTGATCACCAATGTAAGGAACATTGTTCTCACTGATCACCAATGTAGGGGACATTGTTCTCACTGATCACCAATGTAAGGAACATTCTTCTCACTGATCACCAATGTAGGGGACATTCTTCTCACTGATGACCAATGTAAGGGACATTCTTCCCACTAATCACCAATGTAAGGGGCATTCTTCCCACTGATCACCAATGTAAGGGACATTCTTCCCACTGATCACCAATGTAAGGGACATTCTTCCCACTGATCACCAATGTAAGGGACATTCTTCTCACTGATCACCAATGTAAGGGACATTCTTCCCACTGATCACCAATGTAAGGGACATTCTTCCCACTGATCACCAATGTAAGGGACATTCTTCTCACTGATCACCAATGTAAGGGACATTCTTCTCACTGATCACCAATGTAAGGGACATTCTTCTCACTGATCTCCAATGTAAGGGACATTCTTCCCACTGATCACCAATGTAAGGGACATTCTTCCCACTGATCACCAATGTAAGGGACATTCTTCCCACTGATCACCAATGTAAGGGACATTCTTCTCACTGATCACCAATGTAAGGGACATTCTTCTCACTGATCACCAATGTAAGGGACATTCTTCCCACTGATCACCAATGTAAGGGACATTCTTCTCACTGATCACCAATATAAGGGACATTCTTCCCACTGATCACCAATGTAAGGGACATTCTTCCCACTGATCACCAATGTAAGGAACATTCTTCTCACTGATCACCAATGTAAGGAACATTCTTCTCACTGATCACCAATGTAAGGAACATTCTTCTCACTGATCACCAATGTAAGGAACATTCTTCCCACTGATCACCAATGTAAGGGACATTCTTCTCACTGATCACCAATGTAAGGGTCATTCTTCTCACTGATCACCAATATAAGGGACATTCTTCCCACTCATCACCAATGTAAGGGACATTCTTCTCACTGATCACCAATGTAAGGGACATTCTTCTCACTGATCACCAATGTAAGGAACATTCTTCCCACAGATCACCAATGTAAGGAACATTCTTTTCACTGATCACCAGTTAAAGACTAAAGCCTAGCAATGTCTTTGAAATTTGGATTCCAATACAGTATATTTATATCAGAATCCAGGTGGCAACGCCTAAATGAGGAGCCATTTATCTGCTATTGTAGACTTCCAGACCAATGGGCAACTTTTGATGACTTCTTGTTAACACTCAATAACCCTCACAAACTTGGTGTCTGTAGTTAGTAACAGTTGTGTGTGTTTTTTTTTGTCTGCAGGCTCAAACTTTCCAATGAGGAGATCAAGAAGGCCATTATGGAGATGGATGAGCAGGAGGACCTCCCAAAGGACATGTTGGAGCAGGTACGTACGTCCATAGTGTTGGAACTGGGTCAGCACCCAGGAGGAAAGGTCACCTTTCTATTAATATTGTTTGTAACAGCGTATCAACTAACTATGTAACCATTGTGTGTATCAACGCCAACCCAACTACGTAGTGTAAAGGCTTCTTCTTTTTTATTTATTTAAGACTCTTCTTCTCTGGTCAGGCGTGACCTGAAATCTCAGTATTTTCCCAGTGTAAGGAGATGACATCCCCAAGGGGCCCATTTGCAGTCTTGGGCTGTGGTAACGTG
Source organism: Rana kukunoris (assembly GCA_029574335.1). Classification (NCBI taxonomy): domain Eukaryota; kingdom Metazoa; phylum Chordata; class Amphibia; order Anura; family Ranidae; genus Rana; species Rana kukunoris. The sequence continues at coordinate 555,049,503 of CM056052.1, read as the reverse complement.
AGCTACGTGCATTCTGGTGCCGTTCATTTTGAATGGCACTCTTAACATACTAAGACAAAGCACATTTATTGCAGTGCATTGCAATGCTCCATCGTGTGTTAAAAAATTGGCATCAAGTCAAATTTTTATTGGGATCCTTTTCATTTCAACACTCATCATGATCGGAAAGTCTGTCCACCAAATGTTGCATTATGTATATATCTCTTCAGATCTCCCGGTAACACAGATTCTGCAATCCCTCTAAAATTAAGGTTATTACGCCTAGAGCGGTTTTCAAGGTCTTCGATTGTTGTTTTGAGTTTTGTAATGGTATCCTCTGTATCTCTGTGTGCGTCTACTAGGTCATAATGGGCCTCTGCAAACTCTCCCATCTTGTCTTCCATGGGGTCGACCCTGTCTCCTGGTTCTGCCACTTCAGCTCTTATATTAGAGACCGCTGAGAGCATGTCTCTGTGCAGGGTGCTGCGGAGAGCAACTAGCATGCTCTTTAATGTAGTATCCAGAATCGGGTGGCCTGTGGTTGGGAACTGTGTTATGTGGTCATTAGGATTGTTTATCTCTTCTATGAGCCTGCCCCCCCCCTCCTTCTTCATCTGTGTCCTGCAGTGCGGGATTCAGCCTGGGTCTGGGTTTCTAAGGGCTCTGGGAAGGGGAGACTTGACTACTTGCATGCCACGATCAATGTGGGGAGTATCTCGCCCCTGGATGAGGCCGGTCTCATGAGGCTGCTGATGAGGCGTCAGCGACATTTTGGCTGTGGGAGCTCCGGACCGTTGTGAATATCTCGACGAGCTTGCGGGGACCACCGTGGGATTTTCCTTTGCTCATACTCCTCTCAGGTGTGTTAGGAGGGTCTTCTCAGGATTGGGGGTGTTTTTCGTGTCCCCCTTTGCTGCCTTTTGGAAGCCTAGATGTCCCGGAGCTCTCTCACACTGCGGCAATCTTCTGCGCTGCCGGTCACACCCTCTCAAATACTGCATTATGGCCACTAGATAGAGCTTGCCAAGAGGAAGCTGGTAAAACTGGGAACCCACACAGCGGGATCCGGCCCTATGGGGCATCTCCATCTAGTGGTGATTAATGCAGAACTTTCCTGAAATACCTCAGCCAGGGAAATACCGCATTATGGCCACTAGATGGAGCTTACAAACAGCAGGATCTGGCCCTATAGGACACTAAGTGGTAGCTCCATCTAGTGGCTATAATGTAGAATTTTCCTGAAATATCTCCATTAGGAAATACTGCATTATTACCACTAGATTAAGTTTACAAAGAGGTAGATGATAAGACTGGTCATCCAAGCAGCAGGATCTGGCCTTATGGGGCAGCTTCATCTAGTGGCGAAAATGTGGAACTTTCCTGAAAAATCTCAATCAGAGAAATACTGTATTATGGCCACTAGATGGAGCTTATAAAGAGGGAGATAAGACTGGTCACCCACACAGCTCCATCTAGTGGTCATAATGCGGTATTTCTCTATCAGGCACTAAAGGGGTAGCTCCATCTAGTGGCTATAATGTGGAATTTTCTTGAAATACCTCAATCAGAGAAATAATCCATTATGGCCACTAGATGGAGCTTATAAAGAGGGAGATAAGACAGCTCCATCTAGTGGCCATAATGTGGTATTTCTCTATCAGGCACTAAGGGGTAGCTCCATCTAGTGGCTATAATGATGAATTTTCCTTAAAGTACCTCCATGGGGAAATACTGCACTATTGCCACTAGATTACGTTTACAAATAGGGAGATGAAAAGAGTGGTCATCCAAATAGCAGGATCTGGCCCTATGGGGCAGCTTCATCTCGTGGCAATAATGTGGAATTTTCCTGAAATACCTCAATCAGAGAAATACCACCATTATGGCCACTAGATGGAGCTTATGAAGAGGGGGATAAGACTGGTCACCCACACAGCTCCATCTAGTGGCTATAATGTGGAATTTTCCTGAAATACCTCATTCAGAGAAATATCACCATTATGGCCACTAAGGATGAGCTCTGGCGTGTTCGCATTGTACACGTGCAGAGCCCGCCAGGAAGTGTGGACGGCGCTGCGCTATCACAGGCAGGGAGACATTTCCCGATCTCAGCAGCCGAGCATCGGGACAATGTCTGTGATTAGCGCAGCGCCGTGCACACTTCCTGGCGGGCTCTGCAAGTGTACCATGCGAACACGCCAGAGCTCATCCTTAATGGCCACTAGATGGAGCTTATAAAGAAGGAGAGAAGACTGGTCACCCACACAGCTCCATCTAGTGGCCATAATGCGGTATTTCTCTATCAGGCACTATGGGGTAGCTCCATCTAGTGGCCATAATGCGGCATTTCTCTATCAGGCACTATGGGGTAGCTCCATCTAGTGGCTATAATGTGGAATTTTCCTGAAATACCTCAATCAGAGAAATAATCCATTATGGCCACTAGATGGAGATTATAAAGAGGGAGGTAATAAGACTGGCCACCCACACAGTGTTATCCGGCCCTGTGGTGCAGCTCCATCTAGTGGCGAATATGTGGAATTTTCCTGAAAAATCACAATCGGAGAAATTTCACATTATGGCCACTAGATGGAGCTTATAAGAAGGTAGCTAGGACTGGATCTGGCCCTATGGGGCAGCTCCATCTAGTGGCCATAAAGTGGAATTTGTTTCCTGATATACCTCAATCAGAGAAATACCGCATTGTGGCCAGTAGATGGAGCCGACATTTTTAGAATTTGACTTTTTTATAAACAGGCCCCTATGAGCTCACCAAAAGCCAAAGTAAGAATTACAGAAGCGCCCGGCAACAAAACGCATTCCTTTCTGGTAGCGTGCACCTCTCTCCCTCCCATCCGCGATCCTTGTTTCGCGCCAAACGTTAAGCTCTCAAAACAAGTCAACGATGTCGGCTCCCATATACTTCCACCCTCTCGGGGTCACTTGGACTGCCAAGCTCGAAGAAGTAGATTCCTTCTTGTGGACATTAAAAGCTTTCCTTGTTTTGTGAAGCGCATTCAGACTATTGGGGGGGGGAGGGGCGCGAATCGCGCATCGCGTTATCCGCAGGATTCAGTAGCTCCTCTACGGAGATTGGAGTTTTTATTGACTAAGTCGGTGTTGTTTTACACACAATACATTCTTTGTGGTCTGCAGCCCTTCAGACGGGTCCCGGGGCCCAGAGCATGTCCTACACTAATGAGCTCTAAGTGAGACTCGCAGACTGTCTGCTGTCTCCGCAGCTTCTGGTTTTGGCAGCGGCAGAAAAATACGCTTTTTTTTTATTTTATCATTTCTATAGAAAATATTGGCCGAGGAGATCGCTATGAAATTATACATCCTGGCTTGTAGAGGCAGAGTTGTAAAAAAAAAAAAATAAGATCTTGACGCCAACGTTCGCCGTTCATTTGCTCTCAAGATCTGTTCAGAATCGAGGAGTTTAGGCTAGGATGACCACGTGTCCCGGATTGCCCGGGACAGTCCCGTATATTGCAGGTCTGTCCCGGGTCCCGAGGAACCTTCATTCCAGGACAATACAGTGTCCCGGGATGAAACTGATACAGCCAGGGCCGTCTTGGGCACCTGGGCAAAGTGATAGCCCCCCAGAATTCTGATCCCTCTACACCCCTGATAGCCCCCCAGCACTCTGACCCCTCTACACCCCAGATATCTCCCCAGCACTCTGACCCCTCTACACCCCAGATATCTCCCCAGCACTCTGACCCCTCTACACCCCAGATATCCCCCCAGCACTCTGACCCCTCTACATCCCAGATATCCCCCCAGCACTCTGACCCCTCTACGCCCCAGATATCCCCCCCAGCACTCTGACCCCTCTACACCCCAGATATCCCCCCAGCACTCTGACCCCTCTACACCCCAGATATCCCCCCCAGCACTCTGACCCCTCTACGCCCCAGATACCCCCCAGCACTCTGACCCCTCTACACCCCAGATATCTCCCCAGCACTCTGACCCCTCTACACCCCAGATATCTCCCCAGCACTCTGACCCCTCTACACCCCAGATATCCTCCCAGCACTCTGACCCCTCTACACCCCAGATATCCCCCCAGCACTCTGATCCCTCTACACCCCAGATATCCCCCCAGCACTCTGACCCCTCTACACCCCAGATACCCCCCCCAGCACTCTGACCCCTCTACGCCCCAGATATCCCCCCAGCACTCTGACCCCTCTACATCCCAGATATCCCCCCAGCACTCTGACCCCTCTTCATCCCAGATATCCCCCCAGCACTCTGACTCTCTACACCCCAGATATCCCCCCAGCACTCTGACCCCTCTACACCCCAGATATCTCCCAGCACTCTGACCCCTCTACACCCCAGATATCCCACCAGCACTCTGACCCCTCTACACCCCAGATATCTCCCAGCACTCTGACCCCTCTACACCCCAGATATCCCCCCAGCACTCTGACCCCTCTACGCCCCAGATACCCCCCAGCACTCTGACCCCTCTACACCCCAGATATCTCCCCAGCACTCTGACCCCTCTACACCCCAGATATCTCCCCAGCACTCTGACCCCTCTACACCCCAGATATCCCCCCAGCACTCTGACCCCTCTACATCCCAGATATCCCCCCAGCACTCTGACCCCTCTACGCCCCAGATATCCCCCCCAGCACTCTGACCCCTCTACACCCCAGATATCCCCCCAGCACTCTGACCCCTCTACACCCCAGATATCCCCCCCAGCACTCTGACCCCTCTACGCCCCAGATACCCCCCAGCACTCTGACCCCTCTACACCCCAGATATCTCCCCAGCACTCTGACCCCTCTACACCCCAGATATCTCCCCAGCACTCTGACCCCTCTACACCCCAGATATCCCCCCAGCACTCTGACCCCTCTACATCCCAGATATCCCCCCAGCACTGTAACCATATACCATAAGATACCCCTTGTATGTTGACCCCACTACATCCCTGATACCCCCTACACTGTGGCCTCTCTATATCCCTGATACCTCTAACACTATAACCACCCAAGCTACCCCAAGCATTGCTTTGCGGAAAGTGCAGGGGCCCTCCATGCTGCTGTGGCCCCTGGGCAGTGCCCAGGTGTGCCCTCTCATTAAGACAGCCCTGGATACACCCACACAATGAGCCGACGATGGAAACTGTCTTGTTTCCCAGCCCAGGGGGTTTGACCCGCCAAATGCCCTGCAATGCACTGTGCCCCAACCAGGGCGCAGTAAAAGCTGGTCGTTAAGGAGCGGGGTGGGAAGCCGGCCTCCCTAACAACCGATGAGTCGTGGCGTGGGGTCCCCCTCCCCTAGTCCGTTCCAGGCCCTTTGGGGGCTTCCAGATTCTGATAGCCCTGCATGCCACCACACCACCAGCCAGGGTAAGATAAGGACATGGTGCTTTGAGATGGGGGGGGGGGGGGGTTAGAGCCCGAGGGGTCTGGTATGAACATTACGGTTTTTTTTTTTAATAACCAGCTAGCAATTGCAACCTTGAGTCAATTTAAATGCGATTTGACTTAGAAAATAAATTTTTGCTGCAGCAGGTTCTATACAGGATACGTGCTACTTTACAGGCAGACTAAGGGACCCCCCCCCCCCAGGCACTATATTTATAGGAATTTTCATTTTTATTGTTGCACTTTAACCACTTCTGGCCCGGTCAATAGTATATTGGCTGCATTTGATGGGCACAGTGGCTGCATTTGATGGGCACAGTGGCTGCATTTGATGGGCACAGTGGCTGCATTTGATGGGCACAGTATCTAAATAAAAGATAAAGATAAAACAGCCAGCACATGGAATCCTCTTAACAGTCCGGAGTGTTTGTTCTTCTATTCCTGAGTTTGGACGATCGGAGGTGGGATTTCTATATCGGGGGGGAATTTGTTAGACGATTGGAGGGGAGTAGAATTTCTATAATGGGTGGGTGTGTTGGACGATCGGAGGTGGGATTTCTATATTGGGGGGGATTGTGTTGGATGATCGGAGGTGGAATTTCTATAGTGGAGGGGGGTGTTGGATGATCGGAGGGGAGTGGACTTTCTATATTGGGGGGGATTGTTTTGGGACGATCGGAGGGGGGTGGGGGGGTGTTGGACGATCGGAGGTGGGATTTTCTATATTGGGGGATTGTGTTGGACGATCGGAGGGGAGTGGAATTTCTATAATGTGTGGGTGTGTTGGACGATCGGAGGTGGGATTTTTATATTGGTGGGGGGGATTATGTTGGATGATCGGAGGTGGGATTTCTATATTGGAGGGGGGTGTTGGATGATCGGAGGGGAGTGGACTTTCTATATTGGGGGGATTGTTTTGGGACGATCGGAGGGGAGTGGAATTTCTATATTGGAGGGGTTGTGTTTGACGATCGGGGGTGAAATTTCTATATTGGGGGGGATTGTGTTGGACGATCGGAGGGGAGTGGAACTTCTATATTGGGGGAGATTGTGTTGGGCGATTGTAGGTGGGATTTCTATATTGGGGGGGTTGTGTTGGACAATCGGAGGGGAGTGATATTTCTATATTGGGGGGATTGTGTTGGACGATGGGAGGTGGGATTTCTATATTGGGGGATTGTGTTGGACGATCGGAGGGGATTGAATTTCTATATTGGGGGGATTGTTTTGGGACGATCGGAGGGGAGTGGAATTTCTATATTGGGGGGGATTGTGTTGGATAATCAGAGGGGAGTGGAATTTCTATTTTGGGGGGGATTGTTTTGGGATGATCGGAGGGGAGTGGAATTTCTATATTGGGGGGGATTGTGTTGGATAGTCGGAGGGGAGTGGAATTTCTATATTGGGGGGATTGTTTTGGGATGATCGGAGGGGAGTGGAATTTCTATATTGGGGGGGATTGTGTTGGACGTTCGGAGGGAAGTGGGATTTCTATATTGGGGGATTGTGTTGGACGATCGGAGGTGGGATTTCTATATTGGGGGATTGTGTTGGACGATCAGAGGGGAGTGGACTTTCTATATTGGGGGGGTTGTGTTGGACGTTCGGAGGGAAGTGGGATTTCTATATTGGGGGATTGTGTTGGACGATCGGAGGTGGGATTTCTATATTGGGGGATTGTGTTGGAGGATCAGAGGGGAGTGGACTTTCTATATTGCGGGGGGTTGTGTTGGACGATCGGAGGGGAGTGAAATTTCTATATTGGGGGGTGGGGGGTTGTGTTGGACGATCGGAGTCGAACATTGAGCGTCTTGTCTTCTGATACAAATGCCGATCAGTCAGACTCTGTATATAAGAATGACGATCACACAGAAGGATGGCTGACTCCTTATGTGCTCAGCACTGACCATAGAGGAAGTCATTCATTTCTAGACATTCGTCCCCAACCGCCGCCGGTGTCACCCATCTCGTCATCTCACTCCAGATTGCCTGGAAGTTGACCGCTATCCGGACAGCTTGGGGCAACAGACATCAGTAAGTGAGGGGGGGAGGGGGAGGAGGTCGGGGGGGTCAGACGTGTGGCATGAAGATTCCTCATAATAGATGATTTTATACAGTAATGTCCCCCGGGGGCCCCCGGGGCCCGTCTGATACATGAATATCCTTCTTCTTCTCATAGACAAAGCTTATTAAATGCCCCTCATGAATCCGACACAAGAAGGTCACAGCGCTGCATGGAGGGCATCTATTTTTATTTTTGGTGTCGACTCCAAGCAAAAAGTTTCTCTTTATCGGTCAATTCGTCCAAAAGTCACATTCCAAATGTTGGCAGATTAAACCCCATGATAGTCTCTTCTACCTCTCTGTGTCTGTACACCCGCTGTGCCCATTATGAGGGGTTCCCACCATCCCTGTGATGTGTTCCCGGGTCTGTACACCCGCTGTGCCCATTATGAGGGGTTCCCACCATCCCTGTGCTGAGTTCCCGGGTCTGTACACCCGCTGTGCCCATTATGAGGGGTTCCCACCATCCCTGTGCTGAGTTCCCAGGTCTGTACACCTGCTGTGCCCATTATGAGGGGTTCCCACCATCCCTGTGCTGAGTTCCCGGGTCTGTACATCCACTGTGCCCCATTATGAGGGGTTCCCCCCCTCCCTGTGCTAAGTTTCCCGGTCTGTACACCCACTGTGCCCATTATGAGGGGTTCCCACCATCCCTGTGCTGAGTTCCCGGGTCTGTACACCCGCTGTGCCCATTATGAGGGGTCCCCTCCATCCCTGTGCTTTGTTCCTGGGTCTGTACACCCACTGTGCCCCATTATGAGGGGTTCCCACCATCCCTGTGCTGAGTTCCCGGGTCTGTAGACCTGCTGTGCCCATTGTGAGGGGTTCCCACCATCCCTGTACATTACCGCTCATCTAATAGACGGGTCTGTCTGTCTGTTTTTGTCCCGCCAGCTCCTGAAATTCGTCCCGGAGAAGAGCGACATTGACCTGCTGGAAGAACACAAGCATGAGATCGACCGCATGGCGAGAGCCGATCGATTCCTGTATGAGATGAGCAGGTGAGGCGGCAGACGGACGGCGCGCTCCTGTGAGTGCTTCTAGTTCAGGGACTGGACAGAGAAATGTGATATAATCAGCGAGGTTCCTGGTCATCAGATCACCACGAGAGCCAATCAGCACATAGATGAACTTCTCTAGCCTGCAGGTGGCGCTGTTCCCTCCCTCTGTGTTCCCTCCCTCTGTGTTCTCTCTGAGACCCCTTTCACATTGAGGAGTTTTTCAGGCGGTACAGCGCTAAAAATAGCGCTGGTATACCGTCTGGAAAACTCCTTCACTGCATACTCAATGTGAAAGCCCGAGGGCTGCACACTGAGGCGATGCGCTAGCGGGAGAGAAAATAATCTCCTGCCAGCAGCATCTTTGGAGCGGTGAGAGGAGCTGTGTGTATACCGCTCCTTCCCATTGAAAACAATGGGAAACCGCGGCAATACCGCCCGCAACGTGCCTCTATAGAGGCGCATTGCGGGCAGTATTAACCCTTTCACGGCCGCTAGCGGGGGTTAATACCGCACCGTTAGTGGCCGCAACTCATTGCAAGTCCGACGGTATAGCGCCGCTATTTTTAGCGGCGCTATACCGCCAGCGCGGCTCAAGCCCCAATGTGAAAGACGCCTTAGAAAAAGAAATACATTGTATACAATTACAGTCTTAAAAAAAAAAAAAATCATACATCCGACCTCTGACCTTCCCTTCAGTCTTGCACAGGTGTAGCGGCTCCTCTCCTGGACTGAAACGGCTTCCTCTGATTTCACCGCACACTGTGAGCTTCTCACCATGTGCATTAGAAGCTGCAGCAAATCAGACTAAGCCCCGCCCCATTTCCTGGCTGGGGGACGTCCAGCATTATCTGGCCTATTGCTCCCTAACCTGCCCCCACCCCTGGGTCTAAAATTAGATACTGTATGTAATGAAAATAATAACATTAATAATATAAAGAAAATAATACGATATGTAATAAAGATGATAAAATTAATAATAATAATAATAATAATAATATCAAGAAAATAATAATAAGATATGTAATGAAAAGTATAATAATAATAATAATAATAATAATAATAATAATAACAATAAAATAATAAGATATCTAATTAAAATGATACAATTATTATTATTATTATTAATAATATCAAGAAAATAATAAGAGGGTATGTAATGAAAAGTATAATATTAATAATAACAATAACAATAAAATAATAAGATATCTAATTAAAATGATAAAATTATTATTATTAATAATAATAATATCAAGAAAATAATAATAAGATATCTAATGAAAATGAAAAAAAAATGTATTAATAATAATCACAATAAAATAATAATACGATATGTAATGAACATGATGAAAATTAAAACAGTTATATAAAAATATAAAGGAAATGATGGCATATGTAAGGAAAATGTTAACAGTAGTAATAATAATAATAATTAATAGTGATAATGCAGTGGAAATAATAAGATATATAATGAAAATGATAATAGTAGTAATAATAAGAAGAAGCATAAGAGTAATATTAAAACAATAATAATAAGATTGGTGATGATGATGATAAAAAAATAAAGATAATAACAATAGGATATCTAATGAAAATGCTAACCGTAGTATAATAATAATTAGTAGTAATAATGCAGCGAAAATAATAAGATATATAATGAAAATGATAATAGTAGTAATAATAATAGGAATAAGAATACAAGTAATATGAAAACAATAATAAGATATATGATGATGCTAATATAAAGAAAATAATGAAAATGATAATAATAGTAGTAATAATAAAATAAAGAAAATAATAATGCTAAGAAAAAAATAAGATGTAAAGAAAATAACAGTAATATTTAATATGATATGTAATGAAAATAACAGTAATAATAATAAGAAAAATAAGATAATAATGAAAATGACAATGATAATTATATAGTTATATAAACATTTAAAGAACATATTAGCATACAGTATGTAATGAAAATGCTAATGGTAGTAATAAAATTAGTAATAGTAATAATGCAGCGAAAATATTAAGATATATAATTAAAATAATAATGATAGGAATAAGAGTAATATAAAAACAATAATAATATATATGATGATAATAATATAAAGAAAATAATAATAACATATAAAATGAAAATAATAATAGTAATAATAATAATATAAAGAAAATAATAATAAGGAATGTGATGAAAATAAAAATAAAAGTGTAAATAAAAAAAAAAAAATGTAATGAAAATGTTAATAATCATTATATACAGAACAAAAATAACATATTAAATGAACATGAAAACGTTATCAAAAAACATAAATTAGCATATTGATGGGGGGGGGGGGGCCAGGGAAGGCAAAACATAAACAGCTTAAACTTCAACTTTAATTTAAAATGTAAAAGGTTTATTCAGAAACTGATACAATTTGTAACATGTAGAAGAGAAATAATAGCTGAAATCTGATGGTTTGAGAATGAAAAGACGTTTTTTTTTTTTTTCTTGCATTTTTCAAACATTAATTATCAGATAATTTATTTATTTAAACGGCTCATTTTCTGATACTGTAATATTTCCATCTCCTTCTCCAGGATTGATCATTACCAGCAGAGGCTGCAGGCTCTGTTCTTCAAGAAGAAATTTCCGGAGAGGTTGGCAGAGTCCAAACCAAAGGTGGAAGGTGAGCAGACAGAGTACTAAAGAGAACCTGTCACTACAACATGCAGAACAAAACCATCCCTGTGCTAAGTTCCTGGGTCTGTACACCCGCTGTGCCCATTATGAGGGGTTCCCACCATCCCTGTGCTAAGTTCCTGGGTCTGTACACCCGCTGTGCCCATTATGAGGGGTTCCCACCATCCCTGTGCTGAGTTCCTGGGTTTGTACACCCGCTGTGCCCATTATGAGGGGTTCCCACCATCCCTGTGCTGAGTTCCTGGGTCTGTACACCTTCTGTGCCCATTTTGAGGGGTTCCCACCATCTCTGTGCTGAGTTCCTGGGTCTGTACACCCGCTGTGCCCATTATGAGGGGTTCCCACCATCCCTGTGCTGAGTTCCTGAGTCTGTACACCCGCTGTGCCCATTATGAGGGGTTCCCACCATCCCTGTGCTGAGTTCCTGGGTCTGTACACCTTCTGTGCCCATTATGAGGGGTTCCCACCATCCCTGTGCTGAGTTCCCGGGTCTGTACACCTTCTGTGCCCATTATGAGGGGTCCCCTATATCCCTGTGCTGAGTTCCCGGGTCTGTACACCTTCTGTGCCCATTATGAGGGGTCCCCTCCATCCCTGTGCTGAGTTGTAAGAGGAGAAGCCAGAACACACACAGGTGGGCAGGAACCCCAAAATCTCCCAGGTGTTGAAGGTCAGAGTCCAGAGATCCCACAAGCTCTGGGTGTTTCCGCCTGCCAGACTGCGCCTATAATTGGAACCTCGATTTTGCTATACCTGACCTACTGTTCCTGATTGATAAAGCTTGTTTTATTTTTTTCTAAGCTCTTCTCCTGGCGTGTAAGGAACTGACCCGGAGTAAGAGGTTGAAGCAGCTCCTGGAGGTGGTCCTGGCATTCGGGAACTACATGAACAAAGGGCAGCGAGGAAACGCTTTCGGATTTAAAGTCGCAAGTTTGAATAAAATCATGGACACCAAATCCAGTATAGACAGGTGAGAGAGAAAATCCATTCCCTTCAATTGTATGAATGAGTACGGATGAGCGCGTTTCGTCATCTCATGACGTCAATGATTTTTTTTTCCCCATTTTTTCATCACATTGTCATAATGATTTAATGGGATTTACTGTACATCAAGCAGTACAGTCATTAATGATTCTAAATACTAAAATAAGAGCAGATGACTGCACAGATGGGATATTTCCCGTCCAACCTGAGATGACTAATAGATATCCAATAGAGAAGCAGTAAAGCACAATCGCTGTGATTTTCTGATGGAGCTATTCCACTTATATACCACATTTTGGCCAATAGAGGGAGCTGCTGATATTAGATATTAGCTAGTATTAGAGAAAACTCTCTATCTCCCACCTGAACAATGTTTATAAACAATGTTACTTTGTATCGCTATATCTCCCATCTGATTAAAGTGAAACTAAAGGCCAGTGGCGGCTGGTGCTCAAAATGTTTGGGAGAGCGCAAATAAACTGAAAAAAAAAAAAAACACATATCAATTGCTGCCACTGTGCCATCAAACGCAGCTACTGTACCCATCAATTGCTGACATGGTGCCCATCAATTGCTGACATGGTGCCCATCAATTGCTGACATGATGCCCGTCAATTGCTGACAGTGTACCCATCAATTGCTAACACTGTGCCCATAATTTGCTGCCAGTATGCCCATCAAATGCAGCCACCGTGTCATCAATTGCTGCCCCTGTGCCCATCAAACGCAGCTACTGTACTAATCAATTTATGCCAGTGTGCCCATCAATTGCTGACACTGTGCCCATCAAAGGCTGCCACTGTGCCCATCAGATGCTAAAAGTGTGCCCGTCAATTGCTGCCAGTGTGCCCGTCAATTGCTGCCAGTGTGCTCATCAACTGCTGCCAGTGTGCCCATCAATTACCGCTACTGTGCCCATCAATTGCCGTTACTGTGCCCATCAATTGCCGCTACTGTGCCCATCAATTGCTGCCAGTGTGCCCATCGAATGCAGCCAGTGTGCCCATCAGATGCTAAAACTGTGCCCATCAATTGCTGCCAGTGTGCCAATCAATTGCTGCCAGTGTGCCAATCAATTGCTGCCAGTGTGCCCATCAATTGCTGCCAGTGTGCCCATCAACTGCCGCCAGTGTGCCCATCAATTGCCACTACTGTGCCCATCAATTGCTGCCAGTGTGCCCATCAAATGCAGCCACTGTGCCCATCACTTGCTGTCAGTGTGCCCCATCAAATGCTGACACTGTGCCCATTAATTGCCGCTACTGTGCCCCATCAAATGCTGCCAGTGTGCCCATCAATTGCTGCCAGTGTGCCCATCAGATGCTGCCAGTGTGCCCATCAATTGCCGCTATTGTGCCCATCAAATGCTGTCAGTGTGCATCCCCCGCCCACCCGGCACTTACCTTGTTTTGGTGGGGCAGCGAGTCACAGTGGTGTCCTCCACTTTTCTCGATGACTTCTCCCATCCTCTCTCCCCATCCTCTGCTAGGACTGGATGCCTGATAGGTGGCGTCCAATCGCAGTGCCTGTCATTTCAGCCAATCAGGTGACGGGTAACAGACCTGAGCACCTGATTGGCTGAGTGGCGGTTTAATGTTAGGAAACCGATTCATTCGCTTTCCTGACACAACGCTGAGTAAACAGCGAGCGCCCAGCATGTGGCGATGGCGGCGGCAGCACCTGACAGCCGATTCAAAAATCATCTGGGACGAGGAGGACACCGCCGGATTCGCGGAGAGCTAAGTGTCCTAATATTTAAAGTCACCTATTTAAAGTATTTGTAGCTGTTGACTTTTATTACTCTTTTCTGAAGGAGCTCGGATCTCTGCTTTAAGTTTCGCCAAAAAAATCTGGAAGCTGATTGGTTTCTCTCTTGTGTGAGCAATGTTTATAAACAATGTTACATTGTATCTCTTTATCTCCTGTCTGAACAGGAGACATTTTCAGGTTTTGTTTGTAATGTCCTCCGATGATGTGACACTCGCCTCTTTTTCAGGAACATCACCCTCCTACATTACCTAATCATGATCTTTGAAAGGACCTATCCGGATATCCTCAACATCCAGAATGAGCTGCAGCACCTCTCCGAGGCCGCCAAAGTCAAGTGCGTCATTTCTCCGCTGGTATTCCCCCCCTGTCTGTGTCTGACATGGGCCAGAAGGCTCAAATGACAAAGCTATAGCACAAGGGTTCTATTTTCAGCCATGTGACCGTCATATTCAAATCTCATTGGCTTCTACGTATATTCACTATACACCGGTATCTCAACCAATCCGGGTGCAGGAGGTTTGTGAAACCGTCATTAGTAAATAGACACGTGCAATTTGTTTAGTTCCCAATTCGTTTTTTTTAACAAATTTTGACAAAGTTGGTAATTACAAAATTTTCGGATTTTCGAATTTCGAAAATTCTAAATTTAAAAAATTCGAAAAATCGTAATTTGGAAATTCAGAATTTGGAAATTTAGAATTCGAAAATCTGGAAATTTGGATTTTCAAGTTTGCGAATTCCTGAATTTACGAATTACAAATTCCTTAATTTCTGAATTTTCGAATTTCAGAATTTTTCGAATTTCAGAATTTTCGAATTCCTGAATTCCCGAATTTAGGAATTCCTGAATTTTCGAATTTCTGAATTTCTGAATTTCCGAATTTCCGAATTTCTGAATTTCTGAATTTCCGAATTTCCGAATTTCCGAATTTCCGAATTTCTGAATTTCCGAATTTCCGAATTTCTGAATTTCCGAATTCCTGAATTTTCAAATTCCTGAATTTTCAAATTCCTGAATTTTCAAATTCCTGAATTTTCGAATTTCTGAATTTTCGAATTTCTGAATTTTCGAATTTCTGAATTTACGAATTTACGAATTTTCGTATTTCTGAATTTTTGAATTTGCGAATACCAAATTCCTGAATTTATGAATTCCAAATTTCGGAATTTTCGAATCTATGAATTTACAAATTTAGATTTTTCCGAATTCACGAATTTCGAGTTTTTGAATTTCCGAATTTTCAAAAAAAAGCTAAAAAAACAAACAAATGAAAATTAAAGAATTTTTCAGCAGTGCACGTGTCTTATTAGTAAATAACAAATAATGCTGAAAAAATTCCAAATCGGAAAATTTGGATTTTCAAATTTCCGAATTCCTGAATTTCTGAATTTCTGAATTCTCGAATTTCTGAATTTCACGAATTTACGAATTCCGAGTTTTTGAATTTCCAAGTTTCCAAATTTCCAAGTTTTCGAAATAAAGCTAAAAAACTAATTAAATGAAAATTAAAATAAATGATTTTTAACAAACAATGGTGAGAAAATTCGAAAATCGGAAAATTAGTATTTTTGAATTTACGAATTCCTGAATTTACGAATTTTCGAATTTATGAATTTCCCAAATTCCGAGTTTTTGTTTTTCCTCATTTTCAAATTTTTCCGAATTTCAGAAAAAAGCTAAAAAACTAATGAAATGAAAACAAAATGTATTTTTATTTTTTTGGCAGTGCCTGTGTCTAATAGTAAATAACAAATAACGCTGGGGAAATTCAAAATTCGAAAATCTGAAAATTAGTATTTTCGAAATTTACGAATTCCTGAATTTACTAATTTTGACATTTCTGAATTCCGAATTTGGGAATTTCGAATTTTCGAATTTTCTGAATTCTCGAATTCCAAATTTTCCAATTTCCTGAATTTCCGAATTTGAGAAAAAAGCTAAAAAAACAAATGAAATGAAAACGGCAGTGCATGTGTCTATAAGTAAATAACACATAATGCTGAGAAGAGTACATAAGCCAAGGTCAGCTTTTGTAGCAGAGTGATGGGCAGATCCAAATAAGTTACTCTAGACTTTTCTTATAAAAGTCAAGCTTAGCCCCGCCCCCTACTGAGGCTGCTGGTCCATGTGACGAGATATACAAAGAGAAAGGCGCTAGAACACCAGTGTGGTGGGAGGGTGCAATCATGTGATTGGCTGAAGAGAAAATATAAAACTGTCAGTAACTAAAAGAGCAACATTGATACAATTCCGGTCCTGAATAAAATTCTCATATATAATAATAGCTGTAATGATAGAACCTTTCTACCTTCGCTGCTCATTCCCTGTTGCGCCCTTGATAAGTCCACCAATGATATATGTGACATTATATAATAATAATACTGATCGGGGATCTCTCTCTGTCTTCAGCTTAGTGGAGTTGGAGAAGGAAGTTCACAACATTAAGAATGGACTGAGGGCTGTGGAGTCGGTGAGTATTCACTTTACCTGTCTGTAAGGCAACGGGCACCTTGTATGGGGGACTGTTGGTGTGGGTTTGGTATTGTGTGGGCATCTTATTTTATGGGCACGTTGTTGTATGGGTGTGTTATTTTATGGGAGACTAATTGTACGGATATAATATTATATGGGCATGTTATTGTATGGGCATCTAATTGTATGGGTATGTTATTGTATGGGTATGTTATTATATGGGCATCTAATTGTATGGGTATGTTATTATATGGGTATCTAATTGTATGGGTATGTTATTGTATGGGTATGTTATTATATGGGCATCTAATTGTATGGGTATGTTATTGTATGGGTATGTTATTATATGGGCATCTAATTGTATGGGTATGTTATTATATGGGCATCTAATTGTATGGGTATGTTATTGTATGGGTGTGTTATTATATGGGCATCTAATTGTATGGGTATGTTATTGTATGGGTATGTTATTATATGGGCATCTAATTGTGTGGGTATGTTATTATATGGGTATCTAATTGTATGGGTATGTTATTATATGGGCATCTAATTGTATGGGTATGTTATTGTATGGGAGTCTAATTGTATGGGTATGTTATTATATGGGCATCTAATTGTATGGGTATGTTATTGTATGGGTGTGTTATTATATGGGCATCTAATTCTATGGGTATGTTATTGTATGGGTATGTTATTGTATGGGTACGTTATTATATGGGCATCTAATTGTATGGGTATGTTATTGTATGGGAGTCTAATTGTATGGGTATGTTATTATATGGCTATCTAATTGTATGGGTATGTTATTGTATGGGTATGTTATTATATGGGCATCTAATTGTATGGGTATGTTATTGTATGAGTGTTATTATATGGGCATCTAATTGTATGGGTGTGTTATTGTATGGGTGTGTTATTGTATGGGTGTGTTATTATATGGGTATCTAATTGTATGGGTATGTTATTGTATGGGTATGTTATTATATGGGCATCTAATTGTATGGGTATGTTATTGTATGAGTGTTATTATATGGGCATCTAATTGTATGGGTGTGTTATTGTATGGGTGTGTTATTGTATGGGTGTGTTATTGTATGGGTATCTAATTGTATGGGTATCTAATTGTATGGGTATGTTATTGTATGGGTGTGTTATTGTATGGGTATGTTATTGTATGGGCATCTAATTGTATGGATGTGTTATCTTATGGGTGTCTAATTACAGTATATGAGTGTGTTATTTTATGGGTGTGTTATTGTATGGGTGTCTAATTGTATGGATATATTATTATATGGGCATTTAATTGTATGGATATATTATTATATGGGCATCCAATTGTATGTTATTGTATGGGTTACAGTGGAGGAAATCCCAGACGAGGCTTAATTTTTCACCCTTTTCACCCAAAGTTGGGCTTAATTGTGGAGACTGTCTATAATCAAGCCCAGTTTAGGGAGAAACTCAAAGGAAGAGAAGGCCTTCATTTTTACCCAAATCTAGATTTAAGCATGGAGACTCATCAGAGGAGGTCCAAGGCGAGGGCTTTGTTTTTAACCAAATCTGGGGTTAATCGTAGAGACTTTTTACGATCAAGCTCAGTTTCTGGTGAAATGTGTCAGCGGAGGAGGTCCCATGTGGGGCTTCATTTTCACCCAAAGCTGGGTTTCATTGTAGACTACATGATCCGGACAGATTTTGGGTGAAACATGACAGTGGAGGAGGAGGTCCTAAATGAGGACCTGATTTTTACCCAAATCTAGGCTTAAACTTAGAGACTCACTACGATCAAGTCCAGTTTTGAGTGAAATGCATCAGCAGAGGAGGTCCTAGGACTTCATTTTTAGGCAAATCTGGGCTGAACTATAGTGACTCTACAGTAACCCTGGAAAGGCGTCCGAGAAGAAGGTCCGAGGGAGGCTTGATGGTTGCCCGTCCGGGAACAATGTCTGTTGGGTTTTGATGGCTTGCCTTTCTTTTGGATCTACTGGCCTTTTTGGGTATACACACAAATCTTTGTACCCCCCTGTAACGGTCAACACCGTTTACGAACTTCCATCCACCCACGACAGCTTCCGACACTCCACAATCCGGCAGACACGACCCATTCCATTTCCCAAAATAAGGACGAGACACAAGCTGCGTTCTTTCTGGTTTCAAAAAATGAATGAACACTTTATTGGCTTCTTAGCTTGCTTATATCTTAGTACAGCATGTTACAGTTAATCACAGGACAATGCAATCTCCACCCCCCTATTCACACACTGAGGCTAATTCTCTAGCAGACATTTCGGCACCGACCCTGACGAGATCTATCACATTCCTTTATCCATAGAATTCAAATGAAATACAATCACACAATCAAAAGGCCTTTCAGGAGCCGATGTAATTAACACCTGGTCACAAGCCGGGTCACTTAGCATTTTAAAAGCAGATGTCTAGTAGGAATACCTTGATATCTCAGTATCCTGCCATATGAATTATTATTAATCTCATGTAATACATGAATTATGATCCTATTAGCCACCCTACACCCAAAAGGGCACAGGGTGGACTTAGACCCAGGAGTTATTAGTGTCCCTGCACAGGAGTATCTCTCATCCTTCCAACGTCTCTGGTTGTCACGGTTCATTCCGTTACACCCCCTCATCCCCAAACCCCCCCCAAAAAAATCCACCCCTTCTAGCACAAATCCTCTACCCCAAAAATTTCCCCTCCTAGTACACATCCCCCCACCTCAAATCCCCCCTCCTATCACAAATTCCCCCCAGATCCCACCACCCTCCCAGCACAAATTC
Organism: Rana kukunoris; assembly: GCA_029574335.1. Classification (NCBI taxonomy): domain Eukaryota; kingdom Metazoa; phylum Chordata; class Amphibia; order Anura; family Ranidae; genus Rana; species Rana kukunoris. Next base: position 555,030,367 of record CM056052.1, on the reverse strand, counting down.
CCCCTAGATCCCACCACCCTCCTAACACAAATCCCCCCCTCCCCCAACCACAAATGCTCCTAAACCACCACTTTTAGCACCCAGTCCCCAAATTTCCCATCTAGAACAATACTTACCTCCTGCCCATGGGCGTCCACTCTATAGGGCAAGGGGGGCAATTGACCCCACCTGGAAAATCGAGAAGGTGTTGAAGAGTCTCACGGCCGCGGGCTGTCTGAGCGGTCTCGGGCTGGATGTCACACAGACACAGCGAGCAGACTGAGAGGGAACCTGCTGTGACCCGGCCGTGCTGATGGCTGATCTGAGGTACTAAATGGGATGGAGGGAGGGGAGGTCCGTCTGTGCTGAAGGGGGGGTTTGTGTTGAATAAGGGTCCATCTGTGCAGAATGGAGGGGTCTGTGCAGAATGGGGGGGGGCTGTGCTGAAGGGGGGTCCATCTGTGCAGAATTGAGGGGTCTGTGCAGAATAGAGGGGTCTGTGCTGAATGGAGGGGTCTGTGCTGAATGGAGGGGTCTGTGCTGAATGGAGGGGTCTGTGCTGAATGGAGGGGTCTGTGCTGAATGGAGGGGTCTGTGCTAAATGGAGGGGTCTGTGCTGAATGGGGGTCTGTGCTGAATGGGGGTCTGTGTTGAATGGAGGGGTCTGTGCTGAAGGGGGGTCTGTGCTGAATGGAGGGGTCTGTGCTAAAGGGGGGTCTGTACATTCTCTAGGCTATATTTATATGGGCATGAAGTGAAGCTGAATTATCTCAAGAGGTATTTCACACTGCCAACTGGTCGCGTTATCGGTAAAGCGTTGCTAAAAAGTTTGCCATCGTTTTAGCTGTGCTATTCGGTCGCTAGCGGGGCACTTTTAACCCCTGCTAGCATTTGAAGAAGGGGTTAAAGCCCCCCCGCCCCCCTGAAAAAATTTCAGCGGACGCCCATGCCCCTGCCGCCCCTCAAATTCCACCTTTCAACACAAATCCCCTCCCCTAATTCTTCTTGTGACCACCCCCCCCCCACTTCACATGATGCCACAGTTCCCAAGGCAGCCGTACCTCTTGCCCACCCCTTGTCCCGGCCCTGGTTGTAGCACTGGAATGACATGTGAGCGGTCCAGAGAACTTTTTTCTTCTCCCGTAGAAATTATCTTCTCAGGCCCCCAGGGAGTTGGAAGGTGATGGAAGAGAAGTCTCACTTCCCCAGTTCCCAGTAAATGACCAGTATTGTAAACCTTAAACTGGGAGAATTCGGTTACTGTAGGGAAAAGGCGCATTCGCCGCAATTATCACAGTAAAGCAGTGAAACGGAAGCGCTGACCTCCTCCGGCTAATTGAATTATAATGGCCGGGTTATAACTCCTCGCGATCATCAGACGGGGAGAAGAATGCCTTCATTCTGAGCCGCGAACGCGCGCTGAGCGAGAACCAGATCAATTAATGAGCCACTAGGGGGAGGGGAGGGGGGAATGGCGAAAGAACCACAAACATCCAGAACAAATTTAGGCGTTATTAGGCCCACCTAGTCTGCCAGTGGTGTGTGTGCGCCTTTCATTCACCGCGACCCGGCACCGCCCCCCCCCCCCCGATGACTTTCACTTCCCTGTAATACAAGGAGACCATTGTCCTCTGTGCAGGCAACCCGTCAGTCCGTCCTATCACCAGGAAACCGCAATTTATTTTATTCCACGGGAGAAAAAAATACTAAATAGCGAAATATCTTCTATCGTGTGATCCTGGGACCTTTCCCAAACCAAAGCCGGGGCCCGTCTTCTAGAGGGACCCAAGTCTTTCCCGTGTATCTTTAGATATACAGGTGGAAGTGGAAGGTGTAAAGTGTTGTATTGAGTGCCCAGGCCTCCTGTACTCTAATGCAGTGGCGGCTGGTGCTCAAAATTTGGGGGGGGGGGGGGTGCAAACAAACATCAATTGACACCACTGTGCCATGCCATCAAACGTAGCCACTGTGCCATCAATTGTCACCACTGTGCCATCAATTGTCACCACTGTGCCCATTAATTGTCGCCACTGTGCCTATTAATTGTCGCCACTGTACCCATCAAACACAGCCACTGTGCCATCAATTGTCACCACTGTGCCCATTATTGTCACCACTGTGCCCAGCAATTGTCACCACTGTGCCCAGCAATTGTCACCACTGTGCCCAGCAATTGTCACCACTGTGCCCAGCAATTGTCACCACTGTGCCCAGCAATTGTCGCCACTGTGCCCATTAATTGTCACCACTGTGCCCATCAAACACAGCCACTGTGCCATCAATTGTCACCACTGTTCCCATTAATTGTCACCACTGTGCCATCAATCGTCACCACTGTGCCCATCAATTGTCACCATTGTGCCCATTAATTGTCGCCACTGTGCCCATCAAACACAGCCACTGTGCCATCAATTGTCACCACTGTGCCATCAATTGTCACCACTGTGCCCATTAATTGTAGCCACTGTGCCCATCAAACACAGCCACTGTGCCATCAATTGTCACCACTGTGCCATCAATTGTCACCACTGTGCCATCAATTGTCACCACTGTGCCCATTAATTGTCACCACTGTGCCATCAATTGTCACCACTGTGCCCATCAAACACAGTCACTGTGCCATCAATTGTCACCACTGTGCTCATTAATTGTCGCCACTGTGCCCATCAATTGTCACCACTGTGCCCATCAATTGTCACCACTGTGCCCATCAATTGTCACCACTGTGCCCATTAATTGTCGCCACTGTGCTCATTAATTGTCACCACTGTGCTCATTAATTGTCGCCACTGTGCCCATCAATTGTCACCACTGTGCCCATCAATTGTCGCCACTGTGCCCATCAATTGTCGCCACTGTGCCCATCAATTATCACCACTGTGCCCATCAATTGCCGCCACTGTGCCCATCAAATGTCGCCACTGTGCCCTGTAATATGCTGCCAGATTGCCCCCTCCCCCAGTACTGACCTTTCTGTGGCACTTCCAAAGTCAACCAGCTTCCATTATTCAGATAGCCGGTGCTCACCAGGGGGCCGGCCATCTGAATAGTGGGCGGCAGCAACAATACATAGATTTGTGCAATGCATGAATCTGTGTATTGTATTCAGTGGCGGTGCAGGAGAGAGAGAGAGAGGGGGCGGCGCTCCTGCGGCCTCTATGGACGCACCGCCACTGCTCTAATGAGAACCTCCAGAGCCAGGGGCTGCTGATATCCTTCTATATAGAGTGGGTTACCAGGCATGGTGGGTGTAGTGCAAGATAGATTTATGGGCGTCAGACACTTCTTGAATCCAAGAGGCCCGGACTGGGACAAAAAAATAGGCCTGGGCATTTTAGACTGAGCAGCCGGGGATCGCGTCGCGGCGGCAGCGCGGCGGCGGTTAACCACTTAAGGACCGCTCACTGTATATATACGTCATTTTTTTAAAGATGGATATATCGGTAACGGCAGCAGCCGCAGGTGGCACAGAATCCCGATCACTTGGTCCACCCAAATATATGGGTTCTCCCAGCAGGCCCCAGGGTAGGGTGACCAGACATTCCCGGTTCCCGACACTGTCACTGGCCCAAGTCTGTCCCCGGATTGAAGACACTGTCCCCAGACCAAGTCTGTCCCCAGATTGAGGACACTGTCCCCGGCAAAAGTCTGTCCCTGGATTGAGGACACTGTCCCTGGCCCAAGTCTGTCCCTGGATTGAGGACACTGTCCCTGGCCCAAGTCTGTCCCTGGATTGAGGACACTGTCCCTGGCCCAAGTCTGTCCCCCCGGATTGAGGACACTGTCCCTGGCCCAAGTCTGTCCCCGGATTGAGGACACTGTCCCCAGACCAAGTCTGTCCCCAGATTGAGGACACTGTCTCCGGCAAAAGTCTGTCCCCGGATTGAGGACACTGTCCCCGGCAAAAGTCTGTCCCTGGATTGAGGGACACTATCCCCAGACCAAGTCTGTCCCCGGATTGAGGACACTGTCCCTGGCCCAAGTCTGTCCCCCCGGATTGAGGACACTGTCCCTGGCCCAAGTCTGTCCCCGGATTGAGGACACTGTCCCTGGCCCAAGTCTGTCCCCGGAGTGAGGACACTGTCCCCAGACCATATGAAAATAGACCAAGTCCCCGGCCCAAGTCTGTCCCCGGAGTGAGAACACTGTCCCCGGCCCAAGTCTGTCCCCGGAGTGAGGACACTGTCCTTGGTCCAAGTCTGTCCCCGGATTGAGGACACTGTCCCTAGCCCAAGTCTGTCCCCGGATTGAGGACACTGTCCCCAGACCATATGAAATAGACCAAGTCTCCGGCCCAAGTCTGTCCCCGGAGTGAGGACACTGTCCCCGGCCCACGTCTGTCCCCGGAGTGAGAACACTGTCCCCGGCCCAAGTCTGTCCCCGGAGTGAGGACACTGTCCTTGGCCCAAGTCTGTCCCCGGATTGAGGACACTGTCCCCGGCCCAAGTCTGTCCCCAGATTGAGGACACTGTCCCCGGCAAAAGTCTGTCCCCGGCAAAAGTCTGTCCCCGGAGTGAGGTCACTGTCCCCGGCCCAAGTCTGTCCCCGGATTGAGGACACTGTCCCCAGACCAAATGGAAATAGACCAAGTCTCCGGTCCAAGTCTGTCCACGGATTGAGGACACTGTCCCCGGAGTGAGGACACTGTCCCCAGACCAAATGAAAAACGACCCAAGTCTGTCCCCGGAGTGTGGACACTGTCCCCGGCCCAAGTCTGTCCCCGGATTGAGGACACTGTCCCCGGATTGAGGACACTGCCCCCAGAAAAGTCTGTGCCCGGAGTGAGGACACTGTCCCCAGAAAAGTCTGTCCCCGGCCCAAGTCTGTCCCCGGATTGAGGACACTGTCCCCGGCCCAAGTCTGTCCCCGGATTGAGGACACTGTCCCCAGAAAAGTCTGTCCCCGGAGTGAGGACACTGCCCCCAGAAAAGTCTGTCCCCGGAGTGAGGACACTGCCCCCAGAAAAGTCTGTCCCCGGAGTGAGGACACTGTCCCCGGCCCAAGTCTGTCCCCAGGGTGAGGACACTGTCCCTGGCCCAAGTCTGTCCCCGGAGTGAGGACACTGTCCCTGGCCCAAGTCTGTCCCCGGAGTGAGGACACTGTCCCCAGAAAAGTCTGTCCCCGGAGTGAGGACACTGTCCCCGGCCCAAGTCTGTCCCCGGAGTGAGGACACTGTCCCTGGCCCAAGTCTGTCCCCGGAGTGAGGACACTGTCCCCGGCCCAAGCCTGTCCCCGGAGTGAGGACACTGTCCCTGGCCCAAGTCTGTCCCCGGAGTGAGGACACTGTCCCCGGCCCAAGTCTGTCCCCGGAGTGAGGACACTGTCCCCGGCCCAAGTCTGTCCCCGGAGTGAGGACACTGTCCCCGGCCCAAGCCTGTCCCCGGAGTGAGGACACTGTCCCTGGCCCAAGTCTGTCCCCGGAGTGAGGACACTGTCCCCAGAAAAGTCTGTCCCCGGAGTGAGGACACTGTCCCCGGCCCAAGTCTGTCCCCGGAGTGAGGACACTGTCCCTGGCCCAAGTCTGTCCCCGGAGTGAGGACACTGTCCCCGGCCCAAGCCTGTCCCCGGAGTGAGGACACTGTCCCCAGAAAAGTCTGTCCCCGGAGTGAGGACACTGTCCCCGGCCCAAGTCTGTCCCCGGAGTGAGGACACTGTCCCCGGCCCAAGTCTGTCCCCGGAGTGAGGACACTGTCCCCGGCCCAAGTCTGTCCCCGGAGTGAGGACACTGTCCCCGGCCCAAGTCTGTCCCCGGAGTGAGGACACTGTCCCCGGCCCAAGTCTGTCCCCGGAGTGAGGACACTGTCCCCGGCCCAAGTCTGTCCCCGGAGTGAGGACACTGTCCCCGGCAGAGCTCAGGAAAAACTCCCATAGTATGAGTGTCTTTGTTCGCTCTCAGAAGTTGCACCCTTCTCCCGCTCGTGATTCTCCTTCTAGGTTGAGTCGTTCCCATTCATGCGTTCATTAAGGTAAACCACAAGCTTTTTATATTCCATCCATTCCCTGAAGGCGGCGGCCGCATGAAGTCATTATAATCGCAGGGAACACCAGGCTGGAGTTTAATTAGATTTTAAATTAAATCAGCGCGGCCCACGTGTGAGGAGAGGGGGGGATGGGGGGACAATTAACAAGTGACCATGTGTGTGCTTTTATGTGAGAGAGAAGTGCTGGAGGGCAACGTCTGGGGTCACATTGGCATCGCCCCGTTCTGGTGTCGGGTAAAAGTATGACGAGTGATGTACAGCGTGCCGCTTAAAGGGGAAGTACATATTTCCAGGGACTATTGCTCCTTATTCAGGGTTTAGGTTAGGGTTAGGATTAGGAGTTGGGGTTAGGGTTATTTATTATTATTTTTTTTATTTTAGTCTATTTATTATTATATTATATTAATTATATTAATAAATAAAAAATAAATCAATTCAATAAATTAATACTAAGTAACAATACATAAATAACCTTTAACTTTAACCCTTACCCCTTAAAAAATAAAATAATAATAATTAACTAAACACCCTAACAAAAATAATTATTATTATTATTAAAATCATAAATAAATCAATTCAATAAATTAATACTAAGTAACAATACATAAATAACCCTTAACTTTAACCCTTACCCCTTAAAAAATAAAATAATAATAATCAACTAAACACCCTAACAAAAATAAATATTATTATAATTATTATTGTATTTTTTGTTTGCGTTTGGGTATTGTTGTATTATTATTATTATTATTATTGTTATTAATAATAATAATTAATATTTATTTATTAATTATTATTTATTAATGTATTATTACATATTACACATTTTTACTTATTTATGATGATTTTTAGTTATTTATGCATTTATTTTAGATTTATTTATTTTAAGCCGGTTCCCCCTCTTCTCTATCAAATTTTACATTTAGAGATTTATAGTTTAGCCACTAGAGGGAGCTCTCATTGGCTCTCATTGTAATTGATCTGCCTCTCTTTCTTTAAGACAGAAGTGTTCATGTTTTTATGGTAAGGGGGTTCAAGTTCAGTTTAGGGTTGGGGTTGGGGTTAGGGTTATTTATTATTATTTTATTTATTTTATTCTATTTATTATTATAATGTGAATATCAATAAATAAAAAATAAATCAATTCAATAAATTAATACTAAGTAACAATACATAAATAACCCTTAACTTTAACCCTTACCCCTTAAAAAATAAAATAATAATAATTAACTAAACACCCTAACAAAAATAAATATTATTATAATTATTATTGAAATCATAAATAAATCAATTCAATAAATTAATACTAAGTAACAATACATAAATAACCCTTAACTTTAACCCTTACCCCTTAAAAAATAAAATAATAATAATCAACTAAACACCCTAACAAAAATAAATATTATTATAATTATTATTATTATAATTATTATTGTATTTTTTGTTTGCGTGTGGGTATTGTTTTTTTTTTTTTTTTTTTTAAACAATTTTTATTGAGTATATAAGAAGACAGTTACATACAATAACTCAGTACATGGGTTACATGACGAGAAAGCAGAACAATTGGAGCAGAAATTAATATCTGTAACGTCATAACCAAACAAAACGCGTGTGGGTATTGTTGTATTATTATTATTATTATTATTATTATTAATAATAATAATATATTTAATATTTATTTATTAATTATTATTTATTAATGTATTATTACATATTACACATTTTTACTTATTTATGATGATTTTTAGTTATTTATGCATTTATTTTACATTTATTTATTTTAAGCCGGTTCCCCCTCTTCTCTATCAAATTTTACATTTCGAGATTTATAGTTTAGCCACTAGAGGGAGCTCTCATTGGCTCTCATTGTAATTGATCTGCCTCTCTTTCTTTAAGACAGAAGTGTTCATGTTTTTATGGTAAGGGGGTTCAAGTTCAGTTTAGGGTTGGGGTTAGGGTTATTTATTATTATTTTATTTATTTTTTATTTTATTCTATTTGTTATTATAATATGAATATTAATAAATGAAAAAATAAATATAAAAATAAATACACACATAAATAAAAAATAAATAAATTCAACAAATTAATACTAAGTAACAATAAATAACCCTTGACTTTATTTTCTTACCCCTTAAAAAATAAATATTAAATAACTATACACCCTAACAAAAATAAATATTTTTATTATTATTATTAATAATGTATTTTTTTGTTCATGTTTGGGTATTGTTGTTTTATTATTATTATTAATAATAATAATAATAATGTATTAAATATTTTTCTAAGGTTAATTATTATTTATTAATGTATTATTATTTAATTTATTTTTATTATATTCTATTTATTATTATAATATGAATATTAATAAATGATACAATAAATATAAAAATAAATACACACATAAATAAAAATCATAAATAAAAAATAAATAAATTCAATAAATTAATACTAAGTAACAATAAATAACCCTTGACTTTATTTTCTTACCCCTTAAAAAATAAATAATAAATAACTATACACCCTAACAAAAATAAATATTATTTTTATTATTATTATTAATAATGTATTTTTTTGTTCGTGTTTGGGTATTGTTGTTTTATTATTATTATTATTATTGCAGTAATAATAATAATAATGTATTAAATATTTTTCTAAGGTTAAATATTATTTATTAATGTATTATTATTTAATTTATTTTTTATTATATTCTATTTATTATTATAATATGAATATTAATAAATGAAAAAAATATATAAAAATAGATACACAAAATAATAATAATAATAATACTAAGTAACAATAAATAAATAACCCTTATGGGAGTTGTAAAGGAAAACAATTTCTTGCCTAACATGAATGTCTGCAAGGTAGACAGACAGATTCTGTTAACAAATGAGTAAATACCTATTACACTCCTTCATCTATATCACCTCCGGCGTTCTAGTTTCTGTTCTCTCATTCACTTCCTGGTTTGCGGCGCTCGTTCATGTAAGAACTATGTTTCCCAGTATGCATTGCGGCACGCCCAGTAATTCACACCTCCTTGAAGTCTCTAACACGTAGAGAGCGTCCTGCCGCACAGATGTAGTTCCCAGGAGGGGGCGAGCACGTCACTGACCACCGCAGTAAAGTCTCCCTTCACGGTGTGCAGTGCCGAATTTGGCCTGTGGTGGGGGGGGGGGGGGGGGGGGGGCGGACCTGGATGGTGCCGTTTGGAAATGCTTGGAAAAATACGGAAATACTTTGTTCCCGAGCCTTTCTGAGGTTTACCGAGGTCAGCCGAGCTGTCCTTGGGCCTTTCTGGCTGTTTCCAAGCCTCTCCAGCGCCCCCCACCTCTGGCCACATGCAGTATTACATGTTATTGAAGCCATTGACTTCTATGGGGAAACTCGCTTTGATGTGCGAGTGCTTTGGATTACAAGCATTCTCCTGGATCGGATTATCCTCGCAATCTGAGGTTCCTCTGTATTTACCAATTATACATAAAAATACATTTATTTTAAAACATTACCACCCATGGATAAGATTCATCTTCAGTGTTCTTATTAGTACTTTATAATTGGTTTGCGTTGGAATTAACCCTTTCCTTTCTTTCGGCAGGAGTTGGAGTATCAGAAGCGTCACTACCGGGAGGCAGGAGACCGCTTTGTGCCGGTCATGGGGGACTTCATCACTGTGGCCAGTTTCAGCTTCTCGGAACTCGAGGACCTTCTGAGCGAGGCCCGGGATAAGGTACAACTTTTGTACAAATAAATATGTGAAAAGTGTGGGGGGGGGGGGGGGGATTTGTATGGCGTCCCCCGGAGTCAAATACATTTAATTTTTTTGTTTGTAACATGACAGAATGTGGAAAATTTCAAGAGGTATGAAAACTTTTTCAAGTCACGGTGGCGGTTAATGATGGGATGTGGGGGTTTCAGCACCTTGTACCTCTGGACCCCTTTACATTACACAGCCCCCCACAGTTTGTTACACAGACACCCCCCTAACAGTTCTGGACCCCCTGCATGTTACACTGACCTCCCTACAGTGCAGACCCCTCCCCTGGAGCAGTACAGACTGGGGGGGGGGGGGGGGTGCTGCCGCTACAATACAGGGGGGGGGGCTGCTGGCTTGACAGAAGCCCCTCCCCTACAGTACAGACCCCCCACCCTACAGTACAGACCCCCCTCCCTACAATACAGTACAGACCCCCTCCCTACAGTACAGACCCCCGGGGCCCTACAGTGCAGACCCCCTCCCTACAGTACAGACCCCTCTACAATACAGTACAGACCCCCCCCTACAGTACAGACCCCCCACCCTACAGTACAGACCCCTCTACAATACAGTACAGACCCCCTCCCTACAGTACAGACCCCCTCCCTACAGTGCAGACCCCCTCTACAATACAGAGACGTGACCTGCAGCCCACATATGCCCGGTATGCCCTATGGTCAGTCCGGGCCTGTTTCTATCTATCTATCTGTCTCTCTGTCTGTCTGTCTGTCTGTCTCTCTCTCTCTCTCTCTATCTATCTCAGGGATCCTCAAACTACGGCCCTCCAGCTGTTGCGGAACTACAAGTCCCATGAGGCATTGTAAAACTCTGACATTCACAGACATGACTAGGGCATGATGGGAATTGTAGTTCCTGAACAGCTGGAGGGCCGTAGTTTGAGGACCCATGCTCTATCTATCTATCTATCTATCTATCTCTCTATCTCTATCTATCTCTCTATCTATCTATCTCTCTATCTATCTATCTATCTATCTATCTCTCTATCTATCTATCTCTCTATCTATCTATCTATCTATCTATCTATCTATCTATCTATCTGTCTATCTGTCTATCTCTCTCTCTCTCTATCTCTCTCTCTCTATCTCTCTCTCTCTTTGTCTCTCTCTCTCTCTCTGTCTATCTCTCTCTCTGTGGACTCTCAAACTCTAAAAAAATAAATAAAAAAAATTGGCCCTATCTATCTATAAAAAATAAAATAAAAATCTATCTATCTATCTATCTATCTATTTATCTATCTATCTATTATTTAAAAAAAAGAAAAAAAAGGGCTTGCCATCTGGGGCTCTTGGTGGCTCCGGGCCCCTGGGGGACTCTCTTAGACTCTAAAAAAAAAAAAAATGTTTTTTTCTATCTATCTAGGGTGGTTCTATCTATCCGGGCCCCTGGGATCTATCTATCTATCTATCCCCCTATCGGCCCTATCTATCTGGACCCTCTCTGTTACTCTGTCTCTCTCTCTCAGTCAGACCTCTCTCAATACGCTCAGACTCTCTCTCTCTCTGTCAGACCTCTCTCTCTCTCTCAGTCTCTCTCTCTCTCTCTCTCTCTGTCAGACCCCCACCCTCTGTCTCTGTCTCTCTCTCTCTCTCTCTCTCTCTTCTCTCTCTCTCTCTCTATCAGACCCCCCACCTATCTATCTATCTCTCTCTCTCTCTCTCTCTCTCTCTCTCTACTCTCTCTCTCTCTCAGCTCTCTCTCTCTCAGTCTCTCTCTCTCTCAGAACAGACCTCTCCTGTCTCTGTCTCTGTCTCTGTCTCTACAGTCACAACCCCTCTGTCTCTGTCAGACTCTCTCTCTCTCAGTCACACCCCCTCTCCTCTCTCCTCAGAACAGACCCCCTCTCTACAGAACAGACCTCTCTCTCTCAGAACTCTCTCTCTATCTATATTGTTATTCTCTAGTTACCCCCTCCCTATGTAATTTCTATCCATTTCTATCTCTCTCGCTCTATTATTAGTTTTGCCCATTACAATCATAATTGGATACAATGTATCGGACTGTCTTCCTCTCTGATAATCTTCACATATCTCTCGCAGTTTTCATTGTAAGTGAGGCTCGGAATCGTCTCTCTCGGGCGTCTCATCAATTCTTTGTCTGTCTAATAAATGGGACGATTGTTTAGCGATGAAATCTATTCTCTCCGTTGAATGCTCAAGACTCATCTCTTTTGATACCAAAGGAGACAGGAACAACAGAGGCGATTAAGTTTGCATGTGCCGCGCTATATAAGCCTTCATTCATTCAATGCGTCCTCTGTGTATGGGGGGGGGTGCAGGGTGTACGGGGGAGGGGGTGCGGGGTGTACGGAGGGTGGGGGTGTGGGGTGTACAGGGGGAGGGGGTGCGGGGTGTACGGGGGAGGGGGTGCGGGGTGTACGGAGGGTGGGGGTGTGGGGTGTACAGGGGGAGGGTGTACCCCCTCCCTGTGGGGTGTACAGGGGGAGGGGGTGCGGGGTGTACGGGGGAGACCCCCTGCGGGGTGTACAGGGGGAGGGGATGCGGGGTGTACGGGGGAGGGGGTGCGGGGTGTACGGTGCGGGGTGTACGGGGGAGGGGGTGTGGGGTGTATGGGGGGAGGGGGTGCGGGGTGTACGGGGGAGGGGGTGCGGGGTGTACGGGGGGAGGGGGTGCGGGGTGTACGGGGGAGGGGGTGCGGGGTGTACGGAGGGTGGGGGTGCGGCTCTTTAATTCCATAATTAACGCGCCCAGAGGAGGGGGATGGGGGTCACCATTCCTGTATTGATTGGTAATCTTCTAGTCGGGGGGGGGGGGGACAAGTGACAGTAGAGAAGGAATTGTCCGAACCAGCCAAAGTCTTCTGAACTATCAAGCCCCATACACACTATCAGTTTTCCTGACGGTTTTCTCTTCAGATTTACCAAAACCATCTAATATGAGGTCAAACCTCAAGAGTTTCAATTTGTATGCAATCAGGCCGGCCCTTGTACTACATGGTTTTGGTAAACCTGAAGAGAAAACCGTCAGGAAAACTGATAGTGTGTATGGGGCTTCAGAAGTCGAATCCCCCCCCCCCCCCCGGATTGCCCTTCCAGAGGAAGAGGTTCTCTATAAATAGGAGGCATCGAGGGGTCCCGGGGGGGCCGGGTCGTGTCTCTTTGTACTTCCAGTCATTCTAACGAGCCAATGTGTGCCGAGAACTAATATAACTCACTTTGAACGTTTAATTTAAGGTCAATTTTAACCCGTTTCTTGCCACTGACGTAAGTCCTACAGTGGTGGTGCGTCCCCCCCCCCCACCACCACACTCCCGGCATTATGGTTGCCCCCCCAAAGGGCCGGTTGTATCTGTAGGAGAGAGTCTGCTGAATGCTGAGACCTGGGGAGGTAGGGAGAAGGTGTAGCTGCATGGACGGGCACAGGATCTGTAGGATAAGTTCTGTCCTCCACTCTGCTGCTGATTGCTGAGACGGGGGGGAGGGGGGGGATCAGAGACCAACCTCTCCACAGCTGCACAGAGATACGTAGCATCTGTCGGAGGAGTTTTGTCTCCTCTCTACTGAGACAGAGATTAACCTCTCCGCAGCTACACAGAGAAGCGCAGAATCTGACTAAGGAGTTCTGTCCTCTCTACTGCTGATTGCTGAGACATGGAGGGAGGGGCAGAGATGAACCTCTTCACAGCTGCACAGAGAAGTGTAGGATCTGTTGGACGAGTTCTGTCCTACCCTCTGCTTCTGATTGCTGAGAGGGGGGGGCAGAGATGAACCTCTCTGCAGCTACACAGAGAAGCATAGGATCTGTTGGTGGAGTTCTGTCCTCCTCTCTACTGCTGATTGCTGAGACGGGGGCAGCGATGAGCCTCTTCACAGCTGCACAGAGAGAGAAGCGTAGGATCTGTCGGAGGAGTTCTGTCCTCCCCTCTTCTTCTGATTTCTGAGACGGGGGCAGTGATGAGCCTCTTCACAGCTGCACAGAGAAGCATAGGATCTGTTGGTGGAGTTCTGTCCTCCCCTCTACTGCTAATTGCTGAGACGGGGGGGCAGAGATGAACCCTTTCGAGATGCATAGGATCTGTCGGAGGAGTTCTGTCCTCCCCTCTACTGCTGATTGCTGAGACCGGGGGGGGGGGGCAGAGATGAACCTTTTCGAGATGCATAGGATCTGTCGGAGGAGTTCTGTCCTCCCCTCTTCTTCTGATTGCTAAAACAGGGGCAGTGATGAGCCTCTTCACAGCTGCTTCTGATTGCTGAGACGGGGGGGGGGGCAGAGATGAACCTTTTCGAGATGCATAGGATCTGTCGGAGGAGTTCTGTCCTCCCCTCTTCTGCTGATTGCTGAGACGGGGGGGGGGGCATCTTTGCTCACGATTTTGTGTGGGTGTTTTTGGCGCGATACCACGTGTCGCGCATTGGGCAGCCTTTTCACTTCAACGGGCTGCCTTATGTATGTCTGTCACCTGAAAGAAGCTTCTGCTCCTTTTTGGGCGTTAATTTTTTTTTTTAAAAGCCGCAATTTTTTTAAAGCCGCGATCACAGCGCAATTAGGTGTCGCCGCAATCGCCCCCAAAATCGCACCGCATTTGGGGTGCCATTTTGAATGAATGGCGCCCAGACAAAACACGTGTTGTGCATTTTGCAGCAATCGCCACGCGATGATTGCGTCTGCGATTCCGAATCGCCAAATGTGAACGGAGGTCGAAATTTCTCGTGTTTTCCACAGCCTGTTACTCAGTCATGGCGGCACAATCGCTAAAAAATAGGCGCGACTTTGCTGTTGCTCTGTAGTGTTCTGCAGCTCCAAAATAATGCTTCCCGTGTGACATCATCCCTTCAAAATGAAGGTTTACTTGACATTGCGACTTGTCAGGGGGAGGGGAGGGGGGGGGGCAGGGGTCACGTCTGGTCTTGTCACAGGTCCGCCGCCGGTAATTAATGACAGCCAGGTTCATGGGGGGGGGGAGGGCAGACTCAGAGGTAATCCAATGAGGACTTAACAGTCTGACAGCAAAGATAAGATAAGAAGGTTTACCCAGGAGGTTGTCTGGTGGGGGAGGGGGGGGGCAGATTTACAGCGGAGGAGAAAACCCCCATAAACATTCCGCATTCTTCCTCCTGTGTTGGGCGGCGGCTCCGAACGTTCACATTGTATGGAATATTGACAACCATGCTGGTCCAATAAAGCCGATCCCAGAATAACCGCCATTCCTGCATGTGGGGGAACCCGGAGCGTGACGTCATGTGATCAGAAAACTTCCGGCATTTATTATCACTGGTTCCCGGCACTGAGAGCGTTCGGCTCCGGGCCCCTCCCTTCAGATAGGCCCAGTGGTGTGAGTGACACACTAAGGCCCCTTTCACACTGGGGCGTGTTTCAAGCGTTTTTACAGCGTTATTCGAGCGAAGCCTCCTCTGCAATCCCAATGTGCTGGTAAAGCACCGCTAAGACGCGTTTTAGCAGCGCCTCGGTGTGAAAGGGTAAGGCGTTTTTACAGCGCTTTTCAATTCATTTCAATGGAGAGGGGCGTTTTTGCAGCGTTTTTTTCAGCGCCCAAAAGCTGCTCCAAAGATGCTGCTTGCAGGACTTTTCTCAACGCCTCAGTGTGAAAGGGTAAGGCGCTTTTACAGCGCTTGCAGGACTCAGTGTGAAAAGGTCCATTAAGATGCATGGAGAGCGTTTTAAGAGCGCTATTTTTAACGCTAAAATGCTGTAAAAACGCTTCAGTGTGAAAGGGCTGTAAGGCCCAACCCTGCTCTGTGTGCAGAGAACACATGACTGAGATTGAGATTGTTAGATCTCTCTCTCACTCACCCCCCCATCCCCCTCTATCTCTCTCTTACCTCCTCTCTCTCCCCCACCCTCTCTCACCCATCTCTGTCTCACCCCCACCTCTCTCTCTCTTTCTCTCACCCCCTCTCTCTCTCTCTCAACCTCCACCCCCTCTTTCATCCTCATTCCCTCTCTCACCCCACTCCCTTCTCTCCCTCCCACCTCCCTCACCCCCTCTCTCTCACCCTCCCTATCTCCCTCACCCCTTCTCTACCCCCTCTCCCAACCTCACCCCCTCCCTCTCTCTCCCTCATCCCTTCTCTTTCTCAACCCCACCCCCTCTCTCTCTCTAACTCTCTCCCTCTCACCCCCTCTATCTCACCCCACCCCCCCTCTCTCTCAACCCCTACCCCCTCTCTCATACCTCATCCCCTCTCTCTCACCCCCACCCCCTCTCTTACCCCCACCCCCTCTCCTCCCACCTCTCTCACTCCCTCTCTATCTCCCTCACCCCCTCTCTCTCCCCCTCTCTATCTCCCTCACCCCCCTCTCTCTCTCACCACCACCCCTCTCTCCCACCCCCTACTCTCTCTCTCTCTCTCACCCCCATCCTTCCCATCTCTTTCTCTCACCCCCACTCTCTTTCTCAGCCCTCTCTCTCGCCTCCACCGCCATTTCACCTCCACCGCCATTCTCTCACCTCCACCCCCCCTCTCTCTCCCTCCCTCACCCCTCTCTCTCACCCCCCCCCCCTCTCTCACGACACCCCTCTCTCCCCTCTCTATTTCTCTCACCCCCACCCCTCTCTCTCACCCCCCCACCCACTACCTCTAACCCCATCCCCTCTCTCCTTCTCACCCCCCCTCTATCACCCCCATCTCCCTCTCTCTCACCCCCCCACCCCCCCTCTCTCTCTCTCTCTCTCTCTCTCTCTCTCTCTCTCAAAGAACAACTATTCCCCAAGACAAGAATTAGGGACTTTGGAAGGCAACAAAAAAGAAATATAAACAGAAAATTATCTGATTGGTATTTATTAATAAATAGTATAAAATTAATCAGGTGCAAACATCACCAATGATATAATAATAATAATAAAAAAAATAAAAAAACAATATACAATGTTAGATCGTTAGTGAGTGGTAATTGTCGATATTCTACCCGATGTGTTTCAGCACTCTCTCTCTCTCACCCCTCCTCTCTCTCTCACCCCTCCTCTCTCTCTCTCACCCCTCCTCTCTCTCTCTCTCTCTCTCTCACCCCCATCCTCCCTCTCTCTTTTTGTCTTCCTTACCCCTTCTCTCTCTCTCTCCCTCTCTCTCTCTCTCTCTCTCTCTCACCCCTCCTCTCTCTCTCTCTCTCTCACCCCCATCCTCCCTCTCTCTTTGTCTTCCTTACCCCTTCTCTCTCTCTCTCTCTCTCTCTCTCTCTCTCTCATCCCCTCGCTCTTTCTCGCACCCTTTTTTCTCACACCCCCCACTCCCCCTCTCTATCTCTCTCTCACCCCTCTATTTTATTTAAATATTTGTTTTCATTTTCATTTTATTTCCATAAAAAGAACCCACCACGTTCCTCCAGCACCAGGGCCCATGAGGCTCTTAATCCAGCCCAGACCGGATCCCATAGATCCCGACTATTGTGGAAGCAAATCCCCCTTGTCCCCCCATTATGATACATTGGGCCAGATTCAGGTAGATGGGAGCATCTTTGCTCTGGAGTAACGCTTCTCATTTACGTTACTCTGGCGAAATTTTAGGAGCAAGTGCTGTTATTCATGAAGCACTTGCTCCTAAAGTTGCGGCAGCGTATCGCAAATGAGCCGGCAGAATTCAAATTGGGCGGGTACGGGGCGTGTATTATTAAAACTAAGCGCGATCCCGCGGCGAACGTACTGCGCATGCGTCGACTGTCAATGCATCCCAGTGCGCATGCTCCAAATTCTGTCAGTGAACGTCAATGACGTCAAATCCCCATTCATGGACGTTTTACGCAAGCGACGCAATTTTTTTTTTTTTTCGACGCGATGACGACGGCTATACTTAACATAGGATACTCCACTAGGGGGCTTCTTTATCTTTACGCCGCGTATCTCTTACGGAAACGTCGGAAAGTCACTGCGTCGCGCCCGAATACGATCGTGAATTGCCGATTCCCGCTGATTAACATATTTTTTCGGCGTTAATCAGCGGGAACGCCCCCCGGCGGCATTTTTAAATTAAAGTTGCGATGCGATGGCGAAATTCAATTGCGCCGCTCGCATCGGAACTCCAACCCGGCGTTTCTTGTTTTCTGGTTACAGAAAACAGAAACGCCGGCTTAAAGTGACAGTTAGGCTGGCGGATCACTGATACCCCCGCCATAACTCTACCTGAATCTGGCCCATTGTATTTCTTTCTAATACATTTTTTTTGAAACGTTGTAACATAAATCCTTCATGATGAGGGTAAAACACAATCCTTACAGCGATATTAAACCCAAAAGCAAACATTTCATATATTGCAGCTTACCAATTCTTAGATGGGACGGCTGCATTTGTTTTCTATTTTAGGCGTCCTTTCCTTTATTTTCCCCTTGCGATCCGGCCCAGTAAGTCTGAGAACATGCTCTCTTGCAGATGTAGCCGTTAAAGGGGTTGAGACAAACCATTTACCATCAAGAGGAGTGCTTACAATGATCAGCTTTTATTTATTTATGTAAAATCTTTATCCCAAAAGGGGGGAAAAAAAAAGACAGTTGCTATAACCGATTATAAAGTGTGAGTGGGAGTCTGGCTTCCATTTGTTAGTGTATATAAATCTGCTAATACATCTAACACCCCCCTAGATTAAAGTTTAACTAAAGGCAAAACTTTATTTTAGTTTTTCAGTTTTTGGATAGAGTGGAGAGGAATTACGATCCCCCCTTTCTGTCTGTGTCCCCATTAGGAAGACTCACCCTCTCTATTGGTCCTGTTTACCATTATCATTGAAAGTGACCAGAAAAGTAATGGAGGGCAAATCTTCCAATAGGGACACTAGTTCTGGAGATCCTTGGAGGTCCCAAGGGATTCCCTTAATTTGCAGAGACTTACTCTCACTTCCTGTTTGTGGTTATGGGACAGGAAGTGACGGTAAATCTCCCTCAATATGACACAGGTGGCAACTAAAAAACAAAAACGACAGAGGTTATAACCCCTCCTTTATTATCCAAGGTGAAAAATTAAGTTTTGCCCATAGTTCTTCTCTAACCATGCTGCTTGTCCAAATGGTGCCCCCGGTGCTCCTTCCTCCAGAGTGGGGGGCGCTCTAATACAGGAGATTTGTTACTAGCCAGATCACCAGGTGAAAATAAAGGACAGAAAAAAAAAATAATGCAGCCACAGCATTTAAGGATTGGTAAGCTACAATGTAATTCAGTTTTCTTTTGGGAGTTTTTATACCATTTTAACAATATGTACATTGGACATTCATAGTCACACACCTCCTCTTTCTTATGCCGCGTACACACGGTCGTTTTTTGCGATGAAAAAAAACGAAGTTTTTTAAAACGTCATTTAAATTGATCGTGTGTGGGCAAAACGTTGTTTTTTGTCTTCAAAAAAACGACCAAAAAAAAAATTCCAACATGCTTGAATTTTTTGTGTCGTTTTTGTTTCACAAAAAGTCACCGTGTGTAGCAAAAACGTCTTTTAAAACGACGTTTTTCAACCCGCGCATGCCCAGAAGCTAGTTATGAAGCGAGCTTCAATGGAAAAGAGTGGTGAACGTAACCTCGCTTTTTGTGAAAAAAACGATGCTGTAGGCAACATCGTCTTTGAAAAGTGACGTTTCAAAAACGTCGTTTTTTACTTCACAGAAAACGTCGTTTTTTTTCATCGCAAAAAACGACCGTGTGTACGCGGCATTAGTTCTACGCGTTTCATGGAATATATTTGCTTCCTCAGGATCAGGGTGTATGTCACTTCTATGCTGAATGATAACTCAATGCTGCATCTTTTGTACATTTACTATAACAAATAGTTTTATGGCGGATTCTGATGTAAGGGGGAGACTCCAATGGGGACCCTGATGTGAGGGGAGACTCCATTGGGGACCCTGACGTAAGGGGAGACTGTAATGGGAGAATCCAGTGGTGACCCTAATGTAAGGGGAGACTTCCACTCAAATGGGGACCCTGATGTAAGGGGAGACTCCAGTGGGGGACCCTGATGTGAGGGCTGGCTCCAGTGGGGGACCCTGATGTAAGGGGAGACTTCAATGGGGACCCTGATGTAAGGGGGAAACTCAAATGGGGCACCCTTATGTAAGGGGGAGACTTCAATGGGGACCCTGATGTAAGGGGACACTCAAATGGGGACCCTGATGTAAGGGGGAGACTCAAATGGGGACCCTAATGTAAGGGGAGACTCCAGTGGACCCTGATGTAAGGGGAGACTCCAATGGACCCTGTTGTAAGGGGGAGACTCCAGTGGGGACCCTGATGTGAGGGGAGGCGCCAGTTGGGACCCTGATGTGAGGGGAGGCTCCAGTGGGGACCCTGATCTGAGGGGATCGGCTCCAGTGGGGACCCTGATGTGTGGGGAGGCTCCAGTAGGGACCCTGATGTGAGAGGAGGCTCCAGTGGGGGACCCTGATGTGAGGGGAGGCTCCAGTGGGGACCCTGATGTGAGGGGAGGCTCCAGTGGGGACCCTGATGTGAGGGGAGGCTCCAGTGGGGACCCTGATGTGAGGGGAGGCTCCAGTGGGGGACCCTGATGTAAGGGGAGACTTCAATGGGGACCCTGATGTAAGGGGGAAACTCAAATGGGGACCTTGATGTAAGGGGGAGACTCAAATGGGGACCCTGATGTAAGGGGAGACTCCAGTGGACCCTGATGTGAGGGGAGACTCCAATGGGGACCCTAACGTTGGGGAGACTCCAATGGGGACCGTCCGTGACATAAAGGTAGACTCTAATGGGGACCCTGACATGAGGGGGAGACTCTAATGGGGACCGTGACATAAAGGGAGACTATAATGGGAGACGCCAATGGGGACCCTAATGTGAGGGGAGACTCCAATGGGGACCCTGATGTAAGGGGAGACTCCAGTGGGGACCCTAATGTAAGGGGAGACTCTAATGGGGACCATGATGTAAGGGGAGACTCTCCTGACCAGATTTGTTCCTTTCTTCCTCTTAGTTTTCCAAAGCCATGAAGCATTTCGGGGAGGTGGATGGCCGAATGCAGCCGGATGAGTTCTTCGGAATATTTGACACTTTCCTGCAGTCGTTTTCCGAGGCCAAACAAGATCTGGAGAACATGAGGAAGAAGAAGGAGGAAGAGGAGCGCAGGGCGCGGATGGAAGCCATGGTAGGACCAAATCCTGAAACTTAGAACATTCCTCCACTGTCTTCTATACTTATATGTGTGTTCAAGCTCAATGTATATAAGGGCCAGGCAACTAGTATTTTCAAAGAGAGAGGTCAACAATGGTATTATTTATTGTTTTGGTGCCGTTTTGATCTTTAAATAGCTCGTCACGTGCCTTAGGGTTCATTTACATTTTCTTTGAAGTTTTATTGAAGCTTGGCAAATGCCCTGTGTGTGTGGATTTTCTACTTGTTTTAAAGGCGCTCATTAGTACCCCCACTCAGCAGATCCCAAGCTCATTAGTACCCCCACTCAGCAGATCCCAAGCTCATTAGTACCCCCACTCAGCAGATCCCAAGCTCATTAGTACCCCCACTCAGCAGATCCCAAGCTCATTAGTACCCCCACTCAGCAGATCCCAAGCTCATTAGTACCCCCACTCAGCAGATCCCAAGCTCATTAGTACTCCCCACTGTTCAGCAGATCCTCAGCTTACTGCTATACCCACTCAGCAGATCCCAAGCTCATTCGTACCCCTGTTCAGCAGATCCTCAACTTACTAGTATACCCAGTCAGCAGATCCCCTGATCAGTAGAGTTAGAACAGTTAGAATCACTTCCTAGGACACACTTAACCCCTTCCTCGCCCCCTAGTTGGTTAACCCCTTCACTGCCAGTCACATTTACACAGTAACCGGTCCATTTTTATAGCACTGGTCGCTGTATAAATGTGAAATGGTCCCCAAATAGCGTCAGAAGTGTCCGATGTGTCCGCCATAATGTCACAGTCACGATTAAAAATCGACGATCGCCGCCATTACTAGTAAAAAAACAATATTAATAAAAATGCCATAAAACTATCCCCTATTTTATAGACGCTATAACTTTTGCGCAAACCAATCAATAATGTTTTTTTTTTTACCAAAAATAGGTAGAAGAATACTTATCGGCCTAAACTGAGGGAAAAAATAATAATTTTTTATATATTTTTGGGGGGATATTTATTATAGCAAAAAGTCAAAAATATTGCTTTTTTTGTCAAAAATTTAGCTCTATTGTTGTTTATAGCGCAAAAAATAAAAACTCCAGAGGTGATCAAATACCACCAAAAGAAAGCTCTATTTGTGGGGGAAAAAAAGGACGTCAGTGTTGTTTCAGAGCCACGTCGCACGACCGCGCAATCGTCAGTTAAATCGACGCAGTGCCGAATCGCAAAAAGTGGCCCGGTCTTCGACCAGCAAAATGGTCCAGGGCTGAAGTGGTTAAAAAAAAAGCGCATCCAATACCACGTTATGAAGTGTACGTGTACAGTGTAAATTAGCCCTTAGTGCATATTTTGTAAAATACCTTCTAGTCTTTAATGCCTTTTTCTCTTTTCTTTTTTTTTCAGTTGAGTTATTTCTGTTGCCCCCAAAATTAGAACTCTATAGTTTCTTGTCCTGTTCCTGGACAATAAATAAACACATCTGTCGTAGGCTAGAAAACCTGGCTGAGGAGCACAGACCTAGACCCAGGCAGGGTGCACGGGGTGCTCTGCACCCAGGCGCCGCAGAGGTGGGGGCACCGAAGCTCCAAAGTGCTCCCCTCCTCCTTGTCTGTGTCCAGAGGTGGAGCGCATGTAGATGCTGCTGCGGTTCCCCATCCCGCTTGCTCTCTCCGCTGGCAACTGAAAAGAGCGCATACCCGAAATCCAGGCTGGGTACCACAGTGGAGCCTAGTACCCGAACACGTTTCGGTACTAGGCTCCACTAATTAATTGGGTCCAGTGTGCATGAAGCAGTCTCCTGTCTGCCCCACCCCCTCTGCGTGTGTCGGCTCTTCTCCCATAGGCGGTGTGATGAGAGGCTTTTGGGTTGGCCGGAGCTGCTGCCAATCATCCCGTGCACTCCCAGAAATGCTCTTCGAGTGCCACCCTTCAAGTAACCAAAGTTGCCACATATGCCCCGCCCCCCTTGTAATGTGCTTCTGCTCCCGGCGCGCCCTAGCTACAGGGATCTATTGGACAAGTACTAATCTATGGGGGCACCTGCTGTGGGGGGCTCTGATGGGGGACACTGCTGTGGGGGGGCTCTGATGGGGGACACCTGCTGTGTGGGGGCTCTGATGGGGGACACCTGCTGGGGGGGGCTCTGATGAGGGACACCTGCTGTGGGGGACTCTGATGGGGGACACCTGCTGTGGGAGGGCTGTGATGGGGGACACCTGCTGTGGGGGGGCTCTAATGGGGGACACTTGCTGGGGGGGGGCTCTGATGGGGGACACCTGCTGTGGGGGGCTCTGATGGGTGACACCTGCTGGGGGGATTCTGATGTGGGACACCTTCTGTGGGGGGCTCTGATGGGGGACACCTGCTGTGGGGGGCTCTGATGGGGGACACCTGCTGTGGGGGGCTCTGATGGATGACACCTGCTGGGGGGGATTCTGATGTGGGACACCTGCTGGGGGGGATTCTGATGTGGGGAGACCTGCTGTGGGGGGCTCTGATGGGGGACACCTGCTGTGGGGGGGCTCTGATGGGGGACACCTGCTGTGGGGGGCTCTGATGGGGGACACTTGCTGTGGGGGGGCTCTGATGGGGGACACCTGCTGTGGGGGGGGGGCTCTGATGGGGGACACCTGCTGTGGGGGGCTCTGATGGGGTACACCTGCTGTGGGGGGGGCTCTGATGGGGGACACCTGCTGTGGGGGGCTCTGATGGGGGACACCTGCTGTGGGGGGGCTCTGATGGGGGACACCTGCTGGGGGGACTTTGATGGAGGACACTAATGAAGACTTAGGGGAGCATCTCTGTGTTTGAGTCGTAGCCATAGAAACATTTGCAAAGGGGAGGGGTTAGTAAAGATAACCACGCCCACGTGGGGGCACCAGAAACATTTCTGCCTAGAGGATCGGCCCTGCCTAGACCCAAACTTGAAGTAGTCAACCATTTTTTTTTTCTTTCTAACCTCTGAGGGACCTTATTTCTGTGTTTGTGAAATAAATCCAGTTGGTCTGTTTTCCCTGTAAAGCCTTCCAAACTGATTTTGATTCATAGCTGCAAAGTTTGTAATCCAGGACCAGCAACAAGGTGATAAATCATTTTTAATATCTGCCCTCAACAGGCTTGGAAACTTCACTATCTGCCCACTAAGTCCTTCATGATTTATGGTCATTAAAAAGCTTAAAACGTTCCTGCTATCTCAAAGACAAGGTGGGAAGATTGAGGAGTTTACAAGGGAGTGATTACTCGCATAACACGATTTATTGTTGGAGATGATACATTGTGACGGCTCTAAACCCTCATTTTTTTTTCTTTCTTTTTTTTCAGCTTAAAGAACAGCGCGAGAAAGAGAGGCGGTTGAAGAAGTCCCAAGCCGGTAGCATATCCGAGGAAGGAGGCGAGTTTGACGACCTGGTGTCGGCGTTACGATCTGGAGAAGTGTTCGATAAAGACTTATCCAAGCTGAAAAGGAACCGCAAACGCTCCGGAAACCAAATTCTGGACACGAGCAGAGAGAGAGCGGTTACCAAACTAAATTATTAGGAGGCCACGTCAAAAAGAGAGAGGGAAGAGACAGACGTTAAAAATGGAACAGAACGGGTTTTTTTAGGAGGATGATTCGAGGTCACAGGATAAAAGTTGGAGTTTCCTTGTGGAAGAAAACAAAATTGTTTTTTTTTTACCTCCTTTTCGTGACTGAGATCATTTCCCACCATGGCTTGGAACGTCAAGCTTTTTCTTGAAGTGCCTCAGTGGATTCATTTCATGCCTGGTCAAAGGCTCGGGGTCCACGTATTTGGAAAAGGCCCACGGCGGTGGAAGAAGACGGGTCAAAACCTCATTGTCACACTTTTTAAAAGTGCCAATATTTTTGCACTGTCCAACATTTCAAAAATAATGGTGTTTTATTGGAACTTTTTTTTTTTTGCCTGAAACACAAATGTTTTTTACTTTGAAGATGAAATGGAAGCTCCCAAGATGGCAGGCCCATTTTGCAGTCTAAGGATTTCTGGAAAAGCTCTGTGCCACACGACGCCGGGCTCGCGGGAACAAAATAAAAAGTTGCACATTTTTTTTAAAACTGGCTTCTTTTTTATGTAGATGGAATTTCAGCATTTTTTTTTTCCTGGGAACCGCAGCTGCGAATAATACAAGTGGGTACTTTCTCTTAAGCCTTGTATGGGACACGCTTTGTGATTCCAGGATTCCACATTCTGAAAAACCACTGTGTGTTTTGCAAAGAGTCATGCACTTTTTTTTCTCCGCCTCTCATCTGTTGCCATGGTTAGTATTGGCTTCGAAGATGTTGTTACACAGAGTCTAACTTGCTAACGTTTCGAGCTGGCTCAAAAAAAACAGAGCACTAAGTTTCGTAATGATAAAAAAAAAATAATCAATGCGTCATGAGGTTCCTGACCCTGCCTCACAGCCAGCACTTTTGAGATGTGTGGAAAGTACGTGGGAGTGCCAAAAAATATTTTATCTCTATTAGAAGCACATCAGGATACTTAATTTTTTATCTTCTCAGAGAAGAAAGGAAATTGGATAATCGTAGTGTCTTAGAAATAAGGATTTGATTTGCTTGGATGGAACAGTTTCGTACTCGGCACAGTGGATGGTGACAACTCATTGGATGGAATGCCGAGATCTTGGAAGGACGTGTTGAACCATTCGGAAAGGTCTACAGTAAAACCTCCTCATGTATGGGAAGTTCAGTGGTATTGGTTAACCTGGCTTGGAAAACAGTTCTATGGTAGACACCAAAGTCACTTCCAGCTGACAGTGCCCTTGTGGACTACAGTATTTTGGGAAACCAGATCTAGTGGGACAGCTAGGTCTTGTCGTATCGAATACAAATCATATAAAACTCTTTCAAGTCATGAGGTTCCTGACCCTGCCTCACAGCCAGCACTTTTGAGATGTGTGGAAAGTACGTGGGAGTGCCAAAAAATATTTTATCTCTATTAGAAGCACATTAGAAGCACATCAGGATAATTAATTTTTTATCTTCTCAGAGAAGAAAGGGAATTGGATAATCGTAGAGTCTAAGAAATAAGGGTTTGATTTGCTTGGATGGAACAGTTTCGTACTCGGCTTTCCATCCAATGAGTTGTCACCATCCACATTCCCGAGATCTTGGAAGGACGTGTGCACCATTCGGAAGGTCTACAGTAAAACCTCCTCATGTATGGCAAGTTCAGTGGTATTGGTTAACCTGGCTTGGAAAACAGTTCTATGGTAGACGCCAAAGTCACCTCCAGCTGACAGTGCCCTTGTGGACTACAGTATTTTGGGAAACCAGATCTAGTGGGACAGCTAGGTCTTGTCTTATCGAATACAAGTCATATAAAACTCTTCCAAGTCAACCCGTTCCTTGTCTAGTGTTATCCAAAGTATGGCTCCTGCAACCTTTGATTAAACAAACTCTTTTCCTGCGAGGATCCAAATTCCAAATAATTCATGATGAACTAACTCGATGCGGGCCTCTTCTAGGGAATAAGGGGGAAAATGGTACTTTCTGTGGCAATAATATATAAATAGGAGAAAATTATTTTGTTGTTGATGTATGTTTCTTTCTGAGAATTGTTTTATAGTAAGAGGGACATATGAAGATATAGAGGCAGGTAAGGGAGGGAATGTTGTAATGATAACATTGTGTAATCTAGTCTAAATGTTAAAGAGACATGCAATGTATTAAGCCATACTAAAGACAAATGTTTTTTTTTTTTTGTATATTTTGGGTTCACCTAGAAGGTTATATTACTTGCTGACTGTGATCACCCGGTCAGATATAAAAAGTGATGCCAAAAACATACCCATGGTGAAAAAAGCTGGCAGAAAAGCGTCTGGGTCAACCAGGTCAAGCTACAAAAACTGATATCTAACGTCTAGGTTTGGGGTCTCCAAGCTATGGCACTCAGGCCAAATATGGTTGACTGCAAGATTTTTTTCTTGCCCACAGCTAGGGTCAGTGGCCGTTAGATCAGCCTAAGGTCTCTGTTTCTACCAAAGTCCCCCCCACCTCACACCTCTTTGTTCATGTCAGAAGCACCACCATGGTGAAAAACAGACAGCGGTCAACCAGGTCAAGCTATACAAACTGATATCCAGTGTCAGTTAGGGGTCTCCAAACTCTGGCCCGCAGCTAGTGTCAGTGGCCGCTCACACAGGTCTTCAGCAGGGGGTACCTAGAGCATTTGGCACCTGGGGTGGATCCTATATCTGGCATCCCCCATTTAAAATGTAAAAACACCCCACTGTGCCCCCTTCATACCTCTGAATCCCCCAATATCTCTTTATCATTACTTTGTACCGCCTCTCCAAAACTGGACCTCTTTATATTACACAGCCCCCTCCTGCAGCTCTGGATCCCTTTACATTACACAGCCCCCCCCTGTATCTCTGGATCCCTTTACCATTAACACAGCCCCCTGCACCTCTGGACCCCTTTACATTACACAACCCCCTGCATCTCTGGATCCCATTTACATTGCACAGCACCCTACACCTATGGACGCTTTGCGTTGCACAGCACCCTGCACATCTGGACCCCTTTACATTACACAGACCCCCCAGCTCTGGACCCCCTGCACATTACTCCCCACAGTTCTGGACCCCTTGCACATTACAGGTCAGCATTTAGTAACCATTTGTTCCCAACCCCCCCACTTTCCACTGTCATTGTACCATCACTGGTCCTACCAACCAATCATGTGCTTGCCCCACAATTCATAGGAGGTTGGCACTCCTCTATCCAGACCTGATAGGGACTCTTAAGTAAAGAGGGGGACACTGCCATAAGGGGGAATGTAATGGTAACTTTGATGTAAGAGGGGGGCTCTGATGGGGACCCTAATGTGTGGAGGGCTTTAATGTATGTGACAAATAGATGCCCACCACCCTCACCTAGAACTGGCCTTTCAGCAAGGGTCACATGGAAGGGCAATACGTGCAAAACGAAACCAAAGAAATTCCTGGTTCAACCTACTGACCAGCTTGCCAACCAACCAAATTGTCCAAGACAGAACAATTTTGTTGGTTAGCACGCTGGTCGGTAAGCTGAGCCGGGAATTTCTTTGATTTTGTTTCTAATGTATGGGAGAATCTGGTGTAAGGGGACTCTAAAGTAGACCCTGATGTAAGGGGGTGGGGGAGTATAATGTAAGAACTGACTTTGATGGGGGCTATAATGTAAGGCAGACTATAATGGGGTACCCTAATGTACAGGGGTACTCTAGAGATCTGTGAAGATCTTGGAGTCCTTGGACATATGGTAAGTCAATAGGTTTTCCAGCCATTCAGCCAAAGTATCAGTATTGGGTAGTCTAGAAATTGCCTAAATGTTTACAGACTGTCTCAGCTGATTGTATGGACCCCACCACTCACCATATGCCTTCTCTGTATTGTAATGTATGAGATGTCTACTATTTCCTTGCTGGGTCCAAAAACTCATGAAGGGTATTCCGCAAGGATTGAAATTCCTTCCAACCAAATAAAATCTGATGCACACAAATGAAGAACAAAGGTTTTCAGGAAACACGGACTGATCTTTTACGAATAGCTTATGTTTATTTTTGATAGCTTTGCCTTGCAGCTTCTCTAGTTTCCACTTCCGTTGTCTCCTGAAACAGGCTACAGTTCCTTGTTGATTGGCGGAGTGAGCAGATGCATTTTTTTATCTACTCTTCTTGTCTGCCCAAGTGACACATTCAGCCACAAAGTAACAAAGTGGAATTCTCTATTTTGGGAACATTATTTAGGAACGGCATGCATCTTTTTTAGGAAATGACTTGGATGGAAAGGAGGAGAACCAAAAACCCTATCAATTTACCTGGCACTAGTAATATCAGCAGCATGTTTCAATTGGCATGTCCCAACAATTGGCGTTCTCCTGAATGTTCATGAAAATTATTATAGTCCCACCCCTTTAACTTTACATTACATGTACCTAAAATCCTTGAATGGCGCAAATGGCAAAATACCAAACCCTATCAAGCAGGTTCACCAAAAACGGAGCAATGACCATTCCACTGGTCAGAGACTTGGCAATTCTGGGCAGCTTTCATCAGCTTTTAAAGGAAAGAACCATAGAGTTGAAGGCATCTGCCACCTTCAGTTTGAAGAATTTCCCAGTTTCGAGCAAGTAAACCATTAAAATTAAAGTCCAAACAAACTGAAATGACTGCAATGGCAACCAGAAGGTGTTTTTGTAGAAAAAAAGGAAATGGCAATACAGTGAAACCTCGGATTGCGAGTAACGCAGTTAACGAGTTGATATGCAAGTGCTTTGGATTACGAGCATTCTCCTGGAACGGATTATACTCGTAATCCAAGGTTCCACTGTATATTATTTTTGTTCTTGGTTTTACATACACTTTAAGGCCAACTCAAGCCAAATGTTTGGTTTTACTGATGACGGGGAAGTGATAGAACCTCTATTTTTTCTTGTATGTGAACCCTTCTTTTGGGAGATTTCCCTTTACTTTCTGTACCGTTGACACCTCTTCATACTCATGACACGCATAGGGGGTTGATTTTTTTTCTAGGCTGTTGCACTTTGCAAATGAATTTGTCACAGAGCTTATTGGATGAGATGAAGTTCTGATGACTTTCTTCAGCCCAATCGTGAAACTTCACCTCATTCCCAAAGTTCAATCCTTTTATTTTTTATTTTTTTGCTTTTTATTTGTCGCTGTACAATAATCGTTTTAAAAAGTCTGGTAGGTTTGGGAATTATTGTGCGCTTGTCTTCTTGTAAGTAGAGATAGAGCCAAGTACGTGAGTTTGCCTTCCTGTGTGTATGCGAGAGGATTCCATATGTGTAATTTATTAGGAGATTAGGTTGTCCGTATCCCATGTGAATACATGGTAGAAGCATATTGTGTTGCTCATTAGGAGATTAGGTTGTTGGTTCCCAGTGTGTGTATATGGCAGTGAATTCCATATGTATCATTTTTTTTTTTTAGGTTGTTGGGTTTTTCCGTCTTCATATATGGTAGAATTACTGTGGAGGTGTCCCAAAGACAGGGCCGAATATCTTGCCCAGTATTTGTCTGCAGGTTCTCAAGTGGCCCATACTTTGGACACCAGGGATCTACCTGTTACAATGTCTAAATTTTCCTTTTTTTACATTTTGACAGAAAAGTTGCATTACTGTCTTTCTTCGATAAATAGCAAAAACAGACCCAAAATAAGAGACACAATAAAAAGAAGGGTCAACTTAAGATGAAGTCTCATGATACAGGGAAGGGTCAACTTTAGATGAAGACTCATGATAAGGGGTTGGGTCAACTTTAGATAAAGACATACGATACAGGGAAGGGTCAACTTTAGATGGAGACTCATGATAAGAGGTTGGGTCAAAAGCATGGCCATGGGAAGGGTCAACTTTAGTTGAAGACTCATGATAAGAGGTTGGGTCAAGAGCATGGCCATGGGAAGGGTCAACTTTAGATGAAGACTCTTGATGAGAGGTTGGGTCAACTTTAGATGAAGTCTAAAGATAAGGGGTTAGGTCAACTTTAGATGAAGACACATGATACAGGGAAGGGTCAACTTTAGATGAAAACACATGTTAAAGGGAAGGGTCAAAATGGCCAATTACTTGTTTCCTAAGACCTTGTGGTGGGAGGTTATGCACGAGTAATATGTTTTTCAGGTTGGCTGTGGGTGGTTGGGGGTGAGGGGACAGAGGGTAGGTGTGTTGGAGCATAGAGTGACAGCAGTAGCTATCAGAGCAGCTAGAAAGCCATGGCCTGGTGGAATGAAGGTCGTGGTCCATAAATTAACCACCACTTATCTGGGGCATAAGGATGCTTCGCCTGAGGCTTCTGCCGCCCGCCTTCCATGCCCTGGCCCTAAACCGCGAGGTCCATGGCCGCAATTGGGCAATTCCCCTAAAAGTTGCATCTCTGTACTTCTTCTATAAATTGTAAAAAAC
This sequence comes from Rana kukunoris, assembly GCA_029574335.1. NCBI lineage: Eukaryota > Metazoa > Chordata > Amphibia > Anura > Ranidae > Rana > Rana kukunoris. The sequence goes on along the minus strand of CM056052.1, from coordinate 554,999,652 downwards.
TACCAAATTAAGACACACAATAAGTAGAAGGGTCAACTTTAGATGAAGACTCACGATAAGGGGTTGGGTAAACTTTAGATGAAGATACAGTGAAGGGTTACTTTTAGATGAAGACTCATGATAAGGGGTTCGGTCAACTTTAGATGAAGACACATGATACAGTGAAGGGTCTACTTTAGATGAAGACTCATGATAAGGGTTTGGGTCAACTTTTAGATGAAGACTCATGATAAGGGAAATGGTCAACTTTAGATGAAGACTCATGATAAGGGGTTGGGTCAACTTTAGATAAAGACACCAACATTTTTGAGTATAGCCTCAGTTGATGCAAAGGAAATAAATTTCCACTAGTGCCATCATCCAGAATGATTGATGCAAAAAATGGGACTGGATTAACATAGGGTGAAGGCTGCAAGTACCGTCTAACCCGCAAATGAACACCCGTCAAAAAGAGAATTGACTAGGACTATTCTGGGCACTGATAACATGACAGAAAGATTTAAAGCGGATCTCCACCCTAAAGTGAAGATCCGCTGATCCGAACACTCCCCCCCTCCGGTGTCACAATTGACACCTTTCAGGGGGGAGGGGGGTGCAGATAGACACGTATCTGCACCCACTTCCGGCCCAGCATTCACGGGCAAAAGACGGGCATTACATCACATCCCGTCTCCCGCCCATTGTGTGCTGGGAACACTCGGCTCCCAGCACACAGCTGGAGCCAATCGCGGGCGCAGCGCGACTCGCGCATGCGCCGTAGGGAACCGGGCAGTGAAGCCGCAGCGCTTCACTTCCTGGTTCCCTCACCGTGGATGGAGGGGGAGCAGCAGGGTGATGAGCGATCGCTCATCCTCTGCTGCGGACGGCGCTGGACTCCAGGACAGGTAAGTGTCCTAATATTAAAAGTCAGCAGCTGCAGTATTTGTTGCTGCTGGCTTTTAATATTTTTGTATTTGTGAACCATCCGCTTTAATTAACATAAAAAATATTTATTGACATAACAATTGTACAAAATTAAAAACATTTGAGCAAACCCCAACCATAGAAAACGTTAGATGAAGACGTGATAAAGGGAAGGGTCAACTTTAGATGAAGACTCAGGATAAGGGGTTGGGTCAACTTTAGATGACGATACATGGAAGGGTCAACTTTAGACGAACACACATTATAAAGGAAAGGGTCAACTGTAGATGAAGACACATGAAACAGGGAAGGGTCAACTTTAGATGAAGACTCATGATGAATAGAAGGGTCAACTTTAGATGAAGACTCATGATAAGGGGTTGGGTCAACTTTAGATGAAGACTCATGATGAATGGAAGGGTCAACTTTAGATGAAGACTCATGATAAGGGGTTGGGTCAACTTTAGATGAAGACTCATGATGAATGGAAGGGTCAACTTTAGATGAAGACACACGATAAAGGGAAGGGTCAACTTTAGACGAAGACTCATGATAAGGGGTTGGGTCAACTTTAGATGAAGACACATGATAAAGAGAAGGGTCAACTTTAGATGAAGATATATGATAAGGGGTTGGGTCAACTTTAGATGAAGACACATGATAAAGAGAAGGGTCAACTTTAGATGAAGACACATGATAAAGAGAAGGGTCAACTTTAGATGAAGATATATGATAAGGGGTTGGGTCAACTTTAGATGAAGACACATGATAAAGGGAAGGGTCAACTTTAGACGAAGACTCATGATAAGGAGTTGGGTCAACTTTAGATGAAGACACATGATAAAGAGAAGGGTCAACTTTAGATGAAGATATATGATAAGGGGTTAGGTCAACTTTAGATGAAGACTCATGATAAGGGGTTGGGTCAACTTTACATGAAGACACATAATAAAGGGAGGGGTCACCTTTAGACGAAGATATATGATAAACAGAAGGGTCAACTTTGCACTACTACTGACCAGATGAAAGGAGTTAGAAGAACCTCAAGTGGGCAATAAATGAAAAAACAGTGAACACTTAAATGTTCAAACCACCTGGTCCCCCAGGTTTATGGCACGGTGTGATTGGTGCATTGTTACGCCTGATCAGTCGCACCATTGGATTATTTTTTTTTGGTAATGGATCTGGTGGATGGAATTCTAAATGGAGGTAAGGGGAGTACGAGGGTTGATGAGAGAGAATGTTTTCACTGATATGATAGAGAACTGTCCAGGTTTGGTTACTCCTCGGTCTTGTTGGAAGGATTGTAGAATGTGATGATAAATTTCTGTATCTGGTACGATATGCATTCCATGATTCGTGTAAAAGAAGCTCAGGAAAAAAATGTACATTTTTTTCCCCAACAGATTTTATAGAAATGTATCAAATGGAAAGATTGTGAAGGCTTTTCTGGTGTCTGTTCCCATAGGAAAGATTTATGCCTATTTTCCAGTTCAAAACTGTTCTTCCCAGGGTGTCACCGGTGCAGGAAGTGAGGGAGAAATTCCAACAGGGACACATATTTATTAAAGTGCATGTAAACCCTAACAAGTAATTTCTCTTGGTTGCTGCCTTTAGGTCTGTTGGGGGGGGGGGGGGGGGCATTAAAGGCTCAGTCCGTGTTTCCTCCCATGCAGGGCCGTTTGAAGGAATTTGGGGGGCCCAAGCAAAATGGGGGCCCCTAAGCAGCCCGCCCCCCCCGTACGCAAAGCCCAAGTTTGCGCTACACAAATTTTTTACACCCATGTTTTTACTCCTCCCCCTCCCTAGTCCCTATGTTTTTCTATTCTCACCTCCCCTTCTTCCCTGTAGGCTGCCACTGTAGCGTGGCCGAGCTCCTCTTCCTCCTGTCAGTCCGGTGTTCTATCATTATGGGTCCCCAGTCCCCTATCGGATAGTACCTGGGCCGGACTGACAGGACTCCAGGAGGAAGGAAGAGGAGCTCGGCCACGCTACCACCTGGGAAGGGGAAGTTGGGGGTCCCAGGCCAGCTCAGGGGCCCCAAGCAATTGTTTGTTTTGCCTGTTCTGTAGCGCCGGGCCTGCTCCCATGTTTAGGTTGTAACATGAAATATGGTTACAGTCTGCTTGTTCTTCCTGACAGAAATCTAATGAGCACTTCCTGTGCTGATTCTTATCAATTACATTGTGCCCAGCTGTCTCTGAGGACTACGCAACCATGCCCCCCTATTTTATGGGGAATAAGGAGAGCAGGAGGTGTTCTGTAGTCCTAACACACTTTTTTTTTCAAGGGTGACAATGCTGCTCCTCCATAGATACAATACAGTGAATACTGAGCTAGCATTGTCATCCTAGAACAGGAAGTGTGTTCCTGGCAGGATCACCAGGGGAAAAAGAAGGAAAAAAGCATGAAGAAAAGAAAACAAATGCAGCCACCATATCCAGGGACTGGAAAGTTGCAATATATTACATTATTAGGTCTTTCCACAATTAGAATTCGGTTTACGGGATTTGTGGCAAATCAGCTTACATTTACAAATGGCGCCACTGCTAAAATATACAATTGTAACAACTGATCCATGTGAATAGGTGCGGCCAATCACAGATCATAGCTTTAATCTACGCTGACGGAATAATAACTTTCATGCACTTTTTTTTTTTTGGCTTTAATGAAAATAATAGAATCCATGGCAGTATTATTCAAGAAGGGAAGAAAATAATTTTGTTAATAACCTGTATATTTTTGTACCATGTATTTCTTAATATACAATTAAAATGTAGAGGATGTTATTGTACTAAAAATAAATAAAAATTAAAAAAAATAAAACCTGTAATTAATCCCGGGATGAGATTTGGGTTCCTTGTGCAGACCTGTATATATTGAAGTCACAGCCGACTGCCAGAAATGTTTTGGGGAGCGATGCTTTGGTGTGTCCTCATTGGTCGAAACAAAAAAAATTGATGACTTAAATTAAATTTGTAGTGTACTTTTTATTTGCACCTTTTTTTTATTAGAATATACTTGTCTTACTAGAGAAAATTAAACTTATCATTATATATTTCCTGCACTCTTTATGTATTTATTTACTTCTTATGTTACAATTTACATTTATTGGAAGCTGATTGATGGAACGCAAGGCTACCCACCGCCCCCTACCCACCTCCGAGCACCATCTCTTGGTTCCACCCCCTGCCCACCTCCGAGCGTCATCTCTTGGTTCCACCCCCTACCTCCCTGTACCGCCCCCTACCCACCTCCAACCACATCTCTTGGTTCCATCCCTTACTCAGCTCCTTGTATCGCCCTCTACCCACCTCTGAGCACCATCTCTTGGTTTCACCCCCACCCACCTCCAAGCACCATCCCTTGGTCCTACCCACCTCCGAGCACCTTCTCTTGATTGTACCCCCTACCCACCTCCAAGCACCATCTCTTGGTTCCACCACCTACCAAACTCCCTGTTCCACCCCTACTAACCTCTGAGCATCATCTCTTGCTTTCACCTCTGCCCACCTCCCTGTACCGCCCCCTACCCACCTCTGAGCACCATCCCTTGGTTCCACCCCCTACCCACCTCCGAGCACCATCTCTTGGTTCCACCTCCGAGCACCATCTCTTGCTCTCATTCCCTGCCCACCTCCCTGTACCACCCCCTACCCACCTCTGACCACCATCTCTTGGTTCCACCTCCTACCCACCTCCAAGTACCATTCTTTGGTTCCACCCCCTACCCACCTCCGAGTACCATCTATTGGTTCCACCCCCTACCCACCTCCGAGCACCATCTCTTGCTTCCACCCCCTACCCACCTCTGAGCACCATCCCTTGGTTCCACCCCCTACCCACCTCCGAGCACCATCTCTTGGTTCCACCTCCGAGCACCATCTCTTGCTTCCACCCCCTGCCCACCTCCCTGTACCGCCCCCTACCCACCTCTGAGCACCATCTCTTGGTTCCACCCCCTACCCACCTCCAAGCACCATCCTTTGGTTCCACCCCCTACCCACCTCCGAGCACCATCTCTTGGTTCCACTCCCTACCCACCTCCGGGCACCATCTCTTGGTTCCACCCCCTACCCAGCTCCAAGCACCATCTATTGGTTCCACCCCCTACCCACCTTCGAGCACCATCTCTTGGTTCCACCCCCTACCCACCTCTGAGCACCATCTCTTGGTTCCACCCCCTACCCACCTCTGAGAACCATCAGCATAGACCCCCCAGTGCAAACCCCCTCCATCAGCATAGACCCCCCCCCCCAGTGCAGACCCCTGTCAGCATAGACACCTCCCCAGTGCAGACCCCCCTTTATCAGCATAGACCCCCATCAGCATAGATACCTCCTAAATTCCAGACCCCCAATGCAGACCCACATCAGCATAGATAACTCCCAGTGCAGACCCCCCTCCATCATCATAGACACCCCACAGTGCAGACCCCCCTCCATCAGCATAGACACCCCCCCAGTGCAGACCCCATCAGCATAGACACCACCAAGTGCAGGCTCCCTCCATCAGCATAGACTACCCCCAGTGCAGGCTCCCTCCATCAGCATAGACTACCCCCAGTGCAGACCCCCCTGCATCAGCATAGACACCCCCAGTGCAGACCCCCCTCCATCAGCATAGACCCCCCCCAGTGCATATCCCCATCTCCACTTGTGCTAGTAGTCCCCCCTCCCATAGCACCCGAAGCACATGTCCATCTAAGATAAAATACACTATTCAGACCTCAGAACAGCGTGGGAAGAGGCATAGCGTTGTGTCCCTCCTCGGACTCCCTACAGAGAGGAGGGATGCTTCAGTCCGCTCCACTGTGAGAGACACAGATCAGGGGTGTGTGGACCGTGCGATGATGCTGCTCACAGGTGTAACCCCTTTGGCGAGTGTCACCCGGGTGCAGTCCGCACCCCCCGTCCCCACCCAGCAACGCCACTGCCCAAAAGCACAAAGTCACCAGGAATCAGTTCAGGGTCATTATTTACAAGTTCCCAGGACAGCTGCCATCTTCCAGCTTCCTCCACAGCCCAGTGATGGAGACAATCCTTCTTCAGACCCAATCCCTATAGTGAAGTCCCACAGACAGCTCCTCAGGAAGATTACTCCAGGTCCTCAGCCCTGACACTGCTGAGGCCTCAAGAACAGCTTTACAGTCCGCAGGCTGCCTCAGGGGAGCAGCCCCGAGGCTTTGGAACCCTCCTGGGGAGATGGAACAATCTCCCCAAGGCTTCAGACTATTTATCACCTCCCCAACCATATTCTGGACACTCCTCCCCAGGCATTGGCCAGAGCATGATAAATATTCAGATTGGTCATTTGAATCTCCCTCCCTATGATCTGGAAGCTTCTTCCAGAGGCGGGGGGAAGTAATCAAACTAACAGCCTGTGAAACCCTGAAAAGACCAGAAAAAGCAATCACTTGCTTCCTAGACTACAGAAGAAGCTAGAAACGAAATTTGCCTAACATCTTACGCTAGAAGGGTGCTACAACTTGTCCACTCAATAGGCTATCTGACCTTTCACCTAATAGGCAAAGTGGTTCTCCAGATCTGAACCGGCACTGACCACATCAACCTACACAGCCCTGATGAAGGGGGAGGAAATTCCCCCGCAACGCGTTGGCTTTTCACCTGTGAAGTCCTTCAATAAACTTCTCAAAATCCAACCTGTGTTGTGACTTCTACACCTGGGGCGCCTCTAAACCTGATCTATATTCAGTCGCTTCCAGAGAGGTATAGCCAGAGACCTATACCAGTCTCGTCTGACTCCATACCCCCATCAGCCACGGAACTCTCTGAAGAACGCATCAATCCCGTGTTCCTTTGTTTAATATCCAACCAAACACAGGGCCTGCGCTGTCACAAAGACACTGTGTCTGGGCAGGGGGTGTACATACTGGGGTCATAGGAGACGCAATTGCAACCCAGCCTCATGCTCAGGGGGGACCTTTATGTGTTTTTTTTCCCCCCGGGACCCTGAAGGTTCTAGTTACTCTGTGTCTGTGATTGACAGCTGTGTGCGGATAGCCAGTGATTACCTACAGGGATCGGGGCAAAACGCACACAAAGTGCCAGTGACGGCCCGTCCATTTGGGGCGCCCGGGAGCCGCCCCCTCTATGTAGCTTGAATCTATCCATGGCCCACTGCGGACAATGCCATTTCAGGCGTCCAGCCACTTTCAGGACGCCGAGCGTCTGAATTACAGCCGCGGGGGTGTCTGGGATAGACACCTGTGAGCGTATATCCAGTGATTACCTGCGGGGATCGTGGCAAAACGCACAAAAAGTCCCCTCTATGTAGCATGAATCTATCCATGGCTGCTGCGGCCACTCCCATTTCTGGCATCCGGCCCCTTTCCGGAAGCCGGGCACCTGAATTACAGCGGCGGGGTTTTTTTTTTTACACACCTGATTAAAGCCAGAGGCTCTAATAGGCTTCAAAATAGGGTGGGCTCGTGGAGCAGAGCTTTGCACTCGGAGCCCGCCCAAGTGTTACAACAGCGAATTAATATGAATAACACTGATCCTCAATCCGACCAATTGGAAGCTGGAGTGAGACTCGTTTTCTGATTGGCCGAAAAAGAGAAGACTCCCGATTGGCCGCCGAGAAGGAGGTAGGAAACGGAAACCACAGCCGCCCTGGAGAGCAGGGGAACGGGAGGCCGCCACCGAGAATGGGAAGCTGCGATGGGGTAAGTGCGACCGACTGCCGTCCCACCAACCGACAAGGGGGGGGTGTCGGTGGCACACTGTTTGCCGCCCCCCCCAAAAAAAAAAATCCACTGGCTGCATCCAGCAACAGTCTATCTTCAGCATTCTGATATCCTGCAGCCTCTTCCCCATTACTCAGACCGCAACATTGTAACTTTGTATTTTCCATCTCCCTTTCAAATGATTGTTAACAAGATGTGAAGAGCACCTTCCATTGACTTTACAAGTCTCCCTGAATAAATCTCTGAGTCTTGGACATATCAAGGACAGATGTAAATAAAAAAAAAAAAGATTTTTACATACTGTCCCTGGTTTTAATGAGCCTGGCAACCCTGATGGGGCCCCCTAGTGGCATGGGGCCCTCGGGCAGTGCCCGACTTTGTCAATGGTCAGTCCGCCCCTGCATATGCCCCACCTCTTAAAGAACCCATATGCAGTATTCATTTTTAGAAAACCTCCACCATTTATCAATAAAAAAATCCATCCTTGGTCCCCAGCCCAGTGACGTTTCCTAGGCTGAAATAATGTCATCAGTCTGCTGCAGGCAGGAGGAAGCATTTCCTCAGTCTCCTCTCCCCCCAGTGTTTAGATTGCAACATTGTAAATTTGTAGCAAGTCACAAGGTCACAAGAGGCTTCATCAGGGGGCTGTTCTGTGTCAGAGAGTTACATGATTGTATCATCTATGAGACGGTGTTCTGTCAAGAAGTGCCCCCCTATCGAATTGTGCCCGGCAGGGCTGGTGAAGGATTTTTACACCCTAAGCAATAATTTTGCCACCCCCTTCCTCGGCTCCACCCCTGACTTCACCCACAATGCCATGCCCATGTATAGCCCACCTTTTTAATGAAGCGCTCATCAAATGCAGCCTCACCAGTGCCCATCAAATGAAGCCTCACCAGCGCCCATCAAATGTAGTCTCACCAGCGCCCATCAAATGCAGCCTCACCAGCGCCCATCAAATGCAGCCTCACCAGCGCCCATCAAATGCAGCCTCACCAGTGCCCATCAAATGTAGTCTCACCAGCGCCCATCAAATGCAGCCTCACCAGCGCCCATCAAATGCAGCCTCACCAGTGCCCATCAAATGTAGTCTCACCAGCGCCCATCAAATGCAGCCTCACCAGCGCCCATCAAATGTAGTCTCACCAGCGCCCATCAAATGCAGCCTCACCAGTGCCCATCAAATGTAGTCTCACCAGCGCCCATCAATTCAGCCCACCAACGCCCATCAATGAATGTTTGCTTGCTTCCATTCACTCGGGAGTCGGGACACAGACACAGTCCTCCCCCGTCTCTGACAGTATGTGCAAACGGAGCGGCGGCTGCCTTCTGATGCTGAGACTTACTTGCTGCAGAGAGAGTAGGAACACCAGTGGCCGGGTGCCCTAGGCACCTGGTGCCCAGGACAAACTGTGCATGCGCCGTATGTCATTGCACAACAGCTGCTTTGCCGATCAGCTGGGCTGACGTAACCAGGGCCACCATCAGGGGGGTACAGGCATTACACCTGTAAGGGGCCAGAATGTTCCCAGGGGCCCGGTTGCCCCCCTTCTTAGCTTGAACACTTTTACTTTCAGAGTTTGCAGCCGGAGCACCCCCCCCCCCCCCCCCCCGTTTCTTAATTTGCGGCAGTTCCCCCCCTCCCAGTTCTCAATTCGCTTTAGCACTCCCCCAGTTCTCAAATCTCAATTTGCGGCAGTGACCCCCCCCTGGTTCTCAATTTGCGGCAGCACCCCCCCCCCCGGTTCTCTGCTCCAGGGGACCCATGCCTGAAACTGTAATGTGAGGGGCCCCAAATTTTCTGATGGCTGCTCTGGACGTAACCATGGCGCATGCAGAAATCTAGATGGGAGATACCATTTCACAGGCACATTTGAAACCTATACAAACAGCGGGGGGAGACCGTAGTTCTCAGATTGTGCATCGCTGCTGCTGGAGGGCTGGTTTTGACAAAACCGGACCATCAGCACACTGTAAAGCCGCCCCACAACAGCGAGGCACAATGTGAGAAGTACGATCTCCCCCCGCCGTTTGCATAGGTTTCAATTGTGCCCGTGAAATGGTATCTCCCATTAAGATATGATCTCCCTATGATGTGCGCTTGCGCCCTGGTCACATCACTCCAGCTAAGTTGCCGAGCTGAGCTGTCCTGCGCATGCACGAACACTATTCGATGGGGGGATCACTAAGTTCTAGACAGAACCCCCGATATATCAGTCCAGGAAGTAGATGGTGTCCGTGGGTGACAGTGGTGGTTCGTCCATAGAGGGCGCTGGAGCGCCGCCCCCTCTGGCTCTCACCGCCACTGAGTCTAATAACATAGATTGATGCATTGCACGAATCTATGTTATTATCGCTGCTGCCGCTGTTATTCAGATGGTCGGCGCTCATGTCAGGCCGTCTGAATAACGCCAGCTGGTTGGCTGTACGGAAATGTCTATCAGAGACAACAGCTCTAATAGGCTTTCCCAATACAGCCCTCGGGTCCCGGAAGCTTATCCTCGGAGCGCACAGACTGTACGCCCCTTGGAAAGGATGACAGGCGTCTCAGCCAATCAGGTTGGCCGGTTCTGGCTACCGGTAACCTGATTGGCTGAGACGCCTGTCAGTCATCGAGGGAGGGAGAAGACATAATGGGACGTGGATGCCTGACTCCAGTAAAGGTAAGTGCCAGGCGGGGGGAAAGCAATTTACAGGGCACAGTGGGGAGTCTGGGGACCATTGGCACAGCGGCGACCATTGGCACAGCGGTGACCATTAAAGGGCACAGTGGTGACAATTGATGGCACAGTGGCTGCGTTTAATGGCATGGCACAGTGGTGATAATTGATGGCACAGTGACTGCATTTGATGGCATGGCACAGTGACTGCGTTTAATGGCATGGCACAGTGGTGCAAATTGATGGCACAGTGGCTGCGTTTGATAGCATGGCACAGTGGTGCAAATTGATGGCACAGTGGCTGCACTTGATAGCATGGCACAGTGACTGCGTTTGATAGCATGGCACAGTGGTGCAAATTGATGGCACAGTGGCTGTGTTTGATAGCATGGCACAGTGGTGCAAATTGATGGCACAGTGGCTGTGTTTGATAGCATGGCACAGTGGTGCAAATTGATGGCACAGTGACTGCGTTTAATGGCATGGCACAGTGGTGCAAATTGATGGCACAGTGGCTGTGTTTGATAGCATGGCACAGTGGCTGCATTTGATGGCATGGCACAGTGGTGCAAATTGATGGCACAGTGGCTGTGTTTGATAGCATGGCACAGTGACTGCGTTTAATGGCATGGCACAGTGGTGCAAATTGATGGCACAGTGGCTGTGTTTGATAGCATGGCACAGTGGCTGCATTTGATGGCATATCACAGTGGTGCAAATTGATGGCACAGTGGCTGCACTTGATGGCATGGCACAGTGACTGCGTTTGATAGCATGGCACAGTGGTGCAAATTGATGGCACAGTGGCTGTGTTTGATAGCATGGCACAGTGGCTGCATTTGATGGCATGGCACAGTGGTGCAAATTGATGGCACAGTGGCTGCACTTGATGGCATGGCACAGTGACTGCGTTTGATAGCATGGCACAGTGGTGCAAATCGATGGCACAGTGGCTGCACTTGATAGCATGGCACAGTGACTGCGTTTGATAGCATGGCACAGTGGTGCAAATTGATGGCACAGTGACTGCGTTTGATGACATGGCACAGTGGTGCAAATTGATGGCGCAGTGGCTGCGTTTGATGACATGGCACAGTGGTGCAAATTGATGGCGCAGTGGCTGCGTTTGATGACATGGCACAGTGGTGCAAATTGATGGCGCAGTGGCTGCGTTTGATGACATGGCACAGTGGTGCAAATTGATGGCGCAGTGGCTGCGTTTGATGGCATGGCACGGTGGCTGCGTTTGAGCACAGTGAGACTGCATTTTTTTTCCTTTGCGCCCCCCTAAAAATTTGGAGCACCAGCCGCCACTGGTGGGTGATGCCTGAACAAAGCTGGTGGGAGGTAATCATTACATTTACACATAAGTGACCATGTTGCACTAGCAATGTACTGTACATGAAAAAAAAAATTTAATACGAGGCCCCACTTAAGGACCCCTTCACCCCGATATACGTCGGCAGAATGGCACGGCTGGGCACAATCACGTACCTGTACGTCGCCTTTAAGAGCCCAGCCGCAGGGTTGCGAGCACGCCGCCGGCAGCACACTCGCGACCAGGTCCGAAGCTCCGTGACTGCGCCCGCGGGATCCGTGGACCTGATCACCGCCGGTGTCCCACGATCGGTCCCCGGAGCTGAAGAACGGGGAGAGGCGAGTGTAAACACACCTTCCCGTTCTTCGTGGTGACAATGTCACTGATCGTCTGTTCCCTGATATAGGGATCAGTGATGTCACACGTCCAGCCCCACCCCCTTACAGTAAGAATCACTCCCTTAGGGCACACATAACCCCTTAGCACCCCCTAGTGGTTAACCACTTCACTGCCACTGTCATTTTCACAGTAATCAGTGCATTTTCATAGCACTTTTCGCGTTGAAAATGACAATGGTCCAAAAATAGCGTCAAAAGTGTCCAATGTGTCCGCCATAATGTCGCAGTCATGAAAAAAATTGCTGATTGCCTCCATTACTAGTAAAAAATAATAATAATAAAAATGCCATAAACCAACCCCCGATTTTGTAAACGCTATCAATTTTGCAAACCAATCAATAAACGCTTATTGCGATTTTTTTTACCAAAAATATGTAGAAGAATACGTATCGGCCTAAACTGAGGAAATTTTTTATTATATATATATCTTTTTTTGGGGATATTTATCACAGCAAAAAGTAAAAAATATTGCATTTTTTTCAAAATTCTCGCTCTTTTTTTGCTTATAGCGCAAAAAAAAAAAAAAACGCAGAGGTGATCAAATTACACCAAAAAAAAGTTCTATTCGTGGGGAAAAAAGAACGTCCATTTTGTTGTTTGGGAGCCACGTCGCACGACCGCGCAATTGTCAGTTAACCACTTAAGGACCGCCTACTGCACATATACGTCGGCAGAATGGCACGGCTGGGCACATCAACGTATATATACGTTGATTCTAGTACCCGGTCACGGGCACGCGCCCGCGGCGCGCTCCCGTGACCCGGTCCGAAGCTCCAGGACCGGGACCGCGGGACTCGCGGACCCGATCGCCGCTGCAGTGCGGCGATCCGTCCCCGGAGCTGAAGAACGGGGAGAGCCGTGTGTAAACACGGCTTCCCCGTGCTTCTCTGTGGCCGCAGCATCCATCGCGTCATCCCTGTTATAGGGGGACGCGATCGATGACGTCACACCTACAGCCACACCCCCCTACAGTTGTAAACACACACAGAGGGAACACTCAAAGTCACAGCGCCCCCTGTGGTTAACTCCCAAACTGCAACTGTCATTTTCACAGTAAACAATGCAATTTAAATGCATTTTTTGCTGTGAAAATGACAATTGTCCCAAAAATGTGTCAAAATTGTCCGAAGTGTCCGCCATATTGTCGCAGTCACGAAAAAAAATCGCTGATCGCCGCCATTAGTAGTAAAAAAAAAAGAATTCATAAAAATGCAATAAAACTATCCCTTATTTTGTAAACGCTATAAATTTTGCAAAAACTAACCGATAAACGCTTATTGCGATTTTTTTTTACCAAAAATATGTAGAAGAATACGTATCGGCCTAAACTGAGGAAATTTTTTTTTTTTATATATATTTTGGGGGATATTTATTACAGCAAAAAGTAAAAAATATTGCATTTTTTTTAAAATTGTCGCTCTATTTTTGTTTATAGCGCAAAAAATAAAAACCGCAGAGGTGATCAAATACCACCAAAAGAAAGCTCTATTTGTGGGGAAAAAGGGACGCCAATTTTGTTTGGGAGCCACGTCGCACGACCGCGGCTAAAGCGACGCAGTGCCGAATTGAAAAAAGCGGCAAGGTCCTTAACCTGCATAATGGTCCGGGGGCTGAAGTGGTTAACCTCATCCCCCAACTCATTGCCTAAACATTTTTATTCTCATTTTTTTTAAACCCTAAATATAAAAAAGGAAATAAATAGAACACAATCAATGCGTTTCCTCGCAGTGGAGCCCCCCGGTCAGCATTTTTTCACGCTATCCTGCCGCACGGACCGAACATCCTGTCCCAGAAAACATGTTCTCCTTCCTGGGCCCTTTGTGGGCTTCCATTGTGGAAGTGTGGCCCCCCCATCTCCATATGAGGACATCTTCATCCTCAGGAATGTCACTCCACAAGACAAATAAACAGCAATGATGCCGAGCCGGAGCCGGCAAACCACACGGCAAAAAACAAGCCAACCCAACTGGGAAGACTTTTTAAAGCCGTACAGAAAAGGAAAAAATTTGCTAGTCCCGGGAGGGGCACGATTTATATTTCAGCTCCAACCAACCAGTGCCATGTTGTGTGGCATGTTGCGCGGTCGTGCGACGCGGTTCCCAAACAAAATTGACGTCCCTTTTTCCCCACAAATAGAGCTTTCTTTTGGTGGTATTCGATCACCTCTGCGGTTTTTTATGTTTTGCACTTTAAACAAAAAAGTGCAACAATTTAAAAAATATGTTTTTACTTTTTGCTATAATAAATATCCACAAAAATGTTTTTAAAAAACAAATTTCTTCAGCTCATATATTCTTCGACAAATTTTGGTAAAAAAAAAAAAAATCGCAATAAGATTATATTGGTTTGCCCTAAAGTTATAGCGAGAAAGATTTATGGCATTCTTAATTATTCTATTAATCTATTTATTTATTTTTTTGTAATAAATTTGCCAGTATTTATAGGTTGTGTTCTCTTATCCTTGTACAGGAAACTTTTTTTAATTTTTTATTATTATTTTTATTTATTAATTTTACTATTATTTTTGCTTTTTTTGTTATTATTGTTATTATTTATGTTTATTATGAATTTATTTGTTATTTTTAAAGTGGAGTTCCAGCTGTTTTTTTTTTTTTGTTTGTTTTTGTTTTTAAACACCCTACACATATATAAATCGGTCTGAGTAATACCTGTATGTTTTAGTAGTCTTTTTCTGGTTAAAATCATACTTTGCTCCTCCCTGTGAGCCCGCTCCAATCTTTAGTGTGGGCATCTGAAGCCCACCTGTTGCTTCCTCTGGGATACGGCGCTCACACAGTTGCAGCCACTGTGCCCATCAAATGCAGCCACTGTGCCCATCAAACGCAGCCACTGTGCCCATCAAACGCAGCCACTGTGCCCATCAAACGCAGCCACTGTGTCCATCAAACGCAACCACTGTGCCCATCAAACGCAACCACTGTGCCCATCAAACGCAACCACTGTGCCCATCAAACGCAACCACTGTGCCCATCAAACGCAGCCACTGTGCCCATCAAACGCATCCACCGTGCCCATCAAACGCAACCACTGTGCCCATCAAACGCAGCCACTGTGCCCATCAAACGCGGCCACTGTGCCCATCAAACGCAGCCACTGTGCCCATCAAACGCAGCCACTGTGCCCATCAAACGCAGCCATTGTGCCCATCAAACGCAGCCACTGTGCCCATCAAACGCAGCCACTGTGCCCATCAAACGCAGCCACTGTGCCCATCAAACGCAGCCACTGTGCCCATCAAACTCAGCCACTGTGCCCATCAAACGCAGCCACTGTGCCCATCAAACGCAGCCACTGTGCCCCAAATGCAGCCACTGTGCCCATCAAACGCAGCCACTGTGCCCATCAAACGCAGCCACTGTGCCCATCAAACGCAAGCCACTGTGCCCATCAAATGCAGCCAGTACGGTACCATTAACCACTTACAGACCGGGTCATTTTTTCGCGATTCGGCACTGCGTCTCTTTAACTGACAATTGCGCTGTCGTGCGACGTGGCTCCCAAATAAAATTGACGTCCCTTCCCCCCCCCCACAAATAGAACTTTCTTTTGGTGGTATTTCATCACCTCTGCGTTTTTTTTTTTATGTTTTGCACTTTAAACAAAAAAGTGCAACAATTTTGAAAATATTTTTTTAATTTTTGGTATAATAAATATCCCCAAAAATCTTTAAAAAAAAAAAAAAATCCTCATCAGTTTAGGCCGATTTATTCTTCTACAAATTTTGGTCAAAAAAAATTAAATAAAAAAAAAATCGCAATAAGGGTATATTGGTTTGCGCAAAAGTTATAGCGAGAAAGATTTATGGCATTCTTATTATTTATTTATTAATTATTCTATTAATTTATTTATTTTTTACTAGTAACGGCAACGATCTGCAATTTTTAGCGGTACTGGAACATTTCTTTGGGCAGATCGGACACTTTGACACATTTTTTGGGACCATCGACATTTATACAGCGATCAGTGGCCATGATCTGTGATTTTTAGTGGTACTGCCCCATATGGAAGAAAAATATATTTCCAATATGATTATTTTAAAAATGTAATATATTTACAATATATTGGCCTACGCCAATATGTTTTTACATCTATTCCAAAAAAAGGAAATTAAAATATATTTTCCAATGGCATATATTTGAAAATATTTTTTTTTTATATATTTGCCAGATATTTTTGAGCTTTTAAAAAAAAAAATGCATTTAAACATATATTTTTAAATATACTTATAAAGGCATTCCAAAAATATAATTGAAATGCATTTACCAAAGACATATATTGGAAAATATATTTTTAGTGTTATGGTTGCATAAATATATTGCTAAATGCATTCAGAAGTACATTTAACATATATTGATGAATATATTTGCAACATATTTCACAATGCATTCCAATATATCCAATAATATATTCACAAATATATTGAAATATATTTAAAAAAAAAATATATTGAATATGGCCAAAATTGTAGTATTTCAAATATATGTCAACATATTTGGGAAAAATATATTAAGAATGTTTAAAAAAAAAAAATATATATATATATATATATATATATATATATATGTATATGTATGTATATATATATATATATATATATATATATATATATATATATTTCCTCCACATGGGGCGACATTGCGGCAGACAGATCGGACATTTTTAACACTTTTTCTGGGACCACTGACACTTATACAGCGATCAGTGGCGATGATCTGCGATTCTTAGCGGTACCGTGACATTGCGGCGGACAGATCGGACACTTTTGACACATTTTTGGGACCGCTGACACTTATACAGCGATCAGTGGCGATGATCTGCGATTTTTTAGCGGTACTGCGACATTGCGGCGGACAGATTGGACACTTTTGACACATTTTTGGGACCATTGACATTCATACAGCGATCAGTGCTATAAAAATGCACTGATTACTGTGTAAATGTCAACGGAAGGGAAGGGGTTAAACACTAGGGGACGATCAAGGGGTTAACTGTGTTCCCTTGTGAGTGTTTCTTACTGTGGGGGGAGGGGACTGACTGGGGGGGAGGAGACAGATCGCTGTTCATACTTACTATTTTTAGCGGTACTGCGACATTACGGCGGACAGATCGGACACTTTTGACACTTTTTTGGGACCGCTGACACTTATACAGCGATCAGTGGCGATGATCTGCGATTTTTTAGCGGTACTGCGACATTGCGGCGGACAGATCGGACACTTTTGACACATTTTTGGGACCATTGACATTCATACAGCGATCAGTGGCGATGATCTGCGATTCTTAGCGGTACCGTGACATTGCGGCGGACAGATCGGACACTTTTGACACATTTTTGGGACCATTGACATTCATACAGCGATCAGTGCTATAAAAATGCACTGATTACTGTGTAAATGTCAATGGAAGGGAAGGGGTTAAACACTAGGGGACGATCAAGGGGTTAACTGTGTTCCCTTGTGAGTGTTTCTTACTGTGGGGGGAGGGGACTGACTGGGGGGGAGGAGACATATCGCTGTTCATACTTACTATTTTTAGCGGTGCTGCGACATTGCGGCGGACAGATCGGACACTTTTGACACATTTTTGGGACCCTTGACAATTATACAGCGATCAGTGGCGATGATCTGCGATTTTTTAGCGGTACTGCGACATTGCGGCGGACAGATCGGACACTTTTGACACATTTTTGGGACTGCTGACACTTATACAGCGATCAGTGGCGATGATCTGCGATTTTTTAGCGGTACTGCGACATTGCGGCGGACAGATCGGACACTTTTGACACATTTTTGGGACCGTTGACACTTATACAGCGATCAGTGGCGATGATCTGCGATTTTTTAGCGGTACTGCGACATTGCGGCGGACAGATCGGACACTTTTTTGGGACCACTGACATTCATACAGCGATCAGTGCTATAAAAATGCACTGATTACTGTGTAAATGTCAACGGAAGGGAAGGGGTTAAACACTAGGGGACGATCAAGGGGTTAACTGTGTTCCCTTGTGAGTGTTTCTTACTGTGGGGGGGGGAGGGGACTGACTGGGGGGAGGAGACATATCGCTGTTCATACTTACTAGGAACAAACGATCTGTCTCCTCTTCCCTGACAGAACAGGGAGATTTGTGTGTTTACACACACACATCCCCGTTCTGGCTCTCGTGCCCGCGGACGCGGGTGGCCAGAGCCGATCGCGCCTGCTAGCCACACACATAGGCTTCCCCGCCGTTCAGGATTTTTTTTTTTAGAACACCTGCTTTAAAATTAAAAATGGCGGCGCGTTCACTTTAAAAGCTCCTCTTGTACAAGTGAAATGATGATTGGGGGAGGGGCTGACCTCAGATTCACTCCTACGTACCCTGAATGAGAGTTTTGTAGAGAGTCGCCTGCCAAACCCAAGCGGGCTGACGGCGTGCCTGTTCACTTCACGAGTCCAAAATAACCAACGCCGTACAAAGCGCGACTTGTGTTCTGTCAAAAGTAAGAGAGGAAGAAAATATACACAGGAAAAAAGCCGGAGCGTACTTCAGTCACACGGAGCCGCCGGCTTCATCCTCGTCCAGGAATGGAAATGAGACCTCGGGGGGGGGGGGGAGAAGAGCGATCTGTGCCTGAAAGAGGAAGAACTCAAAAATAAAGACAAAACTTTAGTGTAAGTGAAGATTGGCTAAGAAAACTTTTTTTCTCTACTATGTTCTATTACTTACCTTAAGGCAAATTAAGCGGTCTCCTTAGGCCTCGCCCCCCACAGGGGCCTCGCTGCCGCCTAATTTGCTCATACTGCAAGCTTGATGATTCGCCGGGACCGCCCTGCAAGCCTGTCCTCTTCCTGTTGCTGAACTTCTGTCTCTCTTGGGGGTATCAGCTTTGGGTCTCCAAGCTCAGCTGTACTAAAGATGATCCGACGAGGACACGCCCCCCTCCTGTCCTCTCCTCCAATAAGAAAGCTGTTAAGCCCCTCTTCCTGCTGCTGAACTTCTGGCTCTCTGGGGGGGTATCAGCTTTGGGTCTCCAAGCTCAGCTGTACAAAAGATGATCCGACTAGGACACGCCCCCTCCTGTCCTCTCCTCCAATAAGAATGCTGTTAGTTCCATTACTTACCTCTAATGAAGGATGTGCTGGATTCTGCAGAAATCTTCACTGTAGGGATGCCCCGTCCTCTTCCTGCTGCTGAACTTCTGGCTCTCTGTGGGGGTAACAGCTTTGGGTCTCCAAGCTCAGCTGTACTAAAGATGATCCGACGAGGACACGCCCCCTCCTGTCCTCTCCTCCAATAAGAATGCTGTTTGTTCCATTACTTACCTCTAATGAAGGATGTGCTGGATTCTGCAGAAATCTTCACTGTAGAGATGCCCCGTCCTCTTCCTGCTGCTGAACTTCTGGCTCTCTGTGGGGTATCAGCTTTGGGTCTCCAAGCTCAGCTGTACAAAAGATGAATCGACTAGGACACGCCCCCTCCTGTCCTCTCCTCCAATAAGAAAGCTGTTAGTTCCATTACTTACCTCTAATGAAGGATGTGCTGGATTCTGCAGAAATCTTCACTGTAGGGATGCCCCGTCCTCTTCCTGCTGCTGAACTTCTGGCTCTCTGGGGGGTATCAGCTTTGGGTCTCCAAGCCCAGCTGTACTAAAGATGATCCGACTAGGACACGCCCCCTCCTGTCCTCTCCTCCAATAAGAAAGCTGTTCAGTGCCCGAACTTCAGCAACAGGAAGAGGACAGGGCAGTAAGGGAATGTCACATGGAGGTTTCATCTCTAGCTCTATCTTAAAATTGAAAGCTGAAGTTTAACGAAAGAAACTTTTCTTCTCTACAGCTTCAGTTCCATTACTTACCTCTAATGAAGGATGTGCTGGATTCTACAGAAATCTTCACTGTAGGGATGCCCCGTCCTCTTCCTGCTGCAGAACTTCTGTCTCTCTGTGGGGGTAACAGCTTTGGGTCTCCAGGCTCAGCTGTAGTAAAGATGATCCGACCATGATACACCCCTTCCTGTCCTCTCATCCAATAAGAAAGCTTTTAACCCCCACAGTGCCCGAACTTCAGCAGCAGGAAGAGGACAGGGCAGTATGAGAATGTCACATGGAGGTTTCATTCATCTCTAGCTCCATCTAAAAATTGAAAGCTGGAGTTTAGCTAAAAACATTTTTTTCTGTACAGCTTCAGTTCCATTACTTACCTCTAATGAAGGATGTGCTGGATTCTGCAGAAATCTTCACTGTAGGGATGCCCCGTCCTCTTCCTGCTGCTGAACTTCTGGCTCTGTGAGGGTAACAGCTTTGGGTCTCCAAGCTCAGCTGCACTAAAGATATACTGCAGCCTCCACCTGACTTCAAGTAGGCTGCAGAGCTTAGCTGTTGATGAGGTGGGGGAGGGGCAGCGAGGGGGGGGAGGGGGTAAGCTGTGGAAGACTTGGACTTGGGGGGCACTGGCCCGGCTTAGTCCTGGCACTGACTCCTGGCAGAGGCACGTTTTTTTTTATTGCCGCAGGAAAAGGGGAAAAATTTCCCCAGGGGGGTTTTTTAGGCAGCAAAACATTTGGGAATGTGTATGGCAGTCAAGAATTAAGGACGGGTTCAAATACACAGTAGATTTTTTATTTTATTTTTTCGATACAAACAACAACAGAGAAAATCACTCGTGGCAACAAGGCCCCCAGGAGAGCACGGTTTGCCAATTGCATTTACAACATGAATATCCACATGAATACCCCAACGCGTTTCGACCCTTTCTGGTCTTCTTCAGGGGGATTTATATGCTAGAACAGTGATGGCGAACCTTGGCACCCCAGATGTTTTGGAACTACATTTCCCATGATGCTCTAATACACTGCAGAGTGCATGAGCATCATGGGAAATGTAGTTCCAAAAACACCTGGAGTGCCAAGGTTCGCCATCACTGCGCTAGGACAATCTATCAAAAAATATAATTCAAGACAATTTGACCTCTGGGCCCCTTACAAAAGAAATAAAAATATAAAATATATATAAAAAAAGGGGGGGTAGCCATCCAGAGCACTGGGGACCTACGGGCCCCTGGGCCCTTTAAAGGGGTGTTCCAGCCAAATTTAGTGTTTATTAAAAGTCAGCAGCTTTTAATAAACACACACTCACCTGCTCCACGATCCAGCGACCTGGGGGGTCCGCTCCTCTCCCCCCCCCCCCCGGCCGGCGTCTTCATTCTAAATGTGGGCACCCGACCGTGACAGCCTTCGGCTTCACGGCCGGGCACCCACTGCGCATGCGCGAGCGGCACGCCGCTGATTGGACAGGCGATCGCATGGGACCTGTCAGTGTCCCATGCGATCGCCTACAGGGAGGGGCTGCCGTAGGCGATTAAGCTTAATCGCCTAACCAGCCCCTCTGGGGAAGCAGGAAGTGGGACAGGAAGTCCCACTCCTCCTGAAGCCCCCACTCCCCCCCCAAAAAAAATTACAAATGTGGCATGTAAGGGGGAGGGGAGTGGGTGGAACTCCGCTTTAATAAGAAAGATAAAAGAGATAAAAGAAATAAAAAATATATATTAAAAAAGGGGGGGTTGCCATCTGGGGACCACTGGGCCCTTTAACAAAAAAATATATATATACAAAAATAAATAATATTTTCTTTTTTTATAAAATATTTTTTTTCATTGGCTTTCCTAACACAACACTGAGTGAACTGCGAGCGCCCAGCATGGCGCCCTCTGTTCCCCTTTGGCTCCAATCAGGTGCTTCCAAAAAAAAAAATACCCTGCCGCTGTAATTCAGGTGCCCGAAAAGGGTCTGGGCATCAGAATAGGGGGTGGCAGCGGCGACCATAGATAGATTCATGCAATGCATGAAACTATATATTAGTGATAGAGCAGTGCCAGGAGAGAGGGGGCGGCGCCTTTGCGCCCCTTATGGATGCGCTGCTTCTGGATAGGTTTGCTTTGCAAGGCAAGATGTTGCAAGGGGTCACAAGTCACGGCATTCCCTGAAACGGCCCTATCCTTCAAATGTGAGCGGACTCTGGACAGGCGATGGAGGGGGGGGGGTGGGGCATCTGGTGTCAGCCTGTTGTGTTCACACTTGATCGAGTGTCTGCGGGATTTGGCTTGGACAAAGTACTAATTACCAACGATTCCAGCATCCCCCCCTTTTCCCGACCTGGCTGTGTAAGAAGAGGGCGAAAAAAATTCCCGCTGAACGCAGACGCGACAACCTCAGGTGTGGAATTCCTGCGCAAACCACAGACCTCCGCCGCCGCTAATGCATTCTGCAGGAAGGCCTCCGAATTCTAACACTGGGAACTGCAACGTGAAACTGGAGGGAGAAAAAAATAAATAAAAAAAATAGGTGTTCCCGGCATTTACTGTACATGAAAAAACAAAAATGCCCCCCACCCCCGTGCCATGCAATGAAAATGGCCCCTGGGTTTGTAGGACATCGCCAAGAACTGGTCAGCACCTGTTAATTAACGGACAGCTCATAACGTTCAGCCTATTTTAGGGCTGCCCGTAAACGCCCATTACGGGCAGCGGCGCCTCTATAAAATATGGCTGCGGGCCAACTTGTCAACGTTCCAAAGCTGCAGAAAACCCATACGCGCTCGGCCATTTTCGGGCAGGCGGGCGCCACGTGGCACCAATTTTAAATGTAAGGCACTTGTCTCAGTCTCTGCGCTGGCACACGCCTCTCACACAGCACGGCCAGGTAAGACCGGACCCCTCCACAGCCTCTGACCACCTCCTGTTAAGCCGTGTACACACGATCAGTCCATCCGATGAAAACGGTCCGTTGTTTTAACACAACGACGTGCTGAAAAAAACTAAGTTCAATGCTTCCAAGATGGGGCCCACACACGATCAGTTTGGACCGATAAAAAGGGTCCTTCAGTCCGTTTTCATCGGTTTGGACCGATCGTGTGTACGCGGTTGTAACCTACTCTCAAGTGGGAGAGGGTACCAGCCGTGTGACGTCCTTTTCCCTGCGCAGTCTACGACCACCTCCTGTACCATGTCCGCACAGCCTATGACCACCTCCTATACCATGTCCACACAGCCTATGACTACCTCCTGTACCATGTCCGCACCGCCTATGACCACCTCCTGTACCATGTCCGCACCGCCTATGACATCTCCTATACCATGTCCACACACCCTATGACCACCTCCTGTACCATGTCCGCACAGCCTATGACATCTCCTATACCATGTCCACACAGTGATTTTGATTTGATTACATTAGTGAATAATTTTTATTAGAATTACTATGATAATTATTTATAGTTATTTATTATATTATAATTTTATGATTTTGTGTTTCCACCTCCTATACCATGTCCACACAGCCCTATGACCACCTCCTATACCATGTCCACACAGCCAATGACCACCTCCTGTACCATGTCCACACAGCCTATGACATCTCCTATACCATGTCCACACAGCCTATGACATCTCCTATACCATGTCCGCACAGCCTATGACATCTCCTATACCATGTCCACACAGCCTATGACCACCTCCTATACCATGTCCACACAGCCTATGACCACCTCCTATACCATGTCCGCACAGCCTATGACCACCTCCTGTACCATGTCCACACACTCTATGATCACCTCCTCTACCATGTCCGCACAGCCTATGACCACCTCCTGTACCATGTCCACACACTCTATGATCACCTCCTGTACCATGTCCGCACAGCCTATGACAACCTCCTGACCATCTGCTGTACTATGTCCGCACAGCCCATGACCACCTCCTGTACCATGTCCACACAGCCCATGACCACCTCCTGTACCATGTCCGCACAGCCTATGACCACCTCCTGTACCATGTCCGCACAGCCTATGACCACCTCCTGTACCATGTCCGCACAGCCTATGACTACCTCCTGTACCATGTCCACACAGCCTATAACCTCCTCCTGTACCATGTCCACACAGCCTATGACCACCTCCTGTACCATGTCTGCACAGCCTCTGACCACCTCCTGTACCATGTCCACACAGCCTATGACCACCTCCTGTACCATGTCCACACAGCCTATGACCACCTCCTGTACCATGTCCACACAGCCTATGACATCTCCTATACCATGTCCGCCGCACAGCCTATGACCACCTCCTGTACCATGTCGGCACAGCCTATGACCACCTCCTGTACCATGTCTGCACAGCCTATGACCACCTCCTGTACCATGTCCGCACAGCCTATGACCACCTCCTGTACCATGTCCACACAGCCTATGACTACCTCCTGTACCATGTCCGCACAGCCCATGACCACCTCCTGTACCATGTCCACACAGCCTATGACCACCTCCTGTACCATGTCCGCACAGCCTATGACCACCTCCTGTACCATGTCCGCACAGCCTATGACCACCTCCTGTACCATGTCCGCACAGCCTATGACTACCTCCTGTACCATGTCCGCACAGCCTATGACTACCTCCTGTACCATGTCCGCACAGCCTATGACCACCTCCTATACCATGTCCGCACAGCCTATGACTACCTCCTGTACCATGTCCGCACAGCCTATGACTACCTCCTGTACCATGTCCGCACAGCCTATGACCACCTCCTGTACCATGTCCGCACAGCCTATGACCACCTCCTGTACCATGTCCGCACAGCCTATGACCACCTCCTGTACCACGTCCGCACAGCCTATGACCACCTCCTGTACCATGTCTGCACAGCCTATGACCACCTCCTGTACCATGTCCACACAGCCTATGACCACCTCCTGTACCATGTCCGCACCGCCTATGACCACCTCCTATACCATGTCTGCACAGCCTCTGACATTTCCTGATTTTTCCACACTTGCAGGGTCTTTGCTTTAGCATTAGTCAGGATTGTATACACACATGTAAATCTTAGAACCCGACTGTCACATGGAAGCGATCAGGCAGCTGTAGAGCCACCTGATCGCTTCCACACACCCCAGCAACAGTTGGCCCCTGTCTTGCACATGCCCCCTGCTATGTTTCCATGGCTTTGTGCTTCCATTGGGACCTGTGACCAGCAGGGCAGGTGCTGCCAGGTAGAGGGGAGGGAGAACAAACATCCATTTACCGATCTCACCTACATAATAAGTATCCTGAGGGATGTGAAAAACTGCCACATTCGGCTGGCCAGGGAGGGGGCTAGCGGAGTGTGATCTGTGTTCTGTTAGTTTTATTGCTGAGCAGGTGAGACATCAGGGGTCTAAAAGACTGGCCTCAAGCCAGGGCCACACTGGCCTCCCGGGATAGCAGGATATGTTTCAGTAGGGCTGCCTTGAGCTGTGGCTGAGACCGCCCGGCCGTTGGCCCAGTGTTGCCAACCGCCCGTTAATTTACGGGCAGCTCATACATTTCAGCCTATTTTAGAGCTGCCCGTAAATTACGTGCAGTGGCGCCTGTGAAAAATATGATTTCAGGCCAACATGTCAACATTCCAAAGCTAGTGGGCTGGGGAAAGCCAGCTCGGCCATTTTCGGGCAGGCGGGCACTAGGTGGCACCATTTTTAAATAAAAGTAGAGGGGTAGTGCTGCGCTGTGAGGGGGGGAAGGGGAGGAGGGGGTTGGGGATGGGATAAAGTGGGGCTGCTTTGAGCTGTGGCTTAGACCAGTGTTGCCAACCGCCTGTTCATTTACGGCAGCTCATAAATATCAGCCTATTTTAGAGCTGGTTTTTATTCCCAGTCCGGCCCTGCCTCAAGCAAGATTCATCTGCTCTGCTATATCTTTAGCTAACTCATAGTGCTCTGGGAATCCTTTGCCATGTATTATATGTTCCTATGCAAAAACAAAAATGTTGCTTATAGATGGTTAAAAAACAGATATAAAACAACTAGGGCTGTGCAAAAATTACTTTTAATTGATCGATTAATCTTTAATTTTTTTGATCGATCAAAATCTTTTTGATCGATTAAAATTCTTTTGATTGGTACTTACCTCTCCGCCTGCTTCCGGGCCTTCAGGGAGTTCCCGTCAGAGATCAGGTAACGTCACGGACACCGGCAGGGCTTGCCGTGTCCATCTGAAGGGCGCCTTTGCTGTGCCTTCATATATGCGTTCCGGTGGGACCTTACTATCTGCCACACGCAAGGGCTGTTAGGCCCCGTACACACATCTGAGCTTCTCCGCAGAATCCAGCGAGAAGCTCGATTGCGTGTACGTTTTCACCGAGAAAACTGTCGAGCAAGGCGTCGAGCCAAAATAGAGAGCAGGTTCTCTATTTCCTCGATGGGCCATCGGGACTAATGGCTCGACACCTTTTTCGACAGCCTGGTCGACGAACTTGACGGCCGGCCGAGAACCTCGTCGGGCGGAACGATGAGTTTAGCCCGACGAGGTTCTCGTACGTGTGTATGCGGCCTCACACTTCCCTCTATCACTTCCCTCTATCAACCTGGGATTCTACAGCCATCCACTGGGAGTTGTGATAGTTCCCTTCATGGGACATTACATGCCGACACTGATGTTATCCCCTCCTCATCTGATTCAGAGTGGTATCGTTGTAACATTTTTATACCAGTCATACTTAGTACATGTTTTTATGACTTTTTGCTACCGTTTGGTATTACGCAATTTTTACAGTTTATGTAGCACATTGGCGATTCAGGAGCCGTAATTGTGTAACTGGTGTTAACGGAGTAATTTCATCACGCGCGTTTTTTAGTTCGAAACCTCAAACCATGAATAGACCGCGGGCTTCAATTCGACTGGGACGCGGATCCTAATAAAATTGCGGCCAAGGTGGATTCC
The DNA here is from genome assembly GCA_029574335.1 of Rana kukunoris. Classification (NCBI taxonomy): domain Eukaryota; kingdom Metazoa; phylum Chordata; class Amphibia; order Anura; family Ranidae; genus Rana; species Rana kukunoris. Next base: position 554,972,910 of record CM056052.1, on the reverse strand, counting down.
CGCTTCCGCGTCGGGGTACTAATGCTTTTGCCCGATCCCCGAAATAGTCTTCAATCGCGTCTCTTTATTTTTTTTTTGCGAACACTTACGCTTTTTGGCTCTAATATTAGAGCCCATGTTAATAGGCCGTCGTTCCCGCGTCGACAACGTTTTCCGACGCTTTTATTATTTTTTACGTAAGTCTGGGAATAGGAAAAAAAAAATGACGTACGTGCGCGCAATGCACGGCGGGAATCTACGGAGCAGCGCAGTTCGATCGCCGCGGGGACGCGCCTAATTTAAATGCCACGCCCCCTTCGCGTATTTCGATTACGCCGAGAAATGACTAGGCCGCTATCTTACGGGGAAAAAATACGAATTCGATGTAGAGCCTGGTAAAATACGCGTAGAGTATTTCGAATACGCTGCGCAAATTTACGTGTACCTGAATCTACCCCATTGATTTTATCTCCAGTGCAATATTTGTTTGGTTACCTACTTGAAGACTATAAAAGTTTTAATGCTATTCCCATCGAGCGCTGCCTTTGTGTGTTTTTTTGTATCCTGCTATCCATTTTTCTAGTGGTTGGGAGCTGCACTGGGAATCAGCCTGCAAGGAGATCAGCTAAAAGTAGCTGAATCTGTGCATTATAATTAATCAAAATTAGTCGATTAATCGATTTTAAAAAAAAGCGATTAATCAAACACAAAAATTTTGATCAGTAACAGCCCTAAAAACAACCATTAAAACCCTGTTTGTCACCAGAACAGGAAGTCAAAGTAAATCTTCCCCAAAAAGACAGTGGCCCAGATTCAGAGAGCATTACGCCTGTCTACCTTACGGAGGTTCTCTTCGGGCTTCGACCCTTCCCTATCCCATATTTTTGCCGCTGGGAAGTTCGCGTCGTTTTGATGCGTCGGGATATGCAAATGAGTTTTTACGGCGACAAAAACGACGGTCTTCGCAATGCTTACGCTATTTTTTTTTACGTACTGTTAGCCAGCTATTTGGGCTAACGGTGCGTACATGTTAAAGCGGTCTTTCATTTTTTTTTTTTTTTTTTTTTAAAGTTTTACTCCTCTTACCTTAATTCAATAGCAGCCGTTGTGTCCCGAATTATTCGCCCCCAATGCGATTCTACTGCCAAACTATATCTTTTATTTCTGCTTCACATTTTCATCTTCTTCCCTGGCACGCTGGGCACGTTGAAGCACCTAATCATTTCCGGATACGGCGGTGAATGGTCCCAGATGCACCGCTGTATCCCGGCTTCCTTTGTGTGCTGTGTTGACGGCGAGGCGCCGTCAACACAGCACAGTTACACGGCAAGCGTCAATATGACTCCGAGTCGGAGCTAATATCGGGGATTTTAAGAGAGATTTCCTGGGAACATCACATCGAATTCCCAGGGCTGCGCCGGGGGATAAGGACCCGCCCAATAATCCGGGGGAGAGGTGAGTGACAGGCCACATTAGAGAAAAGATAAAGGTAAGTCTTTAAAAAAAAAAAAAAAAAACCCACTGTTTAGTAATGCTTCTGAAGTAAGGCTCCAAGAGAGGTAAATAAAAGGGGAAAGTTACCTTCGTTCCCGCGTCAAATTTTTTTTTTTCTTTTTTTACGAAGTCGCGGGAATAGAAATGTCCGTAAACCGCTACAAACAACGAATACGTAACGACGTGATTTCGCGCAATGACGGCGGGAAATTTGCGAACGGAGCATGCGCAGTTCGATCCGGGGACGCGCCTATTTTAAATGCTTCACGCCCCCTTCGCGTAATGGATTGCACGGCAGAAATACACTACGCGCCGTCGTTTAGGAAAAACTACCTGTTCCACAGAGCCAGGTAAAAAAACGGCGGCGTAGTGTATTTCACTGATAATCTAATTCTCTCTGAATCTGGGCCAAGGACTGCACCTTATTCTCTACCCTTCCCTATCCCATCCGAAAACTTCACAAAAAGACCTTTGGCTGGAGCTGGGCTTACACATTGTACGTTATAGAAAGGCACATAATTCACGGAGGTTGGGAAAGGCTTGTCTAAGGTTACACGTTACTCTCGGAGCTCGGGATAATTTATGGGGCTGCGCCTCCCGGGCTTCAAAGCTTCTGAAGTTTGGGGAAAGTTACAGACGCAGAGGCCACAGAATAATCTGACACTTCCCGGGGACTCATTAATGCAACGCGCAGGAAAAACGTACAGAAGAAACTAACACTGCCTATCACACCTCATGAAAAGTTTTAACCTTGCGCCAGAGCCGACCACACAGCGGCAAGATTACAGCATATGCCAATACCGGATCCAGTATCACGCCGTACACAGAATTCTATTCACATATACAGAGTATATATATATATATATAAAGGTTATCAGACATGACTAATGGCGCGTACACACGAATCTTTTTTCGGCATGAAAAAAACTTTGTTTTTCGTCATGTAGAAAAAAACATAGGGCCAGATTCTCGTAGGGACGCCTATCTTTGTGCAGGCGTAGCATATCTGATTTACGCTACGCCGCCGCAACTTTGAGAGGCAGGTGCCGTATTCACAAAGAAGTTGCGCCCAAAGTTACGGCGGCGTAGCGTAAATGGGCTGGCGTAACCGCGCCTAAATCAAAATAGGCAGGTAGAGGGCGTGATCCATGTAAATGAATCGTGACCCCACGTAATTGACGCTTTTTCCGAACGGCGCATGCGCCGTCCGTGGACATATCCCAGTGCGCATGCTCAAAATTACGTTGCAGGTACACGTGAACGTAACTTACGCAAATCCCTATTCGCGAATGATTTACGCAAACGACGGAAAATTTGACACTGTCCCGACGTCCATACTTAACATTGCGTACGCCTCACCTATGCCTCATATAGCAGGGGTAACTTTACGCCGGACTTACTGTACGCTTACGCAAACGACATAAAATACGACGACCGGGCGCAAGTACGTTTGTGAATCGGCGTATCTAGCTCATTTGCATATTCGGACGCGTAAATCAAAGGAAGCGCCACCTAGCGGCCAGCGTAAATATGCAACTAAGATGCGACGGCGTAAGAGACTTACGCCGCTCATATCTAAGCAAAATTCCGGCGTATCTTGTTTTCTGAATACAGAAAATAGATACGCCAGCGCATCTTTGAAGTTACGCGGCGTATCTCGAGATACCCAACGTAACTGCTACGAGAATTTAGCCCGTAGTTTTTTCCAAATTCATCATTAAAATGACGTTGCCCACACATGATAGTTTTTAAAAAATGCTCTAGCCAAGCGCGGTGACGTACAACACGTACAACGGCACTATAAAAGGGGAAGTTCCATGCGGATGACGCCACACTTTGGGCCTGCTTTTGCTGATTTCGTGTTTGTAAAAGACGATTTGCGCTTTTCTGTCTGTTACAGCGTGATGAATGTGCGATCACCATTACGAACGCTAGTTTTACCAGAACGAACGCTCCCGTCTCATAACTTGCTTTTAACGTCGTTTTAGCCCACACACACGATAATTTTTTACAACCCGAAAAACGTTCGTTAAAAAATGCAGCACGTTCGGGGAAAAAAATTGTCGTTTTTCAGAACCCGAGAAATGATGTGAAGCCCACACACCGTCATTTTAAATGACATTTTTTTTAAAAATTACGTTTTTTAAATGCCGAAAAACGATCGTGTGTAAGCGGCATTATAGTGACAGTGCAGAGACGCTGCAGGGAGAATTCTGGACTTGACGAGAGAGCCGAGAGAATATCTGTCTTTTGCTGGGGGATCGATTGTAAGATTCACCCAGGATTCAACGTATATTTACCAATTACCGTATATACTTGAGTATAAGCCGACCCAAATATAAGCCGAGGCACCTAATTTTACCACAAAAATTGGAAAAACGTATTGACTCGAGTATAAGCCTAGGGTGTCCATCTGCATGCCTCAATGTGCCTCACTGTGCCCATGCCTTACTGTGCCCATGCCTCACTGTGCCCAAGCCTCACTGTGCCCAAGCCTCACTGTGCCCATGCCTCACTGTGTCCATGCCTCACTGTGTCCATGCCTCACTGTGTCCATGCCTCACTGTGCCCATCCCTTACTGTGCCCATGCCTTACTGTGTCCATGCCTCACTGTGCCCATGCCTTACTGTGTCCATGCCTCACTGTGCCCATGCCTTACTGTGTCCGTGCCTCACTCTGCCCGTGCCTCACTGTGTCCGTGCCTCTCTGTGGCCGTGCCTCACTGTGCCCATGCCTCACTGTGTCCATGCCTTACTGTGCCCATACCTCACTGGGTCCATGACTAGACTGACATTTAATATGGGAGTCTATGGAAGGGGTGCCCGGCTTTGAAAAATCGGTGCTCCCCAGCCGTAGGTCCCCCAGCAACAAACTGTGCACACTTGTAGAGGAAGAGTGGGCCTACATGTGTTTGGGGTCCAGGGGACCTACGGCCGGCCGGTACCGGGTCCCAAAAGTCACCAGAGAAATTACCGTTTAACATGGGAGTCGGTGCTCCCCGGCCGTAGGTCCCCTGGACAGCAAACTTTGCACACTTGTAGAGGAAGAGGAAGAGTGGGCCGGTACCGGGTTCCCAAAGTGCGGGAGATCAGGCGCAAAAAGGTGACTCGATTATATGCCGAGGGGGGCATTTTCAGCACAAAAAAATGTGCTGAAAAACTCATCTTATACTCGAGTATATATGGTAATTGATAAGCTCACTTGGCACTTTGTATCAAAATTTTCCTTTATTTTTTTTAATTACCGGTAAGTAAAGATATTCTATCGCTGTGTTAAGAAGGTGAAAAAAATGTTACATTGTAGCCGCTGCATTCAGCCAATTTCTGCTCTGCATTGCTCATTTGCTGCTCATCCTCTGTAGATAGATACGCCCAACACCGTCTGAGGCCCCAATCACACCCCAGCGTTTTGTAGCTTGAAGCGCAATCCTCCAAAATGCGTGAAGGGAAAAAAAAAAATATTATCTATGGAGATGGTTCACATCTTCACTACAAGTCGCCTGAAGACAAACGCATGAAGCTAAAAAAAAGTTTTGTAGCCTGAATCGGGCAGATTGGTGAGTTTTTATTTAGAGTTTTTTTTTTTGTTGTTTCAACCCCCAACCCCCCCCCCCCCCCGTTCGGTTCGCATCAACAACCTTCGAACGGACCGAACGTTCGCGCAAACTTTAGAACCCCATTAAAGTCTATGGGGCTCGAACGTTTAAAATCAAAAGTGCTAATTTTAAAGGCTAATATGCAAGTTATTGCCCTAAAAGTTATTTGGGGACCCGGGAACATGTATCATGGAAAAAAAAAATATGTCAGTTTTCGGGAGCATTATTGATGCTTAAAGTAAAAAAATAAAAGTTAAAATATCGTACCTGCAGGGTGTCTATAGTATGCCTGTGAGGTGGCACGTGTTTAGAACACAAAATGCACAAAATGAGATTACTATAAGAAAAAAGTAATTTAAAACTGCTTGCGGGTTTAATGTAATGTCTGGTCCCTGCAATATGGATGAAAATCATTGAGAAAAACTGCATCTAACTCAAATGAAATGACACTCTCTCTGTCTCTCTCGCTGTCTCTCAGCACGCCGGAACACACTACACAAGTCTGACTTCCAGGCGGCCTTATATAGTGTGGGGCGTGTACTAAATTCCCTAAGGCATAATTGGCCAAAGCCCCCCTGGCTTTGGCCAATTACGGCTCTCTGTACAGGCGGCGCTGTCATTGGCCAAGCATGCGGGTCATAGGGCATGCTTGGCCAATCATCAGCCAGCAATGCACTGCAATGCCGCAGTGAATTATGGGCCGTGACGCGCCACTCGAATTTGGTGCAAACGGCCCATAATGTTCGCAAATTCGACGAACGACATGGGTTCGACTCGAACTCGAAAGCTCATCTCTAATAGAAATGCTCAACCCTAATCCAACCCCCCAACCTTAACCTCTAATACTAATATTGACTCCTAGCCCTAATCCTAACCCCTAGCCTTAATAAAAAAAACCTAACCCTAAACTTAACATCCCCTAATCTCTCACCCTTTGCCTATTTTAATATTGACCCCTAACCCTAATCCCTAAACACTAATATTTAACTCAAAAACCTAACCCTAATATTAAACCCTAATATTAACCCCTAACCCTATTGACCCCTAAAAATAGCAGAGCTTTACCGCCACCGCTGCCCCTCGCCCCAGTGTAAAATGGGCTTAAAGGTGGTCTGAGCAGTTAGTCTTCAACAGTGGCAGCCCATACATTCATACAGGGCTCACGGGCGCCGCCCCCTGTCCATGCGCCCAGCCCCCTATTTCTACATGCGGGGCGCCGGATGCATGCATTCCAATCATTTTTTTTCTTTTGAAGCACATGATTACAGCCTGAAGCTCTAATTGGCTTCATAAAAGGGTGGGCTCGGGGCGCAGAGCTCCGAGCCCTAACCCTACCCAGTTGTGTGACAATAGTGAATGAATATTCATTATTGTCACACTGATCCTCCTCACGGGCCAATCAGGAAGCGGGTCCCGGGACTCGATTGGCTGAAAGTATAGGCGATCCTATTGGACGTCTAGGAGAAGGAGGAAGGAGACGCACGGCGGAAATTGCTGTAATGCAGAGGAGGAGGAGATGCAATAGAAGCCGCCACCCACAGGAGCGCAGCCCGCCCGCAACCTAGAGATGGGGTAAGTGCAGGGCTGGATGACTGACCGACCACGAGACCCCCCCGGGGGGAGTGTGCGGGTGACCCAACCGGGTGACCCGACTGACACCAACACCCGCCCCGCTGAGATGACGCAGTGGGCAGCTTCCACTGCATCTCCTCAGCGGGACCATGGCGGCCCCTGCTGTGCCACTCCTCCCTCCTCCTCCTAAGCTAATAGGATCGCCTCTCCTTTTGGCCAATCGGGAAACGGGTCCCGCTTCCTGATTAGCCTGGAGGAGAATCAGTGTGAGAATAGCGAAAAATACTTATTCGCTATTGTCACACAACTGGGTGGGCTCAGGGCGCAGTACAGGGAAATCAGAATCAGCATCTTCAGTGCGGGAGAGGAGCCGGTACAATTGTGCAATACTGCAGGGAAGGCCGGAGGTCAGATTTAATATTGCGCCATAAAAACTTTTCTGATGTTTTTGGGTAGATTCCCCCTCAGCTCTTTGTTTGGGGAGGAAGAGGAAACAAACATTGCGCACCATCTGCAGCGTACAAATATAAAGCCTCCCGCTAATCTAATTACAGGCTGCGGGGGACGCGGCCATATTTCTAGAGATCGGATTCCTGAAGGTGACCGTTCTGCAGCCAGATTTACGAGGGATTTACGAGTGTCCTCAGGAGCCTCCGAGAAGACCGCGCACCATGCGGTCACCGAAAACAGCCGAGGTCAATGGACAGAGACCAGAATACACAGATGGCCCAGCGAGGGCCACAGCAAAGTCTACTCCGGTCACAAACAATAGTGGGCTCAGACGTCCCCCTTTTCAAAAAAATAAGACGTTTAATATGAATTATATTATTATTTGTTTTTATTATTATTATGACTACTACTACTACTAATAAAATAATAATAATAATAACACAAATTAAAAAAGCATAATTTAAAATTAGAAATTAAAAAGACATTTAATAAAATGTATATTATTATTATTAGTTATTATTATTATTATGACTACTACTGTTAATAATATTAATAATGATAATAATTCAAATTAAAAAAGAATAATTTAAAATTATATATAAATAAGACATTTTATACAATTTATATTATTATTATGATTATTATTATTATTATTAGTTGTTTTTATTATTATGACTACTATTGCTAATAATATTATTAATAATAATAATAATACAAATTAAAAAAGCATAATTTAAAATTATAAATGAATAAGACATTTAATACTATTTATATTATTATTATGATTATTATTATTTGTTATTATTATTATGACTACTACTGCTAATAATATTAATAATAATACAAATTAAAAAAGCATAATTTAAAATTATAAATGAATAAGACATTTTATACAATTTATATTATTATTGTTAGTTATTATTATTATGACTACTACTGATAATGATATTAATAATGATAATAATAATAATACAAATTAAAAAAACGAAACTGACACAGCCACCCCCCCCCCCCCCCCCAGGGCCAATCTGATGCCCCCAAAAAAGAGCGCCACATCACCACTTTACTCACTGACAGTACTTGCCCTGGCCGGGAATGCCTGGAGGAGCACAATCCCCGCCCCCTGCTTGTGATTGGAGAAATCATGAATCCCGCCTCTTGTGTCCAATCACTGTGCTGTGATTCGTTACAGCACAAGCTGATTTTTGGGAAGGGAGGGTGTCCCTGAATGGTAGTTTGGAAATGTGGTCACCTTAGTGCAGCGGGCGTGTGCACGCTCCTTAGGCCTCGTACACACGATCTAATCTGTCCGCTGGAAACGGTCCGCCGGACCGTTTCAGCAGACAGATTCGATCGTGTGTACGGCCGAGCCAACGGATTTGGCCACCCGACAGATTTCAAAGCATGCTTTGAAATCTATCGGGTGGGAATCCGTCCGCCCGACATGTCTGCTGGTTAGTACACTTACCAGCAGACATGTCGTCCCGCTCCGCCGCACCGCACCGCCGCCGAATGGATTCGGCGCATGCGCTGAAGTGTTTTACTTCCTGGTGCGGTGACGTGGCGGCGTCAACGTCACCGCCACGCCACCGACACGTCAGCGCGCTCTCTGCTGGCGGGGATTTTGGTTTGCTCGTGTGTATGGGGCCTTAGACGGCATGCACGCGCCCGCTTTCCCGCTTAAATGGACCGACGTACAGTCACGACGGTTCACAGGATTGTACTGACCTGGTGGCGGCAGGTCGGGAAGTGGTTAAAGTGGTTAGAAAGGCAAAGGTTTTTTTTTAACTTAACCATTTAAGGACGGCCTACGTCGGCAGAATGGCACGGCTGGGCATAAGCATGTACAGGTACGTCCTCTTTAAGGCCCAGCCGTGGGGTCGCGAGCGTGCCGCTGGTGACCGGGCCTGTGGGACCAGGGACCCGATCGCCGCCGGTGTCCCGCGATCGGTCACCGGAGCTGAAAAACGGGGAGAGATGCGTGTAAAAAACATTCCAAGTTCTTCTTTGTGGCAGTGTCACTGATCGTTTGTTCCCTGATATAGGGAAAGATGATCAATGATGTCACACGTCCAGCGCCGCCCGCCTACAGTTAGAAACACACATGAGGTCACACATAACCCCTACAGCGCCCCCTAGTGGTTAACTCCTAAACTGCAATTGTCATTTTCACAGTAATCAGTGCATTTTTAAAGCACTTTTCGCTGTATAAATGACAATGGTCCCAAAAATGTGTCAAAATTGTCCGATGTGTCCGCCGTAATGTCGCAGTCACGATAAAAATCGCTGATCGCTGCCATTAGTAGTAAAACAAAAATTATTAATAAAAATGCCATAAAACTATCCCCTATTTTGTAAACGCTATAATTATTTTGCGCAAACCAATCAATAAACGCTTATTGCGATTTTTTTTACCAAAAATAGGTAGAAGAATACGTATCGGCCTAAACTGAGGAAAAAAAATAAAATTTTATATATTTTTTGGGGATATTTATTATAGCAAAAAGTAAAAAATATAGAATATTTTTTTCAAAATTGTCGCTCTATTTTTGTTTATAGCGCAAAAAAATAAAAACCGCAGAGATGATCAAATACCACCAAAAGAAATCTCTATTTGTGGGGGAAAAAGGACGCCAGTTTTGTTTGGGAGCCACGTCGCACGACCGCGCAATCGTCAGTTAAAACGTTGCAGTGCCGAATCGCAAAAAAATGGCCTGGTCATTAACCTCTTGACCACCGAGGCTTTGTGCAGTGATATCTGAATGATGGGGCAGCTAGAGGCATCATTCAGATATCCATCTCTTCAGCTGCCGATTCTGTGCACCAGAAGAATGATCAAAGCGGCGGTTCCACCGCTCAATCATTCTTATAGGCGGCGGGAGGGGACGTCCCCCCCCTCCCGCCGCCATCCGGTGCTTCTCCGGGCTCTCCCATGCCATCGGGGGCCCGGAGAGCGAATCGGCCGGTGCGTGCTGAAGAACCATAGAAATGACTGGTGACCAGACGGTCACAGTCATCTCTATGACCGTCGGAGGACCGGGCGCGACGTTATGACGTCACGCCCGGTACCCGGAAGTAAACAAAGCCGCAATCGCAGGTGTCGGTATGTGATCAGTGATTTTTTTTTCACCGATTTCACGCTTGTAAGCCTGGAGGAGAGATGTGGGGGAGGGGGAGGTCTTATTGACCTGTCACAGTGATTCCTATTACAAGGGATGTTTACATTATCCCGTTATCTCCGCGCAGAAGCGAACACGCATGCAGGTCCTGCCCACATATGTAAACGCTGTTCAAACCCCACATGTGAGGTGTCGCCGCGTGCGTTAGGGCGTGTGCAACAATTCTAGCACTAGACTTGCTCTAAAACTCAAAAATAGTAACCTGTAAAAAATGTTAAAGTGTCACATTTTTAAGTACCGAAGATTGGCGCCATTCCATGAATGTGCGCAATTTTAAAGCGTGACATGTTAGGTATCTATTTACTCTGCGTAACATCATCTTTCACATTATACAAAAAAATAAGGGCTAACTTTATTGTTTTGTTATTTTTTAATTCATTTTTCCCCAAAAAAAGGCGTTTGAAAAATTATTGCGCAAATACCGTGCGAGAAAAACAGTTGCAATGACCTCCATTTAATTTCGTGGGGTGTCTGCTAAAAAAATATATATAATGTTTGGGGGTTCTGATGAATTTTCTAGCAAAAAAATTGAGATTTTTACATGAAGGAGATAAGTGCCAAAATTTGCCTGGTGGTAAAGTAGTAAATCCTTCCTGGGCTGAAGAGGTTAATCTCGCTCACAACGAATGAAGCTATCCATACACGTTTGATAAAATCAAGCTATTATTTTTCTCTTGTTATCAGGGAGACAATCGTCTTTGGTGACAGCGGAGACCAACCCCCCCATCCCCCCCAATCGGGTCTCTTTGTAACAGGTGTGACCCGCCAGCGCCCGCCATCGAGGAGATTCCGGGACGTGTTTTATACTTCTAAAGACCGCCGGAGATGTCGTTAAGATAATTCGCGGTCGGGGGGAAAAGGGGGGGGGGGGTTCACTGTCCTCACCAAAAACTTCTCCATCTTTTTAAAAAGAGAGAGAAAAAAGAAAGAAAGAAAAAAAGGTTCTTTGTCGGGAAAGAATTCCAACTGGCCGGGAGACAAAGTGCGAGGAGCGAAATGAAACGATTTGTATGGAGTGCAAAGTTTCTATCGGGAGTCTTTATTAAAACCATCAGAGATGTCTTAGAAGTGACTGTGAACATCAGAGGCCCGGCATTACCGCCGCCGCCGCCGGGTACAGAGCGCCGCTATTTATAGCCTCGCCGTCATCAGACTGAAAACGCTTTGCAAGTCCCTAAAACATGTTCTGCACCAAGGAACCCTACAGACAGCGGCGGCTGGTGCTCAAAAATGTTAAGGGGGGGGGGCGCAAACAAACTGAAAAAAAACCACATCATATCCAGCCATTGTGCCCATCAAGCGCAGCCATTGTGCCCATCAATTGCTGCCACTGTGCCATGAAATGCAGCTACTGTACCCATTATTTGCTGCCAGTGTTCCCATCAATTGCCGCCACTGTGCTCCATCAATTGCTGCCACTGTGCCCATCAATTGGCATTACTGTGCCCCATCAATTGCCACTGTGCCCATCAAGCGCAGCCACTGTGCCCATCAATTGCTGACACTGTGCCCATCAAACGCAGCTACTGTACTGTTATTTGCTGCCACTGTGCCCATCAATTGGCGCCACTGTGCCCCATCAATTGCCACTGTGCCCATCAAGTGCAGCCACTGTGCCCATCAAACGTGCAGCCACTGTGCCATCAAACGCGCAACCACTGTACCCATCAATTGCTGCCAGTGTGCCCATCAATTGCCGCCACTGTGCTCCATCAATTGCTGCCACTGTGCCCATTAATTGCCACCCATCGTGCCCATCAATTGCTTGCCACTGTTCCATCAAACGCAGTTACTGTGCCCATCAATTGCTGCCAGTGTGCCCATCAATTGATGCCACTGTGCCCATCAATTGCCGCCAATTGCCGCCACTGTGTCCATCATTTAGTAATACTGTGCCCCATCAATTCCTGCCACTGTGCCCCATCAATTGCTGCCACTGTACCCCTTCAAAATGCATCAGCCAGCAGAGGCCCTGATGTTTTCTCCTCTGTTATCTAGAGTCTGTTGGTTCCAGGACTGATTGCCATAAAAAGCTCAATTTTTCCATGTTTGTGAGTAGTTTTGAGCTTTGTTATTTTTAGTATCAATGAATATACTTGGGATAATGCACTAGGCTGGTGTGCCCTCTTTTCTGTATTTTTTTTTTTGTGACTATTAGGGCATCCCCTGCCTTGGAGGGCAGCAAGACCTGTGACACCATCCCTTGAACAATAGACCACCCGGACATCACACCAATGCGTAAGAGTGTTTGTTTGCTAGAGTCTATTGGTTCTCAGGTTTGGTGCCCTTTTTGCATGTGGTTAGAGTAGGGACAGGTCACCCATCTGTCAGGGACAGTGCTTAGTGTCAGGGATATGTTCCAGGTGAGTGGGGAAATTCCAGGGACATGCCATCCTACCTGGAAGCCTCCCCAACTTGGGTTCACTCCTGAGACCTTCTACTAGGGTTGCCACCTTTTCTTCAAGCCAAACCCGAACACATTAGCGGCCTGGGACACCTTTGAGTGCCCCCAAGGAGAGTAGTAATGCGGTTTGCATAGCGTACCACAGCGAATAGTGGGTGTGGCCAAATTGCTGACATCATTGTTCTACCCTCCCAGTGATGTCAAACCTGCCCCCAGCTCCCGGGTGACAACAAATTGTTGTGTGACTATCTTGGTTACTTGGGGAGCAGGGCCGCCATCAGGGGGGTACAGGCAGTACACCTGTAAAGGGCCCGGAGGTCACCAGGGGCCTGGATAGCAACTCCCTTTTTTTTGTAAGGGGGTCCGAATGGTAACCCCCCCCCCCCCCTTTTTTTTTTTTTTTTTTTTTTTTATAAAAAAAAATCGTTTATATACAGTTGTATTCAAAATTATTCAACCCCCACTGAAATGGATTGTTTTGGCCAGTGTGACATTGATTTTGATCATTCAGTCATCCTGCTTACAATTAAATCAAAGAGGCACGTGTAGGTCAGACAAATAGAACATTTATAATGAAATAACCACAAATGTCTTTTCTGTGCTCACATCATTATCAGTTTTATTCAACCCCCAAGTGACATTCAATCTTAGTACTTAGTACAACATCCTTTTACAGTTATAACAGCTTTTAAACGTGAAGCATAGCTTGACACAAGTGTCTTGCAGCGATCTACGGGTATCTTCGCCCATTCGTCACGGGCAAAAGCATCCAGTTGAGTCACATTCTTAGGCTTGCGCACTGCAACTGCTTTCTTTAACCACTTAAGGACCGCCGCATGTACATTTACGTCGGCAGAATGGCACCGACAGGCACATCAACGTATATATACGTTGGTGCCTTGGGGGGGATCGGGGGTCCGATCGGACCCCCCCCCCCGTACATGCGGCGGTCTGCGCGGCTGCAGGAGTGATCCGACAAGAGGGGGCGGCTATTCGTTTTTGTCCGCCCTCTCCGGATCGCTCTCAGCCAATGCGCGCGCGCGCCCGCCCGCCCTGTCACTTCCTCCTCCTGTGTAAACACAGGAAGGAGGAAGCGATGTGATCTCTCCCTCGTAGGGTTGCCACCTGTCCAGGATTCACCCGGACAGTTCGGGTTTGGAATCATGTGTCCGGGTTTCAGACTGTCTGAGACCCGGACACATTATTTAGACTGGACTATGGCTTCCCAACATGGTTACTGGCTATAGTTGTCTAAGCTGAGAGTGCCTGTTAAATTTTTTCACACTACCTAAAGCCAACAAACCCACCCCCAAACACACACAGATGGGAGAGGAGTGAGGGCTCAATCTGCACCTCTTCCCCCCCACCCCTCTTTATCTGCCCACACTCCAATCCCCAGGAATTTAAAGTCTAGCAGTCTCAGATACATCTGGATGGGAGGTGCTGACTGCAAAGGGATGAGTCTCCTCCCTTCTCTCTCCTGCCTCTGAGTGGGTACACTAAGGTAAATCAGGGTTCCCAGAGCACCCCTTACATCAGAGTTCCCCTTTACACCAGAGGCCACAGTGTTCCCCCTTACATCAGAATCTTCTCCGTACATCAGAGTTCTTAGTGTTCTCCATTAGATCAGTGTTCCCAGAGCATCCCTTATCTTAGAGTCCCCAGAGTTCTCCCTTACTTCAGAGTCTGCAGAGTCCTCCCTTACAGTGAAAGGGAACTCTCTGGATTCAGATGTAAAAGGGGAACTCTGATGTAAAGGGGGACTCTTGTTATCAACTTCATTTGATTAGAAATGTTATTTAATAGCAAAATATATGTATAGTTTATGCTATTAAAAAAAAAAAATTGTTACGCCGCTAAAGTGTTTGACCTGAAGAAAAGGTGGCAACCCTACTCCCTCGGCGTTTTTTTCAACCACCGCTGAGGAGAGATCACCACACAGTAAGTCCTGCACTAACACTACACTGACACTTCACATAAACACATTTAACCTCCGCGATCGCACCCCCCCCCCCTCCCCCCTGTCACAGTGTCACTGAATGCAATAATCATACATGTATGATTACTGTATTTAGTGTCAGTGTGACAGTCAGTTAGTGTTAAGTTCAGGGTAGCCCCTGTACCCCCCCCTAATAAAGTTTTAACCCCTTGATCACTGCCCTAGTTAACCCTTTCACTCCCTATTGCCAGCGTCACTAAGCGATCATTTTTCTGATCGCTGTATTAGTGTCGCTGTTCCCACTAGGTAGTTAATTTATTTTTTTATTGAGATTTTTTTTACTAAAGACATGTAGCTAAATAAATTTTGGCCTAAATGTTTGACTAAAATGCAAGATGCAAGGGGGGGGGGAAGCCGCTGAAGCCGCGACCTGGATGTGGTAAGTGCAGGGCTGGGGGGCGATGGGTGAGCGAAGCAGCGACCGAGCAAGAGGGGGTGGGGACCACATGGCTGGCTGGGTGGGGCCCCCCCAAAAAATTGAGCACCGGTCACCACTGGTGTGATTCCTGATGCAAGACCAGCGTCACAGGTAAGAGGGTATGGATGGGTAATAAAGCAAGGGAGGAGGAACTTTCCATTTGATTTGTAAAAAAATTGTCAAAAAAATTATATATATATCATTTTTTTGAAAAATATATAGGGCCAGATTCACAGAGCCCTTACGCCTGTCTAACTAGTGTTAGACTGGAGTCATTTCAAATTACGCGCGTTTTTTAGCTAGTCGAAAACCTCAAACCATGAAAATACGGCTGCGGGCTTCAATTCGACTGGATTACGTGTTCGTCCGCCTTCGGATCTACGCTGCAATAAAATTGCGGCCACTGGGTGGACTTCCCGTCGTTTTCCGCGTCGGGGTATGCTAATGAGCTTTTGCCGTCGATCCCCGAAATTACGATCTTAAATCGCAATCTCTTACGGCACCTTTAGTCATCTTTTTTTTACGTAACACTATACCAGCTTTTTGCTGGTCTAATATTAGACAGCCCATGTTAAGTATGGCCGTCGTTCCCGCGTCGAATTTCTACGTTTTCCGACGTCTTTTATTATTTTTTACGTAAGTCGTCCGGGAATAGGAATGTTCGTAAACGACGCTACTCAAACAACGAATGACGTAACGACGTGATTTCGCACAATGCACGGCGGGAAATGTCTGAACGGAGCATGCGCATTTCGATCGCCGCGGGGACGCGCTTAATTTAAATGCTTCACGCCCCCCAATCGCGTATTACGATTACGCGGCGAGAAATAGACTACGCCGCCATAGCGTACGGGCAAAAATCTACCAGGATTCGGTGTAGAGCCTGGTGAAATACGGCAGCGTAGAGTATTTCGATTACGCAGCGCAATATTAAGTGTATGTGAATCTGGCCCATAATCTCTTCTTTATATGCATTTATTGTTGTTCGAAAAATGTGTTTGTGCTCCAACCCGATGGTTGAATTTTCCCCCAGGTTGTGTTGTGAATATTTTTATTCCTCTTAAGGAAACGTGGAGGATATTCAGCAAGGAATGCCGCGTACACATGTACTTGTAAAATAAATGAACTTAAAAAAAAAAACAGGTTCTCTAAACAAAAGAAATCCGCAAGAAAAAAGCGAAACCATCTGCCCGTAACGAGCCAGGTTTACAAGCAATGTACTTGGATTATTTTTCTTAGCACATAGTAAAAAAATCATTAATGCAAAAAAAAGGTAGAAAGTGCTTGTCGAGAGGCCTGCGTCCGCTCCCAGCGACGGACCCGAGCCAAATGGCGAGATTACGAGAGCGCATTCTGTACGGGGGTTTTGGAGTTGGGGGCTGGGGGGGTTCTTGGCGGGAAGCACTTTCACATTTTATCACATAATATCAGAGCAA
The DNA here is from genome assembly GCA_029574335.1 of Rana kukunoris. Taxonomy (NCBI): domain Eukaryota; kingdom Metazoa; phylum Chordata; class Amphibia; order Anura; family Ranidae; genus Rana; species Rana kukunoris. Next base: position 554,956,383 of record CM056052.1, on the reverse strand, counting down.
AGACCAAAAAAAATAATGTACTTTCCAGAGAAGACCTTTGTTTTCTGCAGAGGCAAGCAATAAAAAGGAGCGAAGTTTACCCGAAAAGTCAGCTCCTCGCCAACAAGGGAATTTTATTAATAAAAAGAGGAAAAGGATGGCCGCCCCCTGGCACCAACCGGAGGTGACAGAACTCTCTCTGGGTCTCCCTGTCTATAAACGGAATCACGCATGCATGATGGCTTTTACTTCTGTAATAAGGAACATCTGCGACCAAAACGTTTGTGACGGCGAGTGTTTAGTTCAGTCTTTAATAGTTATTTTTTTCAGACTAAACTATAATAGTGTTGGAATAAGTAGAACCTCCATGCCACCAGGGGGAGATGTTCACCTAACCTAAACACAGGACTCTCGCCTCTCCTTTCTGTCCCACTTCCAATCATTGTCCAACTCTTGCCACCTTCACCTCCATAACATTTACAAAATGTTCCCCTTCTTAACCAATGAAACCACCAAGAAACAAATTCACTCATTTGTTATCTCCCTCCTTGGAGTCAACTCCCATCTCATTGTCTTACATCTACCTCTACTACCTTGTTCACCTCTTTCTTTGTTGGCCTACCTCTACTATCATTTTTGACCTCCCTCCTTGTTGGTTTACCATTACCTCTACTACCTTTTTGCCCTCCCTCTTTGTTGGCCTACCTCTACTACCTTGTTGTTCCCCCTACTTGTTGGCTTACCATGACCTCTATTATCTTGTTGTCCTCCCTCCTTGTTGGCCTGCATTTACCTCTACTATCTTTTTGACCTCCCGCCTCGTTAGCCTAACTCTACCTCTACTAGCTTGTTGACCTAGCTCCTTGTTTGCAGAGCATTACCTCTACTACCTCGTTGACCTCCCTCTTTGTTGGCTTAGATCTGCCTCTACTACCTCTTTGTTGGCCTACCTCTACTAGCGTGTTGTTCCCCCTACTTGTTGGCTTACCATGACCTCTATTATCTTGTTGTCCTCCCTCCTTGTTGGCCTGCATTTACCTCTACTATCTTTTTGACCTCCCGCCTCATTAGCCTAGCTCTACCTCTAATAACTTGTTGACCTCTCTCCTTGTTGCCATACCATTACCTCTACTATCTTGATGACCTCTCTCCTTGTTAGCCTAGATCTGCCTCTACTACCGCTTTGTTTCTCTACCTCTACTACCTTGTTTTCCCCCTACTTGTTGGCTTACCATTACCTCAACTATCTTGTTGACCTCTCTCCATGTTAGTCTAGCTCTGCCTATACTACCTTGTTGATCTCCCTCTTTGTTGGCCTACCTCTGCGTCTAATACCTTGTTGATGTCCCTCCTTATTGGCCTACCTTCACCTCTGCTAGTCTACCTTGTTGACCCCGCTCCTTGTTGACCTGCCTTTATTTGTACCATCTTGTTGGCCTCCGTCCTTGTTGGCCTGCCTCCACCTTTACTACTGCGTTGACCTCCCTCATTGTTGACCTACTTGTACCTGTACAATCTTGTTGACCTCTCTCCTTGTTGGCCTACCTCTACTATCTTTTTGACCTCCCTCCTTGTTAGCCTAGCTCTGCCTCTATTACCATGTTGACCTCTCTCCTTGTTGGCATACCATTACCTCCACTATCTTGTTTACCTCCCTCCTTGTTATCCTAGCTCTGCCTCTACTACCTTGTTGACCTCTCTCTTTGTTGGCCTACCTCTACCTTTACTACCTTGTTGTCCGCCTTCCTTGTTGGCTTACCATTACCTCTACTACCTTATTGACATCTCTCCATGTTAGGCTAGCTCTGCCTCTACTACCTTGTTGACCTCCCTCTTTGTTGGCCTACCTCTACCTCTACTACCTTGTTTTGGTGAAGGCTGAAACGCTTTAGAATTTTGGATGATGTTACTGCTACAATGCTAAAATAAAATGTTCTATGGAGAAGCTGTTGAATTGCCGGCTTGTACTTGTTATGGATTCTCTGTGAATTCTATTAGCCAGAGCACCGACCACTCTGCACACTAACTACATTATACAGCGGTAGAGCTTGGGTGAGTTTTCTTTTGTCTACTACCTTGTTGTCCCCCTTCCTTGTTGACTTACCATTATCTCTACTATCTTGTTGACCTTTCTCCATGCTAGCCTTGCTCTGCCTCTACTAGCTTGTTATTCTCCCTCTTTGTTGGCCTACCTCTACCTCTACTACCTTGTTGACCTCCCTCCTTGTTGGCCTAGCTTTACTATCTTGTTGACATCCCTCCTTGTTGGCCTACCTCTACCTCTACTACCTTGTTGACCTACCTTTACCTATACTATCTTGTTGACCTCCTTCCTTGTTAGCCTAGCTCTGCCTCTACTAACCTTGTTAATTTTCCTCTTTGTTGGCTTACCTCTACTACCTTGTTTTCGCCCTTCCTTGTTGGCTTACCATTACCTCTACTATCCTGTTGACCTCTCTCCATGCTAGCCTAGATCTGCCTCTATTACCTTGTTAATCTCCTTTTTTGTTGACCTACCTCTACTACCTTGTTGACCTCCCTTCTTGTTGGCCTAGCTTTACTATCTTGTTGACCTGCCTCCTTGTTGGCCTACCTCTACTACCTTTTTGACCTCCCTCCTTGTTGACCTACCTTTACCTCTATTATCTTGTTGACCTCCCTCCTTGTTAGCCTAGCTCTACCTCTACTACCTTGTTGACCTCCCTCTTTGTTTGCTCACCTCTACCACTACTACCTTGTTGACCTCCCTCCTAGTTGGCCTACCTCTACCTCTACTACTTTGTTGACTTCCCTCTTAGTTGTCCTACCTCTGCCTCTACTGTTTTACTTGCTCTGCCCCTGAATTTAGGATCCATTCTGATTTATCAGATATGGTCTGTATCGCTCCTTTCCAATCTATAATATTGGCGGAGATAATAATTCCTTCTACTACCTTTTGGATACGGGATAACTTTTTGACTATGTTCGGATCTTTCCATAAATGGTTTACGATCTACATATCTGGTTGGAATGCTTTCAAGATAATGAAATATACCTTTATAATGTTAAATTCCTTCTGCTGGTCCTGAAGAAGCCCAACGCCTAAAAACGCGTAGGAGATGCACAGAGGACACTATCCATATATAACTATTCATATTTATATGTTTTTTTATCTTTATTGTTTCTTTGGTGTTTTTTTTTGTAATTTGTAATAAAATTTATAATTTTTTATATTCCCATTTTGCCTTTAAAATCCGACCAACAATAGTTGCTCTTTGAGCAGTTGTTTAATTTTTTGCTACCTCTACTACCTTGTTGACCTCCCTCTTTGTTTGCTCACCTCTACCTCTACTACCTTGTTGACTTGTTGACTTCCCTCTTAGTTGGCCTACCTCTACCTCTACTACCTTGTTGACTTCCCTCTTAGTTGGCCTACCTCTACTACCTTGTTGACTTCCCTCTTAGTTGGCCTACCTCTACTACCTTGTTGACTTTCCTCTTAGTTGGCCTACCTCTACTACCTTGTTGACTTCCCTCTTAGTTGGCCTACCTCTACTACCTTGTTGACTTTCCTCTTAGTTGGCCTACCTCTACTACCTTGTTGACTTTCCTCTTAGTTGGCCTACCTCTACTACCTTGTTGACTTTCCTCTTAGTTGGCCTACCTCTACTACCTTGTTGACTTCCCTCTTAGTTGGCCTACCTCTACTACCTTGTTGACTTCCCTCTTAGTTGGCCTACCTCTGCTACCTTGTTGACTTCCCTCTTAGTTGGCCTACCTCTACTACCTTGTTGACTTCCCTCTTAGTTGGCCTACCTCTGCCTCTACTGTTTTGTTTGCCTACCTCTACCTGTAGTACCTTCAACTTCCCTCCTTGTTTGCCTATATCTACACAAGCCAATGCTCCTGCAGTCTATCATGAATGCTGCTGCCAGATTCCTTCACCTTACCAACCGCTTGGCGCTCTCCACCACACTCTATTAATCCTGCCACTGGCTTCCGATCGCCCAATGAATAGCATTCAGAATACTAATACCAGTATACAAAGCCATCCAAAACCCTTTATTTGACCTGCTGTTGACTTGCTTCTGATGTTTATTTGACTTGCTTTTGGATTCCCATGAACTTGTATGGCAAGTGACACATTTGTGGCACAAACCAAATCCAGTCCACCCATGCCCATCAGCTCAGGCCCTTATCATGGTGTTCTCACCATTGCTCTCAGCATTTCACCGTCAATGAACAGAAATGTTTTTCCTGTCAAATTGGATTGGACATTAAAGGTTGTGCAAGATGTTTGGGAGAGCAGAAATATTGCAGAATGTCTTTCCAAGCCGAGACATAAAGCCAATCTGTGTTTTTCCTCTGGTGGAAAATAATTCTCTATAACTCTATCTTCGTTCTGACAATCTGCGCTGCGCTGCGGTCACAAAGCTCCGACGAGAGAAAGAGCGCTGAATGAAGGAATCCAGAACAAACCCAGCAAGAGGTCAGTCAAAGAGAAATCCCAAGATAAGCATCTTCTGTAATGTTAGTTTTGGAGGAACTTATCACAAAATGTTCCCAAAGCCTTGAAAAGTGAAGAATGTAATGGTTTTCAAAACAAATTTACTGCAAGCGATGCTGAATGCCGGGACATGGGGCCTTCCTAAAATATAATACTGACTGGCAATGCCTAGGACACGCGGCACACCTGAAGGAAGTAAAGAGTAAAATAATCTGTTTACTAGAGAGAGGTGACATCACTGAGAATGCAGCCTATCCAATCACTAGAGAGTGGTGACATCACTAAGAATGCAGCCTATCCAATCACTAGAGAGTGGTGACATCACTAAGAATGCAGCCTATCCAATCACTAGAGAGTGGTGACATCACTGAGAATGCAGCCTATCCAATCACTAGAGAGCGGTGACATCACTGAGAATGCAGCCTATCCAATCACTAGAGAGTGGTGACATCACTGAGAATGCAGCCTATCCAATCACTAGAGAGCGGTGACATCACTGAGAATGCAGCCTATCCAATCACTAGAGAGCGGTGACATCACTGAGAATGCAGCCTATCCATTCACTAGAGAGCAGTGACATCACTGAGAATGCAGCCTATCCAATCACTAGAGAGCAGTGACATCACTGAGAATGCAGCCTATCCATTCACTAGAGAGCGGTGATATCACTGAGAATGCAGCCTATCCAATCACTAGAGAGCGGTGACATCACTGAGAATGCAGCCTATCCAATCACTAGAGAGCGGTGACATCACTGAGAATGCAGCCTATCCAATCACTAGAGAGCGGTGACATCACTGAGAATGCAGCCTATCCATTCACTAGAGAGCAGTGACATCACTGAGAATGCAGCCTATCCAATCACTAGAGAGCGGTGACATCACTGAGAATGCAGCCTATCCAATCACTAGAGAGCGGTGACATCACTGAGAATGCAGCCTATCCAATCACTAGAGAGCGGTGACATCACAGAGAATGCAGCCTATCCAACCACTAGAGAGCGGTGACATCACTGAGAATGCAGCCTATCCAATCACTAGAGAGCGGTGACATCACTGAGAATGCAGCCTATCCAATCACTAGAGAGCGGTGACATTACTGAGAATGCAGCCTATCCATTCACTAGAGAGCAGTGACATCACTGAGAATGCAGCCTATCCAATCACTAGAGAGCGGTGACATCACTGAGAATGCAGCCTATCCATTCACTAGAGAGCGGTGACATCACTGAGAATGCAGCCTATCCATTCACTAGAGAGCGGTGACATCACTGAGAATGCAGCCTATCCATTCACTAGAGAGCGGTGACATCACTGAGAATGCAGCCTATCCATTCACTAGAGAGCAGTGACATCACTGAGAATGCAGCCTATCCAATCACTAGAGAGCAGTGACATCACTGAGAATGCAGCCTATCCATTCACTAGAGAGCGGTGACATCACTGAGAATGCAGCCTATCCAATCACTAGAGAGCAGTGACATCACTGAGAATGCAGCCTATTCAATCACTAGAGGGCGGTGAAATCACTGAGAATGCAGCCTATCCAATCACTAGAGAGCGGTGACATCACTGAGAATGCAGCCTATCCAATCACTAGAGAGCGGTGACATCACTGAGAATGCAGCCTATCCATTCACTAGAGAGCGGTGACATCACTGAGAATGCAGCCTATCCAATCACTAGAGAGTGGTGACATCACTGAGAATGCAGCCTATCCATTCACTAGAGAGCGGTGACATCACTGAGAATGCAGCCTATTCAATCACTAGAGGGCGGTGAAATCACTGAGAATGCAGCCTATCCAATCACTAGAGAGCGGTGACATCACTGAGAATGCAGCCTATCCAATCACTAGAGAGCGGTGACATCACTGAGAATGCAGCCTATCCAATCACTAGAGAGCGGTGACATCACTGAGAATGCAGCCTATCCATTCACTAGAGAGCAGTGACATCACTGAGAATGCAGCCTATCCATTCACTAGAGAGCGGTGACATCACTGAGAATGCAGCCTATCCATTCACTAGAGATCGGTGACATCACTGAGAATGCAGCCTATCTAATCACTAGAGAGCAGTGACATCACTGAGAATGCAGCCTATCCATTCACTAGAGAGCGGTGACATCACTGAGAATGCAGCCTATCCAATCACTAGAGAGCGGTGACACCTGCCACACCTGCACAGGGGGGGAGCACACAGGGGGCCACTGGGGGGGGGACACACAGGGGACACTAGGGGGGGACAGCACAGAGGAGGGACACTAGGGAAGAAAGAACACAGGGGGACACTGTGGAGGGAAGCACACAGGGGGACACTAGGGGGGGGAGAGCACACATGGGGGACACTAGGGGGGGGAGAGAACACATGGGGGACACTAGGGGGGGGAGAGCACACAGGAGGACACTGCTGGGGAAGAGCACACAGGAGGACACTGCTGGGGAAGAGCACACAGAAGGACACTGTGGGGGGGAGGGGGTCTGACAGGTGACATCTATTATGTTTGTTTTATAAAAAGGCAAAGGATTCCCAGAGCAGTATAGGTCAGCTAATGAGACAGCACAGCTGTAATAATCCTTTCCTTAGCATCCCAACTCTCACTGATGTCCTGACACTAGGGGGGGGGCACACAGGGGACACTAGGAGGGAGAGCACACAGGAGGACACTAGGGGGGACAGCACACAGGAGGACACTAGGGGGGACAGCACACAGGGGGACATTGTGGGGGGAGAGCACACAGGGGGACACTGTGGGGAGGAGAGCACACAGGGGGACACTGTGTGGGGGGGAGCACACAGGGGGACACTATGGGGGAAGAGCACCCAATGGGACACTGTGGGGGAGAGCACACTGGAGGACACTGTGGGGGAAGAGCACACAGGGGGGGGGACACTGTGGGGGGGAGAGCACACAGGGGGACACTGTGGGGGAGAGCACACAGGGGGACTCTGTGGGGGGAAGAGCACACAGGGGGACACTGTGGGGGGGGGAGAGCACACAGGGGGACACTGTGGGGGGGGAGAGCACACAGGGGGGCACTAGGGGGGCACTGTGGGGGGGAGAGCACACAGGAGGACACTGTGGGTGGAGAGCACACAGGGGGACACTGTGGGGGGAAGCACAAAGGGGGACACTGGGGGGAGACCGGTGGCATCTATTATCTTTGTTTTATAAAAAGGTAAAGGATTCCCAGAGCAGTATAGGTCAGCTAATGAGGCAGCACAGCTGTAATAATCCTTTCCCGAGGATCCCAACTCTCACTGATGTCCTGACAACTATAAACAGGGAAAGCAAATATGTATAAAACCACTACACATTCCCTTTAAGGAATTTGACCATTTTTAGTAACAGAAAACGGTGGGGTTTGCATTCTCCGGGATATATATAGATATACTTTCCACCCCTGGAATGGATATGGGAGACGCCTCTGCTTGTTCCGTGTTATTGTTATGTGTTGCTAAACAACTTCTCTGTCCTAATCATCGGAACGCCACTTTTTTTTTTTATATCGGTTATTTTGTACTGCGTTGTGGAATGTGATGGCGCAATGTAAGAAAATGAATAAAAATAATTACAATAAAATATTACATGAAAAGTAGTAAAAAACTTGGGGCTAAAACTCATTTATTTCTACAAGTAGGACGAGCCAGAACCTTCCTCTAGTGGTGCTATACTGCCACCTGGTGGGCATATTTGGTAATGCATCTGACAAGGTCAGCTAACAGGGAAATAATGTTCTATGGTAGGAGAGCTAAACCCATCGCCCTTCATTCCAGGAAAATCATTTTTTTATTTATTTTTTAACCACTGCAGCCCCGGACCAAAATGCAGGTAAAGGACCAGGTCCCTTTTTGCGATTCGGCACTGCATTACTTTAACTGACAATTGCGCGGTCGTGCGACGTGGCTCCCAAACAAAACTGGCGTCCTTTTTTTCCCCACAAATAGAGCTTTCTTTTGGTGGTATTTGATCACCTCTGCGGTTTTTATTTTTTGCTCTGTAAACAAAAATAGAGCGAAATTTTGAAAAAAATTCAATATTTTTTGCTATAATAAATATTTTTTTACCTAATTTTCCCTACCTATTTTTGGTAAAAAAAAATCACAATAATCGTTTGTCGATTGGTTTGTGTTATAGTGTTTATAAAATAGGGGTTAGTTTTATTGCATTTTTATTAATATATTTTTTTTTTTACCACTAATGGCGGCGATCAGCGATTTTTTTTCCGTGACGGCGACATTACGGCGGACAATTTTGACACATTTCTGGGACCGTTGTCATTTTCAAAGCTATAAAAATGCACTGATTACTGTGAAAATGGCAATTGCAGTTTAGGAGTTAACCACTAGGGGGCGCTGAAGGGGTTAAGTGTGACCTTGTGTGTGTTTCTAACTGTAGGGGGGCGGGGCTGGACCTGTGACGTCACTGATCGCCTTTCCCTATATCAGGGAACAGACGATCACTGGCATTGCCACAGTGAAGAACGGGGAAGGTTTGTTTACACTTACCTCTCTCCGTTTTTTTCAGCTCCGGTGACCGATCGCGGGACACCAACGGCGATCGGGGTCCCGCGGGCGCAGTCATGGAGCTTAGGTGTCATCACGGGGATCCCTCACTGGCTGCACCCCCCCCCCCAAAAACAAAACAAAAAAAGCATGTATACTAAACAACTCCCCTGCTCCTCCCACAAGGTGTTGATTGAAAGCAACTCCATCCTATGACATTTAAATATGAATGGGGCGACATAAGCAGACTTTTATTATTACCGTTCTGTCCCACTTACATGTACTTTTCGGTTATTGCACTGAAATGTGTCCGGTTCTTATTGTCTCCATGTATGCTGACATCTAGTGGTGATATAGAGACACTACAGCTTGTTTAAAGGGGTTGTAACGGATTTTCTTTTTTTATAATAAGCATCCTTTACCTGCAGACATTCCTCTTTTCACTTCCTCATTGTTCGTTTCTGCTCAGAAGTTGCTCTATTTCTTCTCTGTTCTGTTCACTTCCTGCTTGTCTGATTGTTACTCACCACCGTGAAGGGAGGCTTTACTGCGGTGGTCACTGACGCGCTCGCCACCTCCTGGGAACTACATCTGTGTGGCAGGACGCTCTCTACATGTTAGAGACTTCAAGGAGGTGTGAATTACTGGGCTTGCCGCAATCAGTGGGGGTTCGTCCATAGAGGGCGCTCGAGCGCCGCCCCCTCTGGCTCTCACCGCCACTGAGTCTAATAACATAGATTGATGCATTGCACGAATCTATGTTATTATCGCAGCTGCCGCTGTTATTCAGATGGTCGGCGCTCATGTCCGGCCATCTGAATAACGCCAGCTGGTTGGCTGTACGGAAATGTCTACGAAAGCCAACAGCTCTGATAGGCTTTCCCAGTACAGCCCTCGGGTCCCGGAAGCTTATTCTCGCAGCGCACAGACTGTACGCCCCTTGGATAAGATGACAGGCGTCTCAGCCAATCAAGTTGGCCGGTTCTGGCTACCGGTAACCTGATTGGCTGGGACGCCTGTCAGTCATCGAGGGCGGGAGAAGACATCGTGGGACGTGGATGCCTGACTCCAGTAAAGGTAAGTGCCGGGCGGGGGGGTGGAGAAAGCAATTTACAGGGCACAGTGGGGACAACTGGCACAGCAGCGACCATTAAAGGGCACAGTGGCTGCGTTTAATGGCATGGCACAGTGGTGCGAATTGATGGCACAGTGGTGCGAATTGATGGCACAGTGGTGCAAATTGATGGCACAGTGGCTGCGTTTGATGGCAGGGAACAGTGGCTGCGTTTGGGCACAGTGAGACTGCAATTTTTTTTTTCCTTTGCGCCCCCCCCAAAAATTTTAAGCACCAGCCGCCACTAGCCCGCAATGCATACTGGGAAATTTAGTTCTTACATGAACGAGCGTCCCAAACCAGGAAGTGAATGAGAAAACAGAAACTAGAACGCCGGAGGTGATATAGATGAAGGAATGTAATAGGTATTTACTCGTTTGCAGACATTCATTTTAGGCAAAAAAAAATTTTGGGCCAGATCCACAAAGCACTTAAGCCGGCGTTTCACTCGATGCGCGGCGTAAGTCCAAATATGCGCCTGCGTATCAATGCGCCGTATCCCCAAAACGATATATGCCTGAAATCTAGATTTTTTCAACCGACGTAATTTCAATAGACCGGCGCATCGTGCGCGCAAAAATGCGCTAGACACACCATTGATTTGCTATGCAAATATGCAAATGAGGGAGTTACGGCGATCCACAAAAGTAAGTTGGTGCAGCGCAGGCTACGCAGTGTGCGCATCAGCTGCACGTCCTGTCTAAAATTAGACAATATAAAAGCTTGCTTAAAATTAGACAATCCGTCTACATGTCAGCTAAAGCAACACCATTAGGGCCGAGCTGAGCAGCCACACTTGCAGGACAATAATCTGTATGCCACCATGCCAGGGGCATCCTTGCTCATAGCTATACTACTGACTTTAGATGAGCGCAGAAGGAGGAGGGCACAGAGGAGGGCAGGGGAGAGGATATACCGCACACGCATAGACCTGTTTGGCATGAGTGATTCTGAGGTGTATCGCATCTTCAGATTCACCCCTCATGCCATCCTGGAATTAACCACAACCTTGCAGGATGACATCACCAGCCCAACACACCGCTCACATGCAGTGCAGCCACTGGTCAAGGTCCTGGCAACACTCCATTTCCTTGCCAGTGGCTCTTTTCAGCGTACAAGTGGAGTGGTGGTTGGGAAGTCACAATCCTCCGTGAGCAGATGTGTGCACCAGGTTGTCCCTGCAATCCTCAGATGCATGGCCAACCAAATCATCAAACCCACCACTGAGGAGCTGCGGCTGAAGGCAGATTTCTACAGAATTGCCAGATTCCTACGCACCGTGGGGGCCATTGATTGCACACATGTGGCACTCCAGCCCCCCCATGAGACAGAGCACATATACCGCAATCGGAAGCATTGGCATTCCATCAACGTACAGGTGATAGGTGATAGTCAATGCCAAATGCCTCATATGACACGTCTGTGCCAAACACCCCAGGTCCAGCCATGACAGCTTCATATACAATCAGAGCCCCATCCGAATGGAATTTGATCAGAACGTGTATGGGGACACCTGGCTGGTTGGTGAGTGACATGGGAGTCAGGCATGACTATCTCCTCCCATGATGCACACATCACAAGGGGAACATGCATGACTAACATCCTCCTGTCTTTTCCCTGGGACCCCATTTCATGACTCCTATCCGGAACCCCCAAACCCCAGGAGAGGAAAGATACAATGAAGCCCACGCCCAAACCCGTGCAGTGGTGGAGCGCACCTTTGGCCTCCTGAAGTCACGTTTCCGATGCCTGGATAAGTCTGGGGGTACCCTCTTGTATTCCCCAAACTTTGTGTGCCAGATCATGGGTGCATGTTGCATGCTGCACAACTTTGCAGTGAGAAAGGACCTGGAGATTGACATAAGTGATGACCTGACCCCCGAACCAGACAATCCCCCCCCTAACTGAGGCTACCCCATCTTCTGAGGGAAGAGCAGCCAGGAGCCAGCCCACATTAGGCATCTTTGCACGTTAAACACACACATTAATCATGGCACAATGAGAATGCATGCATGCACACCACTGTGGTCCCTAGCACAGACACATCACATCCTCATCTAATTGGATTAGCACCAGTCCACCATGCAGGACTTGTGAGCAGCAACGCCATGCCAAGGCTCCAATTATGTCACTGTACATTCATACACCATTCACACGGACCTGGGGAACCCTTCTCCACCACAAATGAGGGTGACACCCCTTTTCCGGCAGGAATGTCACCCCCACATTCAAAAATCATTCACAAACAGAAAAAAAAAATCCAAAATAAAAAAAATGCCCAGGAAAAAAAAAAAAAAAAAGCACAGCAAAGAAAACACACAAAATCAGAAAAAAAATTACCGCCGCTGGCGTGACCCACGCCTGGGGCGGCCCTGGCTCCTCAGGGGAGACTCATGGGGGGGGTAATCCGGGGAAGGAGGAGCATCCCCTGGTCTCTGCCCACCTGGCGGCCTGCCCTCCAAGGCCACGGCAATGCGAGTCAGCCCATCATTGAGCGTTGCCGTATTGGCCTGGATAGCCTGGATGAGGGCCCTCACATCCTGACCGAGGGCCCACACATCCTGACCAACGCCTGCTGTGGTAGCCTGCAGTTCATTTTGGCAATTGATCAGAGCCAGGGAGTTGCAGGTCATGTCCCCAACTGAATCCTTTATGGAGGACAGGCTCTCCTCCATGCACCCCAAAGTCTGGCTGACCTGTCCCAGATGGCGGGTCTGAAGGGCCTGGTCCCTTCTCAGGTTGGCAGGCAGAACTTCGGCCACCCCCCTGGTCTTGTGGGTCGCCTTCCTGCCTCCAGATGAGGCTTGTGGCTGGGGAGAAGAGGAGCCCCTTGGGGGGGGAGCCCTGTTGGGGGAGGAGTGGGAGAGGCTACCCCTGATGGAGGCCTGGCTGCTGCCAGCCCTAGAGGGAGACTCCTCCAAATGTAGCGTGACATCATTCCCTGACATCACCTCCTCCTCCTCAACCTCAACCTCCTCCTCCTTAACCTCCTCAGAGGACTCAGGGCTTGCCTGGGGGTCTTCCTCAGACTCATGTCCCCGGGATGGTGCGGACTGGCCAGATGGGCCAGCACCCTCCTGCACATCTGTGGAGGACACAAAACATTCACAGGTTGGAGGATCCACACACTTGCCACATATTCCCTTCCCCCCCCCCACACATGCTACACACCAGATAGAAAAAAAAAAAACTTACCTGTCCTCACGGCCTCCACAATGGAGTCAAAGCCAGGCAGCCCCTCCACTTGCTGCCTGTTGAAGGTCTGGGCCACCGCACGCTCCTCCTCAGTCAGCCGAACAGGGCATGGTGGGCCCCCTCCAGTGCCCCTGGCATGGGCGGCAACCTTGGCCAGCTTCCCACGGACCACACGCCGGAGATCATTGATCTTCCTTTGGATCCCCTGGCGTGTCCGGGTCTCCCCCCCCAAAGCATTTACCTCGTCGGCGATGTCCTGCAAAATCTGACTCTTCCTGGCCGGGGGGATGTTGGTACTCTCCGGGCCGTGCAGGAATCGCCCATGTTGGGTAATGGCCCTGATAATTATTTCCTTCTCCCGCAAGGAAAATTTTTATTTTCGCTTCCTCTCACTCATGTTCACACAACAACTCTTTTCAAAACAATCACCAAAAATCACTCTCTAAATCACTCACCAAATCACTCACCAAATCACTCACCAAATCACTCACCAAATCACTCATCAAATCACTCATCAAATCACTCATCAAATCACTCATCAAAACACTCATCAAAACACTCATCAAAACACTCATCAAAACACTCATCAAAACACTCATCAAAACACTCTCCAAAACACTCATCAAAACACTCTCCAAATCACTCTCCAAATCACTCTCCAAATCACTCACCAAATCACTCTCCAAATCACTCTCCAAAACACTCACCAAATCACTCTCCAAAACACTCTCCAAAACACTCTCCAGCACACTCTCCAAAACACTCTCCAAATCACTCTCCAAATCACTCTTCAAAATACTCTCCAAATCACTCTCCAAATCACTCTCCAAAACACTCACCAAATCACTCTCCAAAACACTCTCCAGCACACTCTCCAAAACACTCACCAAATCACTCACCAAATCACTCTCCAAATCACTCTCCAAAACACTGACCAAATCACTCTCCAAAATACTCTCCAAATCACTCTCCAAATCACTCTCCAAATCACTCACCAAATCACTCACCAAATCACTCTCCAAATCACTCTCCAAATCACTCTCCAAATCACTCTCCAAATCACTCTCCAAAACACTCACCAAATCACTCTCCAAAACACTCTCTCCAAAACACTCACCAAATCACTCTCCAAATCACTCTCCAAATCACTCTCCAAAATACTCTCCAAATCACTCTCCAAATCACTCTCCAAAACACTCACCAAATCACTCTCCAAATCACTCTCCAAAACACTCACCAAATCACTCTCCAAAACACTCTCCAAATCACTCTCCAAATCACTCACCAAATCACTCTCCAAATCACTCTCCAAATCACTCTCCAAATCACCCTCCAAAACACTCTCCAAAACACTCTCCAAAACACTTACCAAATCACTCTCCAAATCACTCTCTGTCAGGATACAGGGCGGAAGAGTCCAGGCAGGGATCAGGATCAAGGATCACGGAACAGGGTCAAGGCTCAGAATCAGGATCCAAAAGACAGGGTCAGGATACAGGCTCAGGTCAGGAAGGAATGACGATACCAGGGCGAGGTCTGCTTGAGCTCGCCGGGTATAAATAGAGCTGCTGATTAAGTTCATGTTACAGCTGAGCGCAAGAAAGGTTGTGTGCTCCAAACTGTCAGGATCCATCCGCTGGTGGAGGCCAGTACTGCGTCCCAAAGGTGATATACCAGCAGGGGGAAGTTCCCCTGACAGCTCCGAACTGCCAGGAGACCCCTGCTGGTGGGACGCAGCACTGCAAGACAGAACATAAATAGCACCAGCGGATGGAACCTTTCCTGACAGTACTCCCCCTCAAAGGAGCGGCCTCCGGACGCTCCAACCAGCTGTTGCTGGGGAAGGCTCATGGTGTCAAGCTGGGCAGTGGAAAAAGTCTCCGGGTCATCAAGCTGGGCAGCAGACAGAGGCTCCGGGTCGTCGAGCTGGGCAGCAGACAGAGGCTCCGGATCATCGAGCTGGGCAGCAGACAGAGGCTCCGGGTCATCGAGCTGGGCAGCAGACAGAGGCTCCGGGTCATCAAGCTGGGCAGCAGACAGAGGCTCAGGGTCATCGAGCTGGGCAGCAGACAGAGGCTCCGGGTCATCGAGCTGGGCAGCAGACAGAGGCTCCGGGTCATCGAGCTGGGCAGCAGACAGAGGCTCCGGGTCATCGAGCTGGGCAGCAGACAGAGGCTCCGGGTCATCGAGCTGGGCAGCAGACAGAGGCTCCGGGTCGTCGAGCTGGGCAGCAGACAGAGGCTCCGGGTCATCGAGCTGGGCAGCAGACAGAGGCTCCGGGTCGTCGAGCTGGGCAGCAGACAGAGGCTCTGGGTCGTCGAGCTGGGCAGCAGACAGAGGCTCCGGGTTGTCGAGCTGGGCAGCAGACAGAGGCTCCGGGTCGTCGAGCTGGGCAGCAGACAGAGGCTCCGGGTCGTCGAGCTGGGCAGCAGACAGAGGCTCCGGGTCGTCGAGCTGGGCAGCAGACCGAGGCTCCGGATCGTCGAGCTGGGCAGCAGACAGAGACTCCGGGTCATCGAGCTGGGCAGCAGACAGAGGCTCCGGGTCATCGAGCTGGGCAGCAGACAGAGGCTCCGGGTCATCTAACTGGGCAGCAGACAGAGGCTCCGGGTCATCGAGCTGGGCAGCAGACAGAGGGTTGGCAGGATAAGGTGGGTCGTCAAGCTGGCAAGCTGGCACAGGAAAGTCAGGCTGGCAGGCTGGCACAGGAACATTAGGCTGGCAGACTGGCACAGGAACAGCAGGCTGGCAAACTGGCACAGGAACAGCAGGCTGGCAAACTGGCACAGGAACAGCAGGCTGGCAGACTGGCACAGGAACAGCAGGCTGGCAGACAAGAACAGCAGGCTGGCAGGCTGGCACAGGAACAGCAGGCTGGCAGACTGGCACAGGAGCAGCAGGTTGGTAGACAGAAACAGCAGACTGGCAGATTGGCACAGGAACAGCAGACTGGCAGATTGGCACAGGAACAGCAGGCTGGGTAACTGGCACTGAAACGTCAGGCTGGGTAACTGGCACTAAAACGTCAGGCTGGGTAACTGGCACTGAAACGTCAGGCTGGGTAACAGGCACTGAAACGTCAGGCTGGGTAACTGGCACTGAAACATCAGGCTGGGTAACTGGCACGATGGTGTGGGTTGGGAAGTACTTCCGTTTCTTTTTAGATTTAGACACTACAGGTTTGCTAACAGAAGTGATGTATGAAGAGGATGGAATTAAGTAGGAGGAAGGATTGGAGTATGGCAGAGACACAGGGATGGTGACTGGAGGAGGTTTTTGTGGAGTAGTTACAGGTGGATTAAAGGCAGGGTAGGTACAATTAGTAGAAACTGGGTAGTAATATTTGGTAGGATGCGGAATTATCTGGGCTGGAGTTGCCATTGGTGATGGACAGATGGATCCTTGGGAAGGCAGGTGGTTAATAGCAGGGCTGGAACGGACAGGTGGATTAAAGGCAGGGTAGGTACAATTAGTAGAAACTGGGTAGTAATACTTGGTAGGAAGCGGAATTAACTGGGCAATAGCTGAGGTTGTCATTGGCAATGGACGGCTAGATCCTTGGGATGGTAGGGGGTTATTAGCAGGGCTGGAACAGGCTGGTTTGGCTGGAATCAGGAGATCTGACCATGCCTGCAGCACAGGTCGAACAAAAGCAGGTTCACACACACCTTGTCTAATCAGAGCCTGCACAGAACTAATACACTCAGATAACTTTTGCTGGGGACAAGAAAAATAATACTCATCAAAAGACGCCGGATCATCCTCTAATAACCACACCAGAGATTCAACTTGGTCATGACTGAAGGGGGGAGAGAAATCGTCCCTACCGTCAGGAATAGATGACAGGGATGGCTTTACACACAACCAAATTAATGGCTGAACATCATTAAAAGTCATGTAACCCTGATCCACACAGAAATGAGCTAATCGGATAGTTTCCATTAGCTGGTCACTAGTCCAACCCTCCAAAACCTGGCGACAATACCCCTCATCCTCTTCTGCCAGCAGAGAATAATAAAGGATGTCATCGCAATTCATGTTTAGAGCAATGCACTACACCAGGATGGTTCCTAAATGGAGTCACGTCTGATCAAGGGATGGCCCTGGTATACTGTCAGGAGAATATATTAGATCAGTACTGTGTGACTGCACAGAGGAGACCAAACAAAGAGATAGTGAAGTGAAGAGGTGTTTATTTACAAAATAAGTCGGGACAACCAGTGAGAAACAGCAAACAGTATATACAAACAAAAGGGGATACCGTATTCATAAATCAAGCCTGGCCGAGGTCATACACATGGGATGTCAGCAGATAGGTGAGGATGGGGACGGAACAGAGCAGGGAGAGGATGGATGGACAAGCTACGTACCCCGTAGCTTGTCCATCCATGCTGTTCCTGTGCCAGACTCCAGGGAAGACAGGAACCAGGATACAGGGCAGAAGAGTCCAGGCAGGGATCAGGATCAAGGATCACGGAACAGGGTCAAGGCTCAGAATCAGGATCCAAAAGACAGGGTCAGGATACAGGCTCAGGTCAGGAAGGAATGACGATACCAGGGCGAGCTCTGCTTGAGCTCGCCGGGTATAAATAGAGCTGCTGATTAAGTTCATGTTACAGCTGAGCGCAAGAAAGGTTGTGTGCTCCAAACTGTCAGGATCCATCCACTGGTGGAGGCCAGTACTGCGTCCCAAAGGTGATATACCAGCAGGGGGGAGTTCCCGACAGCTCCGAACTGCCGGGAGACCCCTGCTGGTGGGACGCAGCACTGCAAGACAGAACATAAATAGCACCAGCGGATGGAACGTTTCCTGACACTCTCCAAATCACTCTCCAAAATACTCTCCAAATCACTCTCCAAAATACTCTCCAAATCACTCTCCAAAATACTCTCCAAATCACTCACCAAATCACTCTCCAAAACACTCTCCAAATCACTCTCCAAATCACTCACCAAATCACTCTCCAAAACACTCTCCAAATCACTCTCCAAAACACTCTCCAAATCACTCACCAAATCACTCTCCAAATCACTCTCCAAATCACTCTCCAAAATACTCTCCAAATCACTCTCCAAATCACTCTCCAAATCACTTTCCAAATCACTCACCAAATCACTCTCTAAAACACTCTCCAAATCACTCTCCAAATCACTCTCCAAATCACTCTCTAAAACACTCTCCAAATCACTAACCAAATCACTCTCCAAATCACTCTCCAAATCACTCACCAAATCACTCACCAAATCACTCACCAAATCACTCTCCAAATCACTCACCAAATCACTCTCCAAATCACTCTCCAAATCACTCTCCAAATCACTCTCTAAAACACTCTCTAAATCACTCTCCAAATCACTCTCCAAAACACTCACCAAATCACTCTCCAAAATACTCTCCAAATCATTCTCCAAATCACTCTCCAAATCACTCTCCAAATCACTTTCCAAATCACTCACCAAATCACTCTCTAAAACACTCTCCAAATCACTCACCAAATCACTCTCTAAAACACTCACCAAATCACTCTCCAAATCACTCACCAAATCACTCTCCAAAACACTCTCCAAATCACTCACCAAATCACTCACCAAATCACTCACCAAATCACTCTCCAACTCACTCTCCAACTCACTCTCCAAAAATCTCTCCAAATCACTCTCTAAAACACTCTCCAAATCACTAACCAAATCACTCTCCAAATCACTCTCCAAATCACTCTCCAAATCACTCTCCTAATCATTCTCCAAAATACTCTCCAAATCACTCTCCAAATCACTCTCCAAATCACTCTCCAAATCACTCTCCAAAACACTCACCAAATCACTCTCCAAAACACTCACCAAATCACTCAGCAAATCACTCTCCAAATCACTCTCCAAATCACTCTCCAAAACACTCACCAAATCACTCTCCAAATCACTCTCCAAATCACTCTCCAAAACACTCTCCAAATCATTCACCAAATCACTCTCCAAAACACTCACCAAATCACTCACCAAATCACTCACCAAATCACTGATTACTCAGCAAATCACTTGCCAAATCACTCTCCAAAAATCTCAAAGACACGTCACAAACCAACAAACACTGAGGCCGCGTACACACGAGCAAATGAATCTGTTCAAATCGGTCTGACAGACCGATTTGAACAAATCTGTCTGCTGGCTGTTTTGGTTTGATCGCTGTACACACGATCAAACCAAAATCCCCGCCGGCATACAGCGCGGTGACGTGGCGATGACGTTG
The DNA here is from genome assembly GCA_029574335.1 of Rana kukunoris. Taxonomy (NCBI): domain Eukaryota; kingdom Metazoa; phylum Chordata; class Amphibia; order Anura; family Ranidae; genus Rana; species Rana kukunoris. The sequence goes on along the minus strand of CM056052.1, from coordinate 554,936,855 downwards.
ACGCCGCCACGTCAACGCACCAGGAAGTAAAACACTTCCGCGCATGCGTTGAATCCATTTGACGCATGTGCGGGCAGATATGTCTGCTGGGACGGTCTGTCACACAGTTTCCAGCAGATAGATTTGATCGTGTGTACGCGGCCTGACAGACAACAGAACAAAAGCACCTTGCTGTATAGGGAGGGATACAAATGGATGTACTTTTGCAAAGGAAGGGCGTTTCTCTCGGTCTATTATTAAAGCGCTGTGCGTAGCTCACTAAGTCTGACCGGGCCTAGTTCCAATCTCACTGATTGCGCCGTGCCGAGTTGTGAGCATGCGCAGAGAGGTGCTGACCATAGTCTGCTTCATGCGCGCATGCGCAATCCGGCCGGCCCTTTGCATACACGGCACATTTCAATGGAACACGCCCACGTCCTTCCCACTTTGAATTACACCGCCTTACGCCCTTCGGAATTGACGTTACACCGGCGCAAATTTGTGAGCAAATACTACGATGATACGGTACTTGCGCCTCTACTTTGCGCCGGTCTAACGTAAAGGAGGTGCACTACTCCGGTCAATATATGCGCCACTGTACTTGAATCTGGCCCCAAGCGCTGTGCAAACTGTTGGTGCTATATAATCCTGTATAATAAACAAAAAAATGAACAATCATAATAAAAAAATTAAATAAAAACCTTAACAGTAATATTGTAATTAATATTATTATTATGAATTTATTATTATTGATAAAGTATTATCATCATCATTATTAATATTATTATTAATAATAATAATAATAATAATTGACCAATAATAATAATAGTAATAATTATATATATAAAGTATAAAGAACAGGAACAACGTCACATGTTGGAAGATCTAGGCAATCAAGAACTGTGCAAACTGTTGGCCCCATATAATCCCATAGAATAAACAATAAAATGAACAATAATAATAATAATAAATATAATAATAACTTATTAACAATAGTAATGTATATATTATTATTATGGATTTATTATTTGGCAGATCTAGTAGATCAAGTGCTGTGAAAATTGTTGGCTCTGTATAATCCTGTATAATAAAAAAAAATACAGTTAACAATAATAAAAAATATTAATAATAATAATAATAATAATACATAATTACTTATATAATAATGTGATTATTATTATTATAGATAAATTATTATTTTTATTATCATTATTATTAATAATAACATTAATAAATCAATAATAATAATAATAATTTATCAATAATAATAACAATAATAAGAAGAAAAATCAATAATAATTCAAATTAATAGCAATAATATATTTATATATATATATATTTTTTATGTAAAGGAACAAGATAACAGGTTGGCAGATCTAGTAGATCAAGTGCTGTGCAAACTGTTGGCTCTGTATAATCCTGTTTAATTACAAAAATAATAAAAATAATAATCATACATTATTACCAATAATAGTGTAATTATTATTAATATAAATAATTATTATTTTTATTACCATTATTATTAATAATACAAAATAACAATAATAAACCAATATTAATAATAATTTTTCATTTATAATAATACGTTTTTTTTTTATAAATAATAAAAATAGGAAAAATAATAATTAAACCAATAATAATAATAATTTTTCATTTATAATAATACGTTTTCTTTTATAAATAATAAAAATAGGAAAAATAATAATTTATCAATAATAATTATAATTTATCGCAATAATATATATATTATATTATTATATATATTATTTTTTTGTGTAAAGGAACAACGTAACAGGTTGGCAGATCTAGTAGATCAAGTGCTGTGCAAACTGTTGGATCTGTTTAATCCTGTAAAATAAAAAATAAATACAATTAAAAATAACAATAATAATAACAATAATAATCATACATTATTACCAATAATAGTGTAATTATTATTAAATTAAATTATTGTTTTTATTACCATTATTATTAATAATAAAAATTAAAATAATAAACCAATAATAATAATAATTTTTCACTTATAATAATAATAATACGATTTTTATATAAATAATAATAATAATAATAATAATAATTAAAATGAATAGCAATAATAGCATATAATAATAATAATAATAATAATAATAATAATAAGAAAAATAATAATTTATCAATAATAATTAAAATGAATAGCAATAATAATAATAATAATAATAATAATAATAATAATATATATATATATATATTATTATTATTATTATTATTATTATTATTATTGCTATTCATTTTAATTATTATTGATAAATTATTATTTTTCTTATTATTATTATTATTATTATTATTATTATTATTATTATATGCTATTATTGCTATTCATTTTAATTATTATTATTATTATTATTATTATTATTGCTATTCATTTTAATTATTATTGATAAATTATTATTTTTCTTCTTCTTCTTCTTCTTCTTTTTATTATTATTATATTTATGTAAAGGAACAAGGTAACAGGTTGGCAGATCTAGTAGATCAAGTGCTGTGCAAACTGTTGGCTCTGTATGATAAAAAAAATAAAAATACAATTAACAATAACAATAATAATAAACATAATAATCATACATTATTACCAATAATAGTGTAATTATTATTCATATAGATAAATTATTATTTGTATTACCATTATTATTAATAATAAAAACAACAATAATAAACTAATAATAATAATAATTTACCAATCATAACAATAAAAATATATTTTTTTTAAATAATAACAATAATAAGAAAAATAGTAATTTATCAATAATAATTAAAATTAATAGCAATAATATATATGTAAAAGAACAAGGTAACAGGTTGGCAGATCTAGTAGATCAAGGGCTGTGCAAACTGTTGTCTCTGTATAATCCTGTATAATAAAAACATATATACAATTAACAATAACAATAATAATAAAAATAATAATCATACATAATTACCAATAATAATGTAAAAGTAAAAGTTAAATTATTATTTCAATTACCGTTATTATTATAATTAAATTATAATTATAAATAATAAATAATAATTTGATAAATAATAATTTATCAATTATATTTAATAATAAGATTTTTTTATTAATACTAATAATAATAAGAAAAATAATAAATTGTCAATAATAATTTAAAATTAATAGCAATAATAATATATATATTTTTGTAAAGGAACAATGTCACAGGTTGGCAGATCTAAAAAGAAATGCAGAATTGAATAAGACATCTCCATGTGTGATTTGTTTTTCTTTCTCCTGTTGATCGCTCATTGGACTGTGCCGGAGACCTGCCCACCAATCACATTCAGAGGAGATTCCTGGGTGACAGGACCTGGCAGCCATTATTCTGGGGGCGGAGACACAAGCTTGCTCGGCCTCTAGTGGATGGGACGTCCTCCTATGGAGAGAGGAAGGTGCCCGGACTAAACATGGCCGCCTTGGTGATGAGACGCACAGAGCGTTATAACGTAAAGCGCAGCGCTGGGTGGGCGGGGCGCAGTGAGGCGCAGGAAGGAGCTGTCAGTTGCTGGTGGTGGTGAGTGGAGCTCCGATGTGATCTATGTTGGTCGGTCGGTCAGTGTGTGTCCCGCCCCCATGTGTCCTGGTGACGGGTCCTGCCTCCCTGCCCGACCCCTGTGACCTCTGACCCGGGTCCTCCCTCCCCCCCTTCACTGCAGATCCTGGCTCAGTGTCCTCTGTACAGCTCTATGGTACATGTCAGCGCTATATATCTCTATTATCATACTAATAACGTGTGGGGGATGTGAAGACATTAGAGTGCGAGCTCCTGTGGTGCTGGCTCAGCACTGTGCTGTATGTTGGCGCTATAATAACAGTGTGACTGTTGGGGGAGGGGTGGTGATTTTTGGGTACCGGTACTGACCCTCCTTTCTCTTTCCGTCCCTCCAGAGCCGTCAGGATGAGTAACAGCCACCCCCTGCGCCCGTACACCGCCATCGGGGAGATCGACCACGTCCACATCCTGTCCGAGAACGTGGGAGCGCTGATCAACGGCGAGGAGTACAGCGACGTCACCTTCGTGGTGGAAAAGAGGAGGTTCCCCGCCCATCGCGTCATCCTGGCCGCCCGCTGCCACTATTTCAGGTATGGGGATGTGGGGGAGGGGGCCGTGGTGGTCCCCCGGATACGAGGGGGGGGGGGGATCGGTGGACAGGACTGTTTGTACCGGGAACCTGTGAGATCTTCACTAGAACCCCCCAATGGGGATCAAAGTTTCTGGAGACACGTGGCCGACGGTTTCCCCATGTCTTCCTCTCCCGCCAGGGATAGAACTTCACCAGGACTCTCAACCCAACTACCAGTCCCGTCATGTGTAGGACTTCACCAGGACTCTCAACCCAACTACCAGTCCCGTCATGTGTAGGACTTCACCAGGACTCTCAACCCAACTACCAGTCCCGTCATGTGTAGGACTTCACCAGATCTCAACCCAACTACCAGTCCCGTCATGTGTAGGACTTCTCCAGATCTCAACCCAACTACCAGTCCCGTCATGTGTAGGACTTCACCAGATCTCAACCCAACTACCAGTCCCGTCATGTGTAGGACTTCTCCAGGCATCGGGCTCACTACCAGTCCCGTCATGTGTAGGACTTCACCAGATCTCAACCCAACTACCAGTCCCGTCATGTGTAGGACTTCTCCAGGCATCGGGCTCACTACCAGTCCCGTCATGTGTAGGACTTATCCAGGCATCGGGTTCACTACCAGTCCCGTCATGTGTAGGACTTCTCCAGGCATTGGGTTCACTACCAGTCCCTTCATGTGTAGGACTTCTCCAGGCATTGGGTTCACTACCAGTCCCTTCATGTGTAGGACTTCTCTAAACCTCAAGCTTTCTACCAGTCCCGTCCTGTGTAGGACTTCTCCAGGCATCGGGTTCACTACCAGTCCCGTCCTGTGTAGGACTTCTCCAGGCATCAGGCTTACTACCAGTCCCGTCATGTGTAGGACTTCTCCAGGCATCAGGCTCACTACCGGTCCCGTCATGTGTAGGACTTCTCCAGGCATCAGGCTCACTACCGGTCCCGTCATGTGTAGGACTTCTCCAGGCATCAGGCTCACTACCGGTCCCGTCATGTGTAGGACTTCTCCAGGCATCGGGCTTACTACCAGTCCTGTCATGTGTAGGACTTCTCCAGGCATCAGGCTCGCTACCGGTCCCGTCATGTGTAGGACTTCTTTAAACATCAGGCTTACTACCAGTCCCGTCATGGAGAAAACTTCTTCAAACCCTAGACTTACTACCAGTCCCTTCATGTGTAGGACTTCTCCAGGCATCGGGCTCACTACCAGTCCAGTCATGTGTAGGACTTCTCCAGGCATCGGGCTCACTACCAGTCCAGTCCTGTGTAGGACTTATCCAGGCATCGGGTTCACTACCAGTCCCGTCATGTGTAGGACTTCTCCAGGCATCGGGCTCACTACCAGTCCCGTCATGTGTAGGACTTCTCCAGGCATTGGGTTCACTACCAGTCCCTTCATGTGTAGGACTTCTCTAAACCTCAAGCTTTCTACCAGTCCCGTCCTGTGTAGGACTTCTCCAGGCATCGGGTTCACTACCGGTCCCGTCATGTGTAGGACTTCTCCAGGCATCAGGCTTACTACCAGTCCCGTCATGTGTAGGACTTCTCCAGGCATCAGGCTCACTACCGGTCCCGTCATGTGTAGGACTTCTCCAGGCATCGGGTTCACTACCGGTCCCGTCATGTGTAGGACTTCTCCAGGCATCAGGCTTACTACCAGTCCTGTCATGTGTAGGACTTCTCCAGGCATCAGGCTCGCTACCGGTCCCGTCATGTGTAGGACTTCTTTAAACATCAGGCTTACTACCAGTCCCGTCATGGAGAAAACTTCTTCAAACCCTAGACTTACTACCAGTCCCTTCATGTGTAGGACTTCTCCAGGCATCGGGCTCACTACCAGTCCAGTCATGTGTAGGACTTCTCCAGGCATCGGGCTCACTACCAGTCCAGTCATGTGTAGGACTTCTCCAGGCATCGGGCTCACTACCAGCCCCATCGTGGAGAAGACTTCTTCAAACCTCACACATGCTACCAGTCCCATCATGGATAGGACTTCTCTAAATCTCAGGCTTCCTGCCAGTCCCATCGTGGAGAAAGCTTCTTCAAACCTCAGACTTACTACCAGTCCCTTCATGTGTAGGACTTCTCCAGGCATACTACGAGTCCCATCATGGATCCAGTCCCGTCATGGACAGGACTTCTTCAAACATCAGGCTTACTACCAGTCCCGTCAAGGAGAAGACTTCTCTAAATCTCAAGCTTACTACCAGTCCGTCATGCATAGCACTTCTTTAAACCTCAGACTTGCTACCAGTCCCGTCATGGTTAGGACTTCTCTAAACCTCCAGGCTTACTACCAGTCCCATCATGGAGAAGATTGCTTGATACCTCACACCTCACCCCTGTTATGGATAGGACTTCTCTAAACCTCCAGGCTTACTACTAGTCCCATCATGGAGAAGACTTCATCAAACCTCACACTTACTACCAGTCCCGTCATGGACTTCTCTAAACCGGAGGCTCACTACCAGTACCATAGATAGGACTTCTGAGCCTCAAGCTTTCTACCAATTCCATCATTGAGAAGACTTCTTCATACCTCGCACTTACTACCAGCCCAGTCATGGATAGGACTTATTTAAACCTCAAGCTTACTACCAGTCCCATCATGGATAGGACTTCTCTAAACCTCCAGGCTTACTACCAGTCCCATCATGGATAGGACTTATTTAAACCTCAAGCTTACTACCAGTCCCATCATGGATAGGACTTCTCTAAACCACCATGCTTACTACCAGTCCCATCATGGATGGGGCTTTTTTTAGACCTCAGGTTTCCCACCAGTCCTGCCATGGATAGGACTGCCCTAGACCTCAGGCTAACTACCAATCCCTCATACATACATAGTAAGTGAGGTTGAAAAAAGACACAAATCCGTCAGTATTACATTGTATATCCCTGTATGTTGTGGTCGTTCAGGTGCTTATCTAATCGTTTTTTTTTTTTTTAAATTCTCGATTCTCTCCGCTGAGACCACCGCCTGTGGAAGGGAATTCCACATCCTTGCCGCTCTTACAGTAAAGAACCCTCTACGTAGCTTTGAGGTTAAATCTCTTTTCTTATTTTAATGAGTGGCCACGTGTCTTTTTTAAATTCCCTTTCGCAGAAAAGTTGTATCCCTATTGTGGGGTCACCAGTACGGTATTTGTAAATTGACATTATCTCCCCCTCTCATCGTCTCTTCTCCAGAGAGAAGAAGTTCAGAGCTCATAACTAATATCCTTCAGACCCTTTATTAGTTTTGTTGCTCTTCTTTGTACTTTCTCCATTTCCAGTACATCCTTCCTGGGGACTGGTGCCCAGAACTGGACGGCATACTCCAGGCGCGGCCGGACCAGAGTCTTGTAGAGCGGGAGAATTATCGCTTCATCTCTGGAGTTGATCCCCTTTTTAATGCCGATATTCTGTTTTGTTTGCTTGCAGAAGCTTGGCATTGCTGAGCCTATCATCTACTAGGACCCCCAGGTCCTTTTCCAGCCTAGATTCCCTCAGAGGTTCACCCCCCCCCCCCCCCCCAGTGTATAGATTGTGTTCAGAGTTTTGCAGCCCAAATGCATTATTTTACATTGAACCTCATTTGCCATGTAGTTGCCCCCCCCCCCCCACCCCATTAATTTGTTCAGATCTTCTTGCAAGGTTTCCACATCCTGCGGAGAAGTTATTGCCCTGCTTAGTATTGTCTGCAAATAGAGATTGCACTGCATGCCCCCCATCCTCCAGGTCGTTTATGAATAAATTAAACAGGATTGGTACCAGCACAGAACCCCGGGGGACCCCACTACTAATCCGAGTATTCCCCATTTATCACTACTCTCTGAACTCGCCCTTGTAGCCAGTTTTCAATCTATGTACTCGCCCCCCTCTATGGTCCACGTAGCCGCCCTAAGGTCCACGTAGCCGCCCTAAGGTCCACGTAGCCGCCCTAAGGTCCACGTAGCCGCCCTAAGGTCCACGTAGCCGCCCTAAGGTCCACGTAGCCGCCCTAAGGTCCACGTAGCCGCCCTAAGGTCCACGTAGCCGCCCTAAGGTCCACGTAGCCGCCCTAAGGTCCACGTAGCCGCCCTAAGGTCCACGTAGCCGCCCTATGGTCCACGTAGCCGCCCTATGGTCCACGTAGCCGCCCTATGGTCCACGTAGCCGCCCTATGGTCCACGTAGTCGCCCTAAGGTCCACGTAGCCGCCCTATGTTCCCAAAGAAGACATTGCAGTCGTGGTGGGAGCAATTGTAAACTCCAGACTGGACTATGCAAATGCCCTTTACCTCGGACTCCCCAAGTACCAAATCGCTCGTCTACAAGTCGTTCAGAATACGGCCGCCAGACTTGTGACTGGGAAAAAACCCTGGGAATCAATCTCATCTTCACTGAGATCCCTTCACTGGTTACCAGTAAAAGACAATCACTTTTAAAGCACTCTGTCTAACGCATAGATGTATCCATGGGAATGCTCCCCATTATCTATGCAAAAAAAATAAAAGCTCACAACCCCAATCACGTTCTGCGATCCAACAATCAAAACCTGCTTCAGATTCCGAAAGCCGACTACAAGTTCAAAGGAGATAGAAGATTCGCGGTCCAAGGTCCCAGACTATGGAACGCTTTACCAACCAGTATTCGGTTGGAGGAGAATCACTTGGCATTCAGGAGAAAGATCAAGACTCATCTCTTTTGATACCAAAGGAGACAGGAACAACAAGCGCCCAGAGGCAATTAAGTTTGCATGTGCCGGGCTATACAAGTTTTCATTCATTCATGTACTCGCCCTATGGTCCATGTACTCGCCCTATGGTCCATGCCAATGGACATTGCTTTGTACAGTAAACGTTAATGGGGAACTGTGTCAAATGTTTTTGCAAGATCCAGATACACCACATCTAGGGGCCTTCCTTTATCTAGGTGGCAACTCGCCTCTTCGTAGAAGGTCAATAGATTGATTTGGCAAGAACGATTCTTCATGAATCCATGCCGATTACCGCTAATGATAACGTTCCCATTGTTAAAATCTTGTATATAATCCCTTATCATCCCCTCCAAGAGCTTACATACTATTGATTAGGGTTGTCCCGATAACGATACTAGTATCGGTATCGGGACCGATACCGAGTATTTGCGCTAGTACTTGTACTCGCGCAAATACTCCCGATACCTAAATAGAATACTTTTTTATTTTTTTTTATTTTATTTTTTTAAGTGCGGGGTGGAGTGCGGAGCACTCAGAGGGACCATGGCTGAACTCAGAGGGACCATGGCTGAACTCAGAGAGACCATGGCTGCATTTGGGGACACGTGGCTGCATTTAAAAAGTATCGGTATTCGGTATCGGCGAGTACATGAAAAAAAGTATCGGTACTTGTACTCGGTCCTAAAAAAGTGGTATTGGGACAACCCTACTATTGATGTTAGGCTGACTGGTCTGTAATTCCCAGGGATGTGTTTTGGGCCCTTTTTAAATATTGGTGTTTCATTGGCTTTTCTCCAATCTGCTGGTGCCATTCCAGTCAGTAGACTGTCAGTAAAAATTAGGAACAATGGTCTGGCAATTACTTGACTGAGTCCCTTAAGGACCCTCGGGTGCAAGCTATGTGGTTCCAGTGACTTTTATTTGTTACGTTTTTCAAGTCTATTTCTAATTCTATCCTCTGTTAGCCATGAGGGTGCTTTTTGTGTCAAGAGGATAAACATTGCAGTTTTGGTTACTGAAGCCCCCCCCCCCCCCCCCCCCCGTCCATTTTTGTTTTCCTTGTGAAGACTAAGAAGAATAAATTCAATGCCATCTCTCCATCTTTTGTAACAAGATTCCCTTCATCGTTCTTTATGGGACCAATATGATCTGACCTCTCTTTCTTACTACTTAAAGAATTCATTGGTGGTCTTTTTTTTTTTTTTTTCTTTTGCTCTCCTCCACCGTGTGTCTTTCATGTTCTATCTTAGCCGCCCTGATTACACTTTTACATTTCTTGTTTTCCTTTGTAACGTTGGAATGCTGATGATGATCCCTCAGCCTTGAATTTTTTGAAGGCATTCTCCTTTCCAGGACTTTTATTAGCTCTTTTAAGTATATTTCCCATTGGGATGCACTGGCTAATGCCCTTCTTTAATATGCTCTTAAAGCAAACCCATCTCTCCTCCGTTTTTTTGTTTCCTAAGATTTTATCCCAATTTAGTATCTTCTAGCAAGGATCGTAGTTTAGGGAAGTTGGCTCTTTTTAAATTCAGTGTCTTTGTATTCCCCTTATGTTTCCTATTTGTGTGATTTATATTGAACCTCAGGCTCAGGCTTGCCACCAGTTCCATCATGGATAGGACTTCTCTAGACCTCCAGGCTTACCACCAGTTCCATCATGGATAGGACTTCTCTAGACCTCCAGGCTTGCCACCAGTTCCATCATGGATAGGACTTCTCTAGACCTCCAGGCTTGCCACCAGTTCCATCATGGATAGGACTTCTCTAGACCTCCAGGCTTACCACCAGTTCCATCATGGATAGGACTTCTCTAGACCTCCAGGCTTACCACCAGTTCCATCATGGATAGGACTTCTCTAGACCTCCAGGCTTACCACCAGTTCCATCATGGATAGGACTTCTCTAGACCTCCAGGCTTACCACCAGTTCCATCATGGATAGGACTTCTCTAGACCTCCAGGCTTACCACCAGTTCCATCATGGATAGGACTTCTCTAGACCTCCAGGCTTACCACCAGTTCTATCATGCATGCCTTAGACCAGCCCACTTTAGTTCCCGACCAGTGGCAGTTCGTCCATAGAGGGCGCTGGAGTGCCGCCCCCTCTGGCTCTCACCGCCACTGATCTAATAATATAGATTCATGCACTGCACGAATCTATGTTATTATCGCCGCTGTTATTCAGATGGTTGACGCTTATGTCCGGCCATCTGAATAACGGCAGCTGGTTGGCTGTACGGAAGTGTCTTTCAGAGCCAGCGGCTCTGATAGGCTTTCCCAGTACAGCCCTCAGGTCCCGGAAGCTTACGCTGTATGCTCCTTGCATAAGACTGACAGGCGTCTCAGCCAATCAGGTTGGCCGGTTCTGGCTACCGGTAACCTGATTGGCTGAGACGCCTGTCAGTCATCGAGGGCGGGAGAAGACATCGTGGGACGTGGATGCCTCACTCCAGTAAAGGTAAGTGCCGGGCGGGGGAAGAGCACTTTACAGGGCACAGCGGCAACATCAATGGGCACAGACAGTGGCAACAATTAAAGGGCACAGTGGGGGCAATAGGCACAGTGGGGATAATTGGCACAGTGGCGACCATTAAAGCGCACAGTGGTGACAATTGATTGCACAGTGGCTGCGTTTAATGGCATGGCACAGTGGCTGCGTTTAATGGCATGGCACAGTGGCTGCGTTTAATGGCATGGCACAGTGGCTGCGTTTAATGGCATGGCACAGTGGCTGCGTTTAATGGCACGGCACAGTGGTGCGAATTGATGGCACAGTAGCTGCGTTTGGCATGGCACAGTGGTGACAATTGATGGCACAGTGGCTGCATTTGATGGCACGGCACAGTGGTGCGAATTGATGGCACAGTAGCTGCGTTTGGCATGGCACAGTGGTGACAATTGATGGCACAGTGGCTGCATTTGATGGCACGGCACAGTGGTGCGAATTGATGGCACAGTAGCTGCGTTTGGCATGGCACAGTGGTGACAATTGATGGCACAGTGACTGCATTTAATGGCATGGCACAGTGGTGACAATTGATGGCACAGTGGCTGCATTTGATGGCACGGCACAGTGGTGCGAATTGATGGCACAGTAGCTGCGTTTGGCATGGCACAGTGGTGACAATTGATGGCACAGTGACTGCATTTAATGGCATGGCACAGTGGTGCGAATTGATGGCACAGTATTCTCCCAACTACCTACCTACTTGCTAAAAGTGTGAAAGAACCCCAACTCACTCCTCACTCTTTCCATCTCTCTGTCAACATCCCTCCCCCATCACTCCACTGTCTTTCCATTATAAACAAATAAAAATACTCATGCGCTTCCACACCAAATTTGCTCACTACTTACAGAAAAATATGAACACCTTAAGACCATCAAGCGCAATAATCAAATATGGAATTATCATACATTTTATAAAAACACACACTATACAACACCAGCACTTTATCTACAAAACCAGCCTGATCTGTGATATTGCTGCTGCCTCCCCTCTCCTGGCATGCTGGGATTTGTAGTGCCACAGCCTGACACATGAGGTGGTCATACAGGAGTGGAGGCTATGCCTGGTGAGCAGATAATGGGTAGGGACAGGGAGATCTGAGAAAACATGCTGCATTTAGAAGCAGAGCAGTTCACAGCCACACACAAAAACGACAGAAGCCTGCTACACAGAGCCCATCCTCCTCTCCCCTCTCTCTCTCCCCCTCTTCCTGCCCACCAAGATAAGTCACAGACAGGACTGACTGCATGTTGTTCAGCTAGCTTACCATAGGCTAGGCTGAACTCCGTCCTCCACTGCAGGCTGCATGGCTCCACTCCTCCCCCTCTCAGCATCTCCTGTGAGGAACTTGAATAAGGCGCGCTGAGAGACAGGGGGAGGGTACAAGAAACTTCACTCAGACTTCACAGACTGTCGGTCTCTGTCAGCTCCAGCCGGGAACAGCACATGCGCAGTATGTACTGACGGATTGTGCTGAAACCAGCAGCCAATCTGATCCCGCGGCGCCGAGTGATGTCATCGGTCCGCGCCTGGAACGCAAGAGGCATATTTCACCGGCCCATAACCCGACCAGCCCACCGGGAATTCTCCCGGTTCTCCCGATTGGCCACTCCGGGCCTGCTCAGACCTCATGACCTCAGGCTTACTATCTGTTCCATCATGGATATGACTTCCCTAGACCTCAGGCTTACCACCAGTTCCATCATGCATAGGACTTCTCTAGACCTTCAGGCTTACCACCAGTTTCATCATGGATATGACTTCCCTAAACCTCAGGCTTACCATCTGTTCCATCATGGATCGGACTTTGCTAGACCTTGGGCTTACCACCAGTCCCATCATGGATCGGACTTTGCTAGACCTCAGGCTTATCACCAGTTCCATCATGGATAGGACTTCCCTAGACCTCAGGCTTACCACCAGTTCCATCATGGATAGGACTTCCCTAGACCTCAGGCTTACCACCAGTTCCATCATGGATAGGACTTCCCTAGACCTCAGGCTTACCACCAGTTCCATCATGGATAGGACTTCCCTAGACCTCAGGCTTACCACCAGTTCCATCATGGATAGGACTTCCCTAGACCTCAGGCTTACCACCCGTTCCATCATGGATAGGACTTCCCTAGACCTCAGGCTTACCACCCGTTCCATCATGGATAGGACTTCCCTAGACCTCAGGCTTACCACCCGTTCCATCATGGATAGGACTTCCCTAGACCTCAGGCTTACCACCCGTTCCATCATGGATAGGACTTCCCTAGACCTCAGGCTTACCACCAGTTCCATCATGGATAGGACTTCCCTAGACCTCAGGCTTACCACCAGTTCCATCATGGATAGGACTTCCCTAGACCTCAGGCTTACCACCAGTTCCATCATGGATAGGACTTCCCTAGACCTCAGGCTTACCACCAGTTCCATCATGGATAGGACTTCCCTAGACCTCAGGCTTACCACCAGTTCCATCATGGATAGGACTTCCCTAGACCTCAGGCTTACCACCAGTTCCATCATGGATAGGACTTCCCTAGACCTCAGGCTTACCACCAGTTCCATCATGGATAGGACTTCCCTAGACCTCAGGCTTACCACCCGTTCCATCATGGATAGGACCTCCCTAGACCTCAGGCTTACCACCCGTTCCATCATGGATAGGACTTCCCTAGACCTCAGGCTTACCACCCGTTCCATCATGGATAGGACTTCCCTAGACCTCAGGCTTACCACCAGTCCAAATCTGGTGCTCCCCCAGTTTAAAATGTAAATGTTAAGTCTCAAAGGAAAACCTGATTGGATGAGGTCACTGCCCCACCTTGTCATCACTTGCGTACTGGTAGAGCGTCTGCCGATGTTCGCATATACCTGTCATCCCAGCTGCTGGAATCCATGTATACATGTAATTGTCCATATGACGGACCCCTAATACCGCTATAAAGATGTGACCTCCCAGGCAGAGCCGGCTCTACACTCATTCACTTCAGCGTGATTCAAGAACTAATTATCTTCGCTTACTCACCGTCCATAATGAAGAGAACTGGGCATGGTAGGCATCGGGATCGCTCCATTATCCTACAATTAATAAATCGTGATGAATGCCGTGCTGCTCTACCCTGTACCTCCCCCGCCCTGCTATGAATGGACGGCCTCTGGGATTAAATGTCGCCTTATGACCGGAGTTAAGTGACATTCCTAATCCAAAATCCAAATGAGGTTGTCAGAAGGACATTCGTTTTATGCAATTAGGATTCCATCTTTGTGCTGCCTTCTGATATCCATGTGTAAATGGTTCCTCGGATGGGGGGGCATCGTGTGGAGGTCTGGATGTTATAAATTTAGCGGTGCAATGAAATGGAAGATCTGAAACTGAAAATTCAGGAAGCAATTGGCCAAAAATAGAAACAGTTCTTACCCAAAAATGTAAAATATTTAATTAATGTGGCGGGGGCGCTTCTGCATTTTTCAGTTGGGGGGGGGCATGTTTCTGCATTGGGGGGTGTGTTTCTGTATTGAATTGGGGAGGCACATTTCTGCAGAGGGGTGGGGGTGGGGGGGGCATGTTTCTGCAGAAGGGTGGGGGGGATGTATTTCTGCATTGAAGTCGGAGGGGGAGGCGCATTTCTGCAGAGAGGGGGGGGGGGTACGTCTATCTGAAAAGATAAATACTTTTACACTAAGACCCCTTTTACACTGGGGCGGTGAGAGCGTTGGCGCTAAAGCGCTGCTAGTTATAGCGGCACTTTACCACTATTATAGCGGTCACTTTTTTATTATTAATATTATTATTATTAATAATAATAATAATAATATTAATAATATTATTATTATTAAAATATATAATTCAATTTTCTGTTCAATTGAGTTGTACAGTTTTATAGGTCACATTAACCACTTGCTTACTGGGCATTTAAACCCTACTCCTGCCCAGACCAATTTTCAGCTTTCAGCGCTGATGCACTTTAAATTACACGGTCATACAACGCTGGACCCAAATGACATTTTTATCTTCTTCTTTTTTTTTTTTTTTTCACACAAATAAAGAATTCTTTTGGTGGTATTTGATCACCCCTGCGGTTTTATATTTTTTTTGTTTAAAAAAAAATTAATATATATATATATATATATATATATATAATTTTTTTTTTAACAAAAAAAATATAAAACCGCAGGGGTGATCAAATACCACCAAAAGAATTCTTTATTTGTGTGAAAAAAAAATAAAAAAATTATATATATATATATATATATATATATATATATATATATATATATATATATATATATAATCTATATATTGTTGTAAAATTTTGCAGACAATTAATTTTTCTCCTTCGTCGATGTACGCTGATGAGGTTGCACTGATGGGCTGCATTTATGGGCACTGATAAGGTGGCAGTGATGGGTGGAAATGATGGGCACTGATCAGCACTGGTAGGTTGCACTGCTAGGTGGCACTGGCACCACTCTTGGGCATTGATAGGTGGCACTTGTGTGCATTAATAGGTGGCACTGATAGGTGGCAGTGATGGGTGGTAATGATGGGCAATGGTAGGTTACACTAATGCCTCGTTTCCACTGAGCGGTTCGGTAAGGTACGCTATTTTGGGTGTTTCCATTATGAAAGCGTGCCAAAAAAGCGAACCGTACCGCACCAGCAAGGGTCCTGATTCTCATGTGGGTCCAGAGAGAATGGAACGGTTCCATTAGGGCGGACCTACAAATACATCTCACTGATTGGTGGACGCGCTAGGAATTTTTTTCTAAACCCTGAATGGTCCCTGACGGTCCGATTTGCAGTGAAAACGCTCACAAGAATAGACCGGTCCCATCCTAACCGCTCCAAATTTACTGACCCGAACCGATCTGCTGGGTGGAAACAAGGGATAATAGGCAGCACTGCTAGGTGGCACTGGCACCACTCTTGGGCATTGATAGGTGGCACTTGTGGGCATTGATAGGTGGCTCTGGCAGGCTGTAATTATGGGCGCAGATGAGGCAGATGTGCCTCCTTCATCTTCAGGACCGATGTCCCTTGCACATAAGCCAGTGATCGGCTTTTTTTTTTTTTTTTTTTCACGCTCTGAGCGTGAGCAGAAAAAAAAACTTATACCGAGCTTTGTGTACATCATGTGATCAGCTGTCATTGGCAGACAGCTGATCACATGGTAAGGGGCCGGCAGCGGCCCCTTACTCGGATCTGTGATCACCTGAATCTCAATGATCACCGCGCGCCCTGCAGGGGGAGCAAGGAAAGGGGAGGACGTCTATTGACGGCCTACCGGAAATTCAGGTCCGCGCTGTGGCCGTCATTCGGCTGTAGCGCGGACACCAAGTGGTTAAAGGTGGAAAAAGCTCTAAAATGATTTAGCTATGTCATGTGTTTTTTTTTTTTTTTTTAACATTCGAGAAACCTGGCATTTTTATCCACTGTAGATTTTACAGAGGCATAGACCTGTGCCCAGACTATGGGCATGTATGTATTCTGAACTGTAAAATGAGTCTTCACTCACCTCTCTAGCTGCTTATAATGCAAAGCTATTCATTCCTAAAGATCCAGGTTTATCTGCTTACATTTTGCCGTCTCTCTGTTCTGTGCAGAGCGTTGTTATACGGAGGAATGCGGGAGTCCCAGCCCCAGGCGGAGATCTTCCTTCAGGACACGACAGCGGAGGCCTTCTCCATGCTGATAAAATACATCTACACGGGCCGGGCCAGCCTGAGAGAGGAGCGGGAGGAAGTTCTGCTCGATTTCCTCAGCCTGGCACATAAATATGGCTTCCCGGAGCTGGAAGACTCCACCTCGGAGTACCTGTGTACCATCCTGAAGATCCAGAACGTCTGCATGATCTACGATGTGGCCAACCTCTACTCCCTGGGGAAACTCTGCTCCACCTGCTGCCTGTTCATGGACCGCAGCGCACAGGACGTTCTATCGAGCGAAGGCTTCCTCTCACTGTCCAAGGTACGTAGCGCCACTGGGCTTATTCCATAATCCTCCACTCACTGTGCACGGTATGGTGTGCCACTGGGCTTATCTTGTAATCCTCCACTTACTGTCCAAGGTACACGGCACCACTGGTCATATCCCAGAATCCTCCACTCTCTGTCCAAGGTGTGGGGTGCCAATAGTTGTCCCATAATCCTTTACTCACTGTCCAAGGTACGTAGCGCCACTGGGCTTATCACATAATCCTCCACTCTCTGTCCAAGGTACGATGTGCCACTGGTCATATCCCACCATGCTTCACTCACTGTCCAAGGTGTGGAGCGCCAATAGTCATCCCACAATCCTTTACTCACTGTCCATGGTACGTAGCGCCACTGGTCATATCCCATAATCCTCCACTCACTGCCCAAGGTATGGTGTGCCACTGGGGTTATCCCATAATTCTCCACTCACTGTCCATGTTACGGAGCGCCAATAGTCACACTCATTATCCAGGGTATGGTGTGCCACTGGGCTTATCTATTAATCCTCCACTCTCTGTCCAAGGTGTGGAGTGACAATAGTCGTCCCACAATCCTTACTCACTGTCCAAGGTATGATGTGTCACCGGTCATGTCCCACCATCCTTTACTCCCTGTCCAGGGTATGGAGCACCACTGGTCATCTCCCACAACCCTCCACTCCCTGTCCAAGGAAAAATATGCCACTGGTCATATCCCATTGTCCAAGGTGTGGAGC
The DNA here is from genome assembly GCA_029574335.1 of Rana kukunoris. NCBI lineage: Eukaryota > Metazoa > Chordata > Amphibia > Anura > Ranidae > Rana > Rana kukunoris. The sequence goes on along the minus strand of CM056052.1, from coordinate 554,918,886 downwards.
GCCAATAGTCATCCCATAATCCTTTACTCACTGTCCATGGTGTACGGAGCGCCACTGGTCAGATCCCACAATCCTGCACTCGCTGTCCAAGGAAAAATATGCCACTGGTCATATCCCACAATCCTCCACTTGCTGTCCAGGGTATGGTGTGCCAATGGTCATATCCCACAATCCTCCACTTGCTGTCCAGGGTATGGTGTGCCAATGGTCATATCCCACAATCCTCCACTTGCTGTCCAGGGTATGGTGTGCCAATGGTCATATCCCACAATCCTCCACTCACTGTCCAGGGTACGGTGTGCCAATAGTCATATCCCACCACACTTCACTCACTGTCCAGGGTACGGAGTGCCAATAGTCATATCCCACCATCCTTCACTCGCTGTCCAAGGAAAAATATGTTCCCGGTCATATCCCACAATCCTCCACTTGCTGTCCAGGGTATGGTGTGCCAATGGTCAGATCCCACAATCCTCCACTCTCTGTCCAAGGTACGATGTGCCAATAGTCATATCCCACCACACTTCACTCGCTGTCCAGGGTACGGAGTGCCAATAGTCATATCCCACCATCCTTCACTCGCTGTCCAAGGAAAAATATGTTACCGGTCCCAGAATCATCCACTTGCTGTCCAAGCTACGGAAGGGCCAGTAGTCATATCTAACCATCTTTCACTCGCTGTCCAAGGTACCTAGCACCACTGGCCATATCCCACAATCCTCCACTTACTGTCCAGGGTACGGAGCGCCACTAGTCATATCCCACCATCCGTCACTCACTGTCCAAGGTACGTAGCACCACTGGTTATATCCCAGAATCCTCCACTCACTGTCCAAGGTATGGTGTGTTATTGGTTTTATCGCACAATTGCCCTTGTCACTTTCTAAGGTATTTTGGGTCCCTGGTCAAATCCCGCAATCCCCTTTTCAGCATCCAAGGTATGACACGCGAGTGGTCATATCCTGCTACATTGTGACCCTGATCGTATCCCAAAATCCTCTTCTCGGTGTCCAAGATACAGCACGCCACGTGTCGTCATATCACGCCATCCCTTTCTCCATCCCCATCCACCCCTCACTGTCCAAGGTTGGGCTTTAGAGTACAAATCCAATGAATGGATAAACTTTTTTCAGTTTAGAAGGTTTTTTACAATCGGTGCGATCACAAGACTTTCCTTTGTGACAGATCCCTATTCTGTCTACTCCTGAGTTTATTTATTTTTTCTAATGATGAATATTAATATTGTTTCCAAAGAAAGATAAAACTGTGTAGTATCATTAAACTAAAGCATGGGTTGGCAAAAAACATATTAAAAGGGAAAAAAAATTGGTTGGGTTGAACATTGGTAAGACAATACATATGAAGTTTATGCGCAATACCTTTATTGTCTCGGCTCAGCAATTTATTTATCGTTATTGGGAGTTTTGACTCAATTATTAAAGATGTAAATATATTAAATGGAGGGGAGTGGGAGGGAGATTATTAGAGAGGTGGTGAGTAGCCAAGGAGAGAGATTAAAGCGGGGGTTCACCCAAAAATCAACTTTCTGCCATTACCTCTAGCATACTCCTGACATCTGCAGTATGCTGGATTTTTTTTTGTACTTCTAGTTTTAGCAGGGTTTCTTCTCCGGCCCCGAGCGGGGATTCCTTCCGGGTATAGGCGTTCCTAAAACAAGCGTAGTTGACTGACAGGCTTGGATAGCGCGTCACGCCTTCCGAAAATAGCCAAAGTGACACTCTGCAATTTACGGCGCCTGCGCAGTCAGCTCTACACGGCAGGCGCACGCCCCTTATAGCGCCGTAAACACCCGAGTGTCACTTCGGGTATTTTCGGAAGGCGTGACACGCTATCCAACCCCGTAAATCAACTCTGCTTGTTTTAGGAACGCCTACTCCCCGCAGGAATCCCCGCTCGGTGCCAGAGAAGAAACCCTGCTAAAACAATAAGTACAAAAAATAAATAAAAAAATACAGCATACGGGAGATGTCAGCAGTATGCTGGCGCTAATGGCAGAAAGTTGATTTTTGGGTGAACCTCCGCTTTAATGAAGGCAAATTAGTCAAGCAGGAGTGGGGTGTTTACAGGCCACCTATCTGGGGCCCGAATATTTTTGATTTGAGTTCTGCTCTTGAGTTGTATGTGATCCATTGCAAGCAGGTATCTTTCAAGACCTCCAGTTTCCAGCAAAATAGAAGTGAAGGACAGTCAAGGAGGAAGGGGGGTGTCTACAGGCCACCCATCTGGGTCCCGACCTGTCTTGATTTGAGTTCTGCTCTTGAGTTGTATGTGATCCCATTGCAACCAGGTAGCGTTCAAGACCTCCAGTATTTAGAAAAGGAATAGGACCTGATGGTGGATGCCTTCTCTATGCTGATAGGTGCCCCCTCTTCGCCATGTACTGTAGATGTATCCTGAGAGCTAAATACGGCTTCTTGGAGCTGAAAGATGAAGGGGTATGAAATAGAAGAAAAGGACGGGTAGAGAGGAAAGCCAAAGAGCAAGGGGTGTCCACATGCCACACAACTGGTTTCAACCATTATTGGTTGAGTTCTTTTCTTGAGTTCTAGGTGTTCCAAGCAACCAGGTAGCTTTAGAGACCTCCAGGTTCAAGCAAAGGAGTAGAAATAAGACATGACAGTGATTCCTTCTCCAAGCTACACCTGCATGTTGAAGGTGGGCAGCCTGCCACATAAATACAGCTTCCTGAAGCTGAAAGATGGATGGGGCATAAAGTAGAGAAGAGGGGAGATGAATAGAGAGGTGAAGAGCTGTGGAGGAAGGGGATGTCCACAGGTCACCCAACTGGTGTCCATCCATTATTTGGTTGAGTTGGGTGAGTTTCATTGCTGGAAACTGGAGGTCTCTAAAGCTTCTTGATTGCAAAGGAATGGGATATCATGGTGGATCCTCTACATCATGAGAGGAAGTCCTTCTCAACTTCCTCAGCCTGCCACACAAATATGGCTTCTCGAAACTGGAAGATGGAGTGGTATGAAATGGAAAAATGTGGCGGGGAAAGAGATCTATAGAGAGGAGGAGAGCCAAGGAGGAAGGGGTTGTCCACAGGTCACCCAACTGGTGTCCATCCATTATTTGGTTGAGTTGTCTTTTTGAGTTGGGTGAGTTTCATTGCTGGAAACTGGAGGTCTCTAAAGCTTCTTGGTTGCAAAGGAATAGGATATCATGGTGGATCCTCTACATCATGAGAGGAAGTCCTTCTCAACTTCCTCAGCCTGCCACATAAATATGGCTTCTCGAAACTGGAAGATGGAGTGGTATGAAATGGAAAAATGTGGCGGGGAAAGAGATCCATAGAGAGGAGGAGAGCCAAGGAGGAAGGGGTTGTCCACAGGTCACCCAACTGGTGTCCAGCTATTATTGATTGAGTTCTGCTCTTGAGTTTTATGTGATCCTTTCCAACCAAGTACCCTTATACCCCTTTCACACTTATACGACTTGTCCCACAATTTGTGATGGCAAGTCGTTTCCCATAATTTCCAATGACAACCATTCATATTAGTACGACTTCAAGTCCTTCCGACTTCAAAGTAGTCCCTGCACCACTTTGGTCCAATTTTGATGCCACTTGCACAGGCAATGCCTGAAATCGCAGCCACGAATTGCAGCAAAATCGTGCAACTCTGATGTCACAATAGTGTGAAAGGGGCCTTAGAGACCTTCAGTTTCGAACAAAAAAATTAGGACATGGTTTAATGCCTTCTTTATGCCGATAGGATACATCCTTATGGTGAATGGGTACATTCACATGGTGAAGGGGGGGTAGTCTGAGAGAGGAGTAAGAGGAACTTCTTTTCAACTTCTTTAGCCTGCCACATAGATACAGCTTTCTGGAGCTGGAATATGGAGGGGTATGAAATGGAAAAGGGTGGGGCGAGATATTAGGACAGAAGAAAAGCCACGGAGGAAGGGCTTGTCCACAGGCAACCCAACTGGTGTCCACCCATTATTGGTTGAGCTCTGCGCTTGAGTTGAATGTAATCAATTACAACCAGATGGCTTTAGATACCTCCAGTTTCCAGCAAAGGAATAGGATATCATGGCGAGAACCTTCTCCATGCTGATAGGATACATCTACAGTACATGGCAAAGGGGTTTCTTGGAGCTGGGAGATGGCGGGGTATAAAATGGAAAAGAGTGTGGAGAGAGATTAAGAGAAGATGAGAGCCAATGAGAAAGTGAATGTCCGTAGGCCACCCCACTGGTGTCCAACAATAATTGGTTGAGCTCTTCTCTTGAGTTGAATGTGATCCATTGCAACCCGATACAACCACAGGCCACCCAATTGGTGTCCAACCATTGATTGAGTTCTGTTCTTGAGTTGAATGTAATCAATTGCAACCAGATGGCTTCAGACACCTCCAGTTTCCAGCAAGGGAATAGGACATGATGGCGAGAGCCTTCTCCATGCTGATAGGATACATCTACAGTACATGGCGAAGGGGTTTCCTGGAGTTAGTTGGAGGGGTATAAAATGGAAAAGGGTGTGGAGAGAGATTTAATAGAGAAGATAAGGAGTGCCAACGAGGGAATAAATGTCTGTAGGCCACCCAACTGGTGACCAACCATATTGGTTGAGCTCTTCTCTTGCGTTGTATGTCATCCATTACAACCAGATGGCTTCAGACACCACCTGTTTCCAACAAGGATTATACGGAAGATCCGTTTCTTTAGTATTTGGGGATTTTTTGGCTTCTAAAGGGATTTCAGGACATGCATGAGACTCCTGAGTAGACTGACAATAGTTTATTTTATGGTTGTGACATCATTGCCTTTCATTTTGTGAGTTCTGTCCTCAACAAGAAAAGTATTTGTGACATTGGCTTTTTGGTGATGTCCCCATTGTGCCCATTTCTGATGTCCCGATTGTGTCGACAGGGTGCCCTCCTGGATATCATTCAAAGAGATTCATTTGCTGCTCCAGAGAAAGATATCTTCCAGGCCCTGATACGTTGGTGCCGGCACAACCCGAACGAAAACCACACCGAGATCATGGCCGCCATTCGCCTCCCGCTCATGAGCCTGACTGAACTCCTCAATGTGGTGAGACCGTCCGCACTGCTCTCCCCAGACGCCATCTTGGATGCCATTAAAGTGCGCTCCGAGAGCCGGGACATGGACCTCAACTATCGTGGCATGCTAAGTAAGACATTTATTCTATGTTGTATCAAGGGGGGGGGGGGCGACTATGCTGATGCTCCCATTATCTGCTGTGGGCTGCTGAGCTGCTCTGCAGGGATGTAAAGCCCAAGTGTACATTTCGGCACTCTCCAGCTGAAAACATTTTTGGGTGGCCTTTCTAAATATTAAACCCTGATTAATGCTACCAGTCCTCTAAACAGCATTGTGTAAAAAGTAGTGGTGCAACGGATCCTCATTGATTCGTGATCCGAACCAAAAAACATTGCCCTGAACCGCACATTCGTGATCCGAGGATCGATTTTCTGTGCAAAATAAGTTGTTGCGCATGTTCAGTCCACACACAGCGTGGTCATGGCTAGCGGAGGAACTTGAACGCCTCGCTTTATTTAAATCCCCTGTATGGGAGCATTTTGGCTTCGCTGTCAAATAGTGGTGCAATGGATCACAGTTGATCCGTGACCTGAACGGGTCACCCCCTTCGGATCAGCACACACTGTGATACGCGGATTGCCGCGGCTTCGGAGCTAGGCCGAAGCCACGGCCATAACATTAGGAAAGGCCGCAGCTTCGGCCTAGCTCCGGAACCGCGGCCATCTTGGTACACCCGGCGGCGGCCCTCCTCTCTGTTTACACCCACAGAGGAGGATCCAGCACTCGTGGGACACACCGCTGGGGGGGTCTGCCTGCACTACCTGGGGGGGTCTGCCTTTACTACCTGGGGTGTGTCTACTGAGAGGAGGGGGGTGTCTCCACCGATGCGGGTGTCTGCACAGAGGGGGTTCTTTACTGAGGGGGGACTATTTGTTGGTGGGAGGGGGGGGGGTGACACCTTTTTTTTCTGCACCGGGTGACGCCACCCTTAGTGACGCCACTGCAGTGGGGGAGATGTGGATATTACAGTGGGGGAGAATTTTTTTTTTTTTTTTTTTTTGCCGAACCGAAAAATTATCCGATCCGTGACTCCTGATCCGAGGAACGATCCGAACCGTGAGTTTTTTGATCCGTTGCACCCCTAGTAAAAAGGTGGTTTGATCCTGTCTTCTCTGATTTCCCCCCCCCTTTTTTTTTTTTTTTGTCCTCAATTCATCCCTCTCATAATACGGAGCCTTGGGGGCACTCTGCACATGCTCAGTTTGGTGTGTATTGCTAGAGCGTTTTTTTTTTTTTTTTGGGGGGGGGGGGGTGATTGTGATCGGCACAGGGCCAATCTGCACTGTCCAGACAGAGGGTCAGGGGTCCTGCAGCCTCATAAGACAGCCAATGCAGTGTGAAAACTCCTCCTGCAAGCTTTAACCAGACACTGGTCAAAGTCACAAGACTGCTATATACTGCTACACAAATAGAGCACCTCCTTCTCTTTTTGTTTTTTTCCTTCTCTTCTCTTTTTAGCATATTTTTATTTTATTTTATTTAAATGTCTCCTTTTTTCTTTTTTCTTTTCTTTCTTTTTCTTTTTTCTTTGTCTCCCCCTATAGCAGAGGCTCTCTCCCTTCTCATTTGGTCACGAGACGCCTGTCAGTCACAGCCAGTGGGGGGGTGTTAGGCCTGTTCCTGGACACACAGAGCCGGCTCAGAAGCGAGCATGCACGAGTGCCTCCATAGCTTGCTGCGGGGGTGGGATGGGGGCAGGAACCAGGAGCACCAGCAGGGCACCTGAGAAGAGGAGGATCGCAGCTGCTCTGTCTGCAAAACCTTTACACAGAGCCGATAAGCATGCCCTGTTTATTATAATCCCATATTTTTTAGAATACTTTTAATTTCCTTTTTTTTTTTTTCTTGCCTTACCCAGGCGAATGGCATGCTCGGTGCTCGCTGTGCCTCCTGGGATAGGCACGTCGCCTATCCGAGCGGGCATAGTCCTTCACTGACAAAGGAGGGGGCGGGCCTAGTGATGCGTCATCAGGAGGCTCGGTGGGCTGAACCTGAGAGAGCCTGCAGTCTCCCTATGATGTCACACAAGATGATGGCGGTGCGGGACCGAGCAGGGGCTCCTAAGAACGAGACTCTTGGAAGGAAAACGCTGGGTAGGGGGTGGGGGCGGGGAGGCTGAAGATCCGCTCTTAACCTGAAACCTAAAGCCACAACTTATGGCCTGGTGAGCGGCAATTTAGTATTTTTGTTCCTGAGCTTTGATCTCCTGTATGTCCGTACTAATTGTCCCTCCTATTACCCTCCCCCACAGTCCCCGATGAGAACATCGCCACAATGAAGTACGGTGCCCAGGTGGTGAAGGGGGAGCTCAAGTCCGCCCTCTTAGACGGGGACACTCAGAACTATGACCTGGATCACGGCTTCTCCCGGCACCCAATAGAAGACGACTGCCGATCCGGGCTGGAGGTGAAGCTGGGCCAGCCGTCTATTATTAACCACGTCCGCCTTCTGCTGTGGGATCGAGACAACCGGTGTGTATCCGATCATCTGCCACTCACCCCGTGACTCCTCTGTAATACCGAGCATTAGAGAGCCGACAGCGGTCTATAAATCCAGTCTTATCTATCCTTGCATCAGAGGAGCTTACACTCTAATGTCCTCGCCACAATCCCACACTATTATACATTTATATAGCTCTGACATATACCGTGGTGCTGTACAGAGAACACTGAGCCGGTCACATCAGTCTCTGCACCAGAGGAGCTTAGACTCTAATGTCCCCCACAGTCTTATTATTAATAATAATACAAATATTTGACTGTGGTGGGACCTTAGAGTGTAAGCTCCTCTGGCGCAGAGACTGATGTGATTGGCTCACTGTTCTCTGTGCAGCACTGCGGTATATGTCAGAGCTATATACATGTATAATAGTATTATTTCTATACATTTATATAGCTCTGACATATACCGCAGTGCTGTACAGAGAACAGTGAGCCAATCACATCAGTCTCTGCACCAGAGGAGCTTACACTCTAATGTCTCCCCCCAGTCACACACTAAAGGGGTTGTAAAGTTTCTTGTTTTTTCACCTAATGCATCTGCGCAGGCCAGTCAAGTTCCTCCACCCCAAACGCGCTCATCCATGTCTTTATGGATCGTGCTTTGTGCGCTGGTCCAAATCATTTGGTGGAGGGGGGGGTTATGGTGGGGGGGTTGTTTTTCAGGGGTTGGGATTGGCCCATTAGTTCCAGTGAAGGGAACTCTTAAGGTGCCAGGACATTTTGGACAATTTAATGCTCCCAACTTTGTGGGAACAGTTTGGGGATGTCCCCGTCCTGTTCCAACATGACTGAGCACCCGTGCACAAAGCAAGGTCCATAAAGACATGGAGGAGCGAGTTTGGGGGTGGAGGATCTTGAATGGCCTGCAGAGTCCTGACCTCAATACGATTAATTGATCCCAAATGTGTTCTATGGGGTTGAGGTCAGTACTCTGTGCAGGCCAGTCAAGTTTCTCCTTCACTGGCCTGCACGGAGTCCTGACCTTGTGGACGGCCTTCCCAGAAGAGGTGAAGCTGTTATAGCTGCAAAGGGCGGGGCCAACTCAATGGTGAACCCTACGAACTAAGACTGGGATGCCATTAAATTTCATATGCGTGTTAAGGCAGGTGTCCCAATACTTTCGGTAATATAGTGTAGTTGTATTTTTTTCTTCTTCCGAAAATGGATAGTGCGTGGGCATGTGAGAATATATATACATACATACATACATACATATATATATATATATATATATATATATATAATATATATATATATATATATATATATATATATATATCTAGCATGGTGCCAGGGGCCTGTAAACCTCTCCAGCATGCATTCAGGATGGTAGGGCAACAATACCAGCTAGACCTAATTCAGTAATTCCGTTCCTGGGCATTAGATGAGATGGATAGATTAAAGCAAGGAGGGTCTCAAAACTACAAGTCCCATCGTGCCTCTGTCTGTGGGAATCCTGCTTGTAACTGTCAGCCTTGCAATGCCTCATGGGACTTGTAGTTTCACAATAGCTGGAGGGCCGCCAGTTTAAGACCCCTGGTTTAAAGGAACGCTCCGATTTGTCCCAATACATATAATCAGATGATACACCAAACTCCTCTTCTCTATTCCATGGGAATGGTGGTGGACCCGGATAAGAGGCCTTTAACAGAATCTGATAAATCTCACATCCTACCCAGAAAGTGTCAATTGAGTATGTTTCCAAACCATGCTCCCGAAGAACTATGGCAGGAGGAGAATTGCAACATTATTATGACATAATGGTACATTGTATCACAAAAATACTGATTTCATTGTGGACCGACACGTTTCGTGAACTCGCCACTTCTTCGGGAGCTGTCGGTATGTTTTTGTGAACAAGCATACTGATGGGTCCTAAGAAGTGGACTGAGCATACGAAACGTGTTGGGTTACAACGAATCAGTATTTTTGGCAGTTTGGATAGGCAGGCAGGCCAGGGGGGCAGGTTGGGGAGGCAGGCCAGGGGGGCAGGTTTGGAGGAAGGCCAGGGGGGCAGGCCAGGGGGCAGGTTGGGGAGGCAGGCCAGAATTGGGGGGCAGGTTTGGAGGAAGGCCAGGGAGGCAGGCCAGGGGGCAGGTTGGGGAGGCAGGCCAGGGGGGCAGGTTGGAGAGGCAGGCCAGGGGGGCAGGTTGGAGAGGCAGGCCAGGGGGCAGGTTGGAGAGGCAGGCCAGGGGGGCAGGTTGGAGAGGCAGGTTTGGAGGAAGGCCAGGGGGGCAGGTTTGGAGGAAGGCCAGGGGGGCAGGTTGGGGAGGCAGGCCAGGGGGGCAGGTTGGGGAGGCAGGCCAGGGGGGCAGGTTGGGGAGGCAGGCCAGGGGGGCAGGTTTGGAGGAAGGCAGGTTGGGGAGGCAGGTTTGGAGGAAGGCCAGGGAGGCAGGCCAGGGGGGCAGGTTGGGGAGGCAGGCCAGGGGGGCAGGTTTGGAGGAAGGCATGGACAGAAAGGCCAGGGGGCTTGTATCTATGGACACACCGAGTCTGTTTCGGGATTGAGCCCACACGTCTGCCTCCATTCAAGGGGGGGGGGGTGGTATTTGACCACCTGCTGATTTTACCACACTGACAAATGATGAGTCTATAATTTTATTGGTCGGTTTATTATAACGGTGAGAGACAGAATGGCAACAAAAATATCCAGAAAAACGCATTTCAAAAAGTTATAAATTGATTTGCATTTTAATGAGTGAAATAAACATTTGATCCCCCGATCAATCAGCAAGATTTCTGGCTCCCAGGTGTCTTCTATACAGGTAACAAGCTGAGATTAGGAGCACTCTTTTATAAAGAGAGTGCTCCTAATCTCAGCTTGTTTCCTGCATAAAAGACACCTGTCCACAGAAGGAACCAATCTCTCCACCATGGCCAAGAAGACCAAAGATCTGTCCAAGGATGTCGGGGAGAAGATTGTGGACCTACACAAGGCTGGAATGGGCTACAAGACCATCGTCAAGCAGCTCGGTGAGAGGGTGACAACAGTTGGTGCGATTTATTCACAAATGGAAGAAACACAAAATAACCGTCACTCTCCTCGGTCTGGGGCTCCATACAAGATCTCACCTTGTGAAGTTCCAATGATCAGGAGAACGGTGAGGAATCCGCCCAGAACTACACAGGAGGATCTTGTCACTGATCTCAGCTGGGACCATCGTCCCCAAGAAATCAATCGGTGACACACAACACCGGGAGGGACTGAAATCCTGGAGCCCCCCCCTGATCAGGAAATCACATGTATGTCTGATAATGAACATCTGAATGATTCAGAAAAGAACTGAGTGAAGGGTTGGGGTCGGATGAGACCAAAATCAAGATCTTTGGCATCAACTCGTCATGTTTGGAGGAGGAGCCTATGAGCCCAAGAACACCATCCCCCCCCTGCCGTCGTACATGGAGGACACCATCCACCACCGTCATCCATGGAGAACACCATCCCCCCCCCCACCGTCATCCATGCAGAACACATCCCCCCCCCCCCCACAACCGTCATCCATGCAGAACCAACCATCCCCCCCCCCCCCCCCCACCCCCCATCCCATCTCCCC